>CAHIKZ030005089.1:1547500-1712500 GCA_903632075.3 Acanthosepion pharaonis | reverse complement strand
TTTTTCTTTTTTCTTTCTTTCTTTTTTTGACTTTCTTTCTTTCTTTCTTTCTTTTTACTTTCTTTTTTCTTTCTTTTCTTTCTTTTGACTTTCTTTTGGCTTTCTTTCTTTCTTCCTTTCTTTTTTTGATTTCTTTCTTTTTCACTTTCTTTCTTTTTTTTCACTTTCTTTTTACTTTCTTTCTTCCTTTCTTTCTTTTGACTTTCTTTTGGCTTTCTTTCTTTTGACTTTCTTTCTTTTGACTTTCTTTCTTTCTATTGACTTTTTCTTTTGACTTTTTTCTTATGACTTTCTTTCTTTCTTATGACTTTCTTTCTTTCTTTCTTTCTTTCTTTTGATTTCTTTCTTTTGACTTTCTTTTGACTTTCTTTCTTTCTTTTTACTTTCTTTTGACTTTCTTTCTTTCTTTCTTTTCACTTTCTTTCTTTCTTTCTTTCTTTCTTTCTTTTGACTTTCTTTTGAATTTCTTTCTTTCTTTTGACTTTCTTTCTTTTTTCTTTCTTTTGACTTTCTTTTGACTTTCTTTTTTCTTTCTTTCTTTTGACTTTCTTTCTTTCTTTTTTATTTTGACTTTTTTTGACTTTCTTTCTTTCTTTCTTTTGATTTCTTTTGACTTTCTTTCTTTTGACTTTCTTTCTTTCTTTCTTTCTTTTGACTTTCTTTTGACTTTTTTCTTTTGACTTTCTTTCTTTCTTTCTTTCTTTATTTATTTATTTTTTTCTTTTGACTTTCTTGTAAATCAGCTCTTCGTCTAACTTTTTTTTTTTTTAACTTAGTCTAAACCGGACTTAAGTCTACGTAGCTGATTATTTAAACGCCTGGAAACACAAAATGTTCGGAAATATTTTTCTTCTTAAAAATAAGGAATCATCGCTTTTTAACGGATATACTAAAAGAAAAAAAAATGACCGATACAAATATACAACGTGGTCCGAAAGTCTTGTCACCCGCTAACAAAAAGTAATGAGAACAATAGAACAATACAGTAATATGCTATCATTTTCGTGTCAGCCATCTGAAATAGAAAATTATATTATGTAAGGGTGACAAGACTTTTGGACTAACCTGTAATTAAAAAAAATAATAATAAAATAAAAGTCAATATTCTTCGATTTTGGCAAATATCGTGCGTAAATCAAGCTCGAATTAATGATAATCTCCAAAAATAGTACAAAAAAGGTATTTCATATTTCTAACAAGTGGACAAGTCATCTTCACTTGTGTCCAATTACATCTGGTAACAAATGATCCGCGACACGTAATGAATGTTTAAAAATGAATAATTCATGTTGAAGCTTTTATTTTAGTTTTAATTTCATGCTAATAGATTAGACTTAATATTTCCAATGACAAAAATGCTTTGATGCATTTCAAAACATTTATATTGATAGGTAGGATTTTTCGTTTTGCAATTCCTGAAAATGTTGATGTTAGCGCCATCTTAGCCACCGGTATATCAGAATGTAATTCTCTTTATTAAAAAAAATCTTCATAATATAAAATATATTTTCTGAAACTTTATTTTAGAAATATTAATTGGTCTAAGGTTTAATTAATGAAATTTAAAACAATTATTATTTATTTTCAGTTTAACATATCGCAGAAATGCATTTGTTTTTAACCCGGCGGCGGATGTTTAAACTGTTGACGTGATGATAGATTGATGTCAGATGGATGTTTATCAATTTTTTTTTTTTTTCTACGGGGGCTTTATTGGTAAAAATAATTGAAGAATATAACGTCAGCAGCTGATTTATCGTTTCTATTGTGTGCGTGGACAAGGTATTAGTCAGCGGTGGCTGCTGTCTATTGTCTCTTTAATTGTTTTCCTGTGAGTGTACGCACGTGTAGATCGGACGGACCTCCGATATTTTTTGAACCCTGAGAAGTAGTATGCTTCGATTTTTATATCCGTATGATGATTCAAATTCTAATTTCACGTAGAGGTGTGAACGTTTTAAATACAAGGTTTTCATTAGTTAGAAAATAATTTTACATTGAATCTGAAAATTTTTTTTCTCGAATTTTGTCAGAGTGATGAATGGAGTTTTTATTGTTATTTTTTATTTTGTTATTTTTAAATGGACCAAAAATAACACGTGGTACGTATACAAGTATGTCCGTCAAATATTTTTAAGGTATTTGGCCTAGTAATTATTATTTATCAAAAAAGATATTCTGATGGATTTTGGGGCAGTTGTAATATATAATTCCTAAAAGGTCATATATGCAAACGGGGAGAAAATATTAGAATTGGACTCAGATTAAGACATGGAGAAATGAGATCTCGTATAATATCGCCTGAAAGAATTCTTGTAGTTAAAGTAAAAAGAGAGCCATTTAACAAGAGCATCATAGGTATATATGAATCAACAGGACGTAGTACAGAACAGTTTCCTTAAAGACACTAGAACAATGAAAGCTCAATTTATGCTCAGAATGATTACTCTAAAAGCAATAAAATGATAGAAGAATAAGTACATATGTTTATAAATTATACAAAAGATTTTGATAAAGTACGTCAAGAAAAAAGGTTGGAACTTGTAGGTAAACCTGATTTATTTGGGAAAAATATGAAATTAAACCTGAACATACATACGAATGAAAAATGAATTCAGAAAAAAACAAAAATAGAAATAGGCCTTAGATAACGATGTGTCTTCTCACACTTTACAGCAATGATTTCGAACGTAGTACGCATGACAATGTTTTGGTGGGGCATGCGTAGTAAGTGCACTCTTAGTCTTACTATACCAAGATAATAAGGGAGCAATTTGAGAATGAAATATTAACAGTGAATTCTTTTCTAGTGAGACTGAGTGACAGTGTTAATGCGTGTTAATATAACGATGCATTTATAGTATGCATACATATATTTTGTGTATATGTACGTACATGACTAATTAGCATACAAGGTATTTCCCGTTTCCCCACCCTCCCCATATATTTTATATTTCTCGCTATCAGTTCTCTGTAATAACTTTTGAAACAATATATTATTTAACTGATTTTTTGTTGTTTTTAAATTATTCTCTTTCATGGACGCCATTGTCTTTAGAGCCTTGCTTAGAGACCAAGTTAATGACCTTTTCAGCTACCTTCACGTGAATTACAATAAAATTTTGAATATGTTAGAATTAAATATTACAGAGGGGGGAGCAGAATTTTAGAAATACCAAAGTGGGACATGACCCATAATCGTTTGGGAACCACTGCTTTAGAGTGAGCTGCTCCCCCAGAGAATTAAAAATCCTACCAGAATTATTCATTGGCGAATACATACTCATTCACCTAAGATATGCAGATGACTGTCTTCATTTCAGAAACAGAAAGGAGACTGTAGCAACTTCCAGAGAAAATATTAAAAAGAAAGCGATAAGAATGAAATAAACAGTATATGTAAAAAAGACATAAGTTTTTTGATGTCAGGAAAAGAACAACTGAAGATGAGAATTACGAATGAAAGACACAAAAAAGCAAGCAATATTTAAATATCTACGAATTGTTTCTAGAAAAATGCGACACTGAAATAAAAGGCCGCATTAGAATAGCGAAAGATGCCTTCTTGAAGCTAAGCAAATATTAAGGAAAAAGAAGATTTCGTTAAAAAAAGAAAAGTTAAGAAAAGAGTATTAAACCCCTATGTAACATCAGTCCTCAAATATGTCGGTGGGTGCTGGATAATAGATTTGCGGCAACAGAAATGTGATTTTATATTAGGATTCTGAGAATACCATGAATTGAACAAATGAGCAATGATGAGTCTTTATGAAACTAGAAACAAAGGGACAAATTATACATAGAATCAGGAAAATGCAAGTCTCTGGGATACATAATGAAAAAAGACGGATTAGAAACTTTGACACTCACAGGATATATTGAAGGCAAAAGGGATCAGAGGAAAGTAGATTGTGTAAATGGTTGGCAGAACAACGATTAGGAGAAATGAGAAAACTTACTAAGCGAGTAAATCGAATTTACTGTCTTTGTTATATATATATATATATATATATATATATATATATATATATATATATAATTATTTATTTAAAATATGATTCCAACACGCTACATAAGAGTTCTCAGCGTGATGGAATCATATTTTAAATAAATAATTATATTTATGCTCTACTTTTTAAAAATAATAACAAAAAAATACTAAAGAACTTTTGGATTATTTACCTAACAGAGTTCTTTTCCTATTTTCTGTACACACACACACACACACACACACACACATATATATATATATATATATATATATATATATATATATAAATATAAAATGTAAAAAAAACGAAGTGTAATATTTCAGTGTTCAAAAACATTACTTTATAACAGGGCTCAATTTCAAAGTAGAGCAATAAATATTTATTTATTATGCAGTGTTTCCTACCTGATGAAACGTTATTTTTACGTTGAAACACGATGTACAGATATGTAATGGCTATGTGCATGTTCTAATGTATCAGTACATATATATATATATATATATATATATATATATATATATATATATATATAATTTATCGTTGCATAGCAATCTTTCATGGAAACAAAACAGACTATCATTGTTGCAATATCCGCATAAACTTTCTAAAACAAATAATTTACCATCTTTGTTATATAATTTATTATTTAATTTATTGTAATGTACTTGTAATCTCTTATGTAAGCCGAAAGCTTAGACAGAATTAACAATAAAATCACGTATGAACATGAAGATTTTCTTTCGTGTTTCAGTGGTCATGCTAAAAAGCTTATTCGACAATATGAAAGGAATTTACTTAAAATAGATAAATCTTATCAATATTATTTAATGAAACATGCATCAATGAATATATATATATATATATATATATATATATATATATATATATATATATATTTCAGAGCAGATAACATTAGAAAGATTTTGGAGTCCCATGAAAATAAGTGGATACAACGTCTAAAACCACAGTATCTAGCCGGTCTAAACCATAAATTTAACAATATACATAGTACTAATATATAACTCAACAAATCAAAACCTACCCACATTTCTCACCCACACAAGACAGACATGCTTACGGAGGTGGTGAGAATTCTCACTTATACACACACCCACACGAATATACACACTTATACACACATCATACTCACTCACTCCCTAATGAGCCAAATGATAACACACAACCACAGCAATACACACGCTTACACATATCATGCTCACTCACTCCTTAAGAACCAAATAACACACACACAAACACTAAACAGAAACACATCCTCTCTCCAGGACCAATAAAACTATCAAACTGACCAAGGGAATTCAGAGAAGCATAGATACATCCAGCTCTTATCTCAAATAATAACTTAAAAGAGACTGTTTGACCAACACAAGGAATGTAAAAAGATTCATGTTAAAAAAAATAAAAAAATAAATGAAAACTACAGACAAAAGTTCATTTTCTCCATCAAGACATTCATTTCTGTAGTTCACTGCTACCAGCAACCAGAAATAGTTCTCCTCCCAATGATGGCCATTTCGGTCAAAACTAGTCAAGAAATCTAAATGGAATAATAATAAAAAAAAACGAAAGAATATTAATCTACAACCCAATATGTCTGAAGATTTTAATTTTTTAATATTTTTTATTGTTCAATATATATATATATATATATATATATATATAAGTTCACCCCAAATAAAACAGTACAGCCACTAAGACAGAAGGGGTTACTCGATTTAGAAGAATTAGAAACATTACTATATTACATATACATGTCACTACTATATACATATATATGTCACTGTTTGTCCCACACAGAGAAATGTATAACAAGGAGCAGTGTGAAAGGGGCGAAAATCGAGAGAGTAATAGTTTCAGAACATTAAATAGGCAGAAAAGGAATTTTATTCTATTCTTTTCTTGTGGCACCATGTGTATTCTTCTGTTCGCCCGGCCGAGGGCTTGTGATTATGTCCGTATTCGTAGCTGTCTACGTAAGGTTCGAATAGAGTTCATCATCGTCACGAACTAACATCACACACGCAGCCGCCACGTGACTTCTTCAATTCTTCTTGGCCAGAGGGAGATGACCATAGTTTTGCAACCTTACAACGCCGTTTGCATTTTCCTACAGGAATGAAGATGTCAGATTTGTTAAAAAGAGAAGCTGTCATATTTGCAAAAAAGAAAGAAAAAGGAAGCCCTAGTGACATAGAAATTTGATCGCTCTCATCATTTGCGCATTCAAAGCCGTCGGAAAAAAGATGTTACATATTCTTCTTTAGAAAAAACTGAACGAATCTTAATATGTTTCCCTCGACTTAAATTATTAAATAAAAACTTATTTATATATATATATATATATATATATATATGTGTGTGTGTGTGTGTGTGTGTGTGTGTGTGTCTGTGTGTGTATGTCTGTGTGTGTGTGAAAATTTCTCCGATTTAACCAGTAGAGAAGATAATATTTATGAATAAAAATGACAACAGGAAAATTAATAATTGCTGACGCGTTTCGTCCAATGTGGACTTTATCAAAGCAAAAAGCGAATTTCGTTTTTTGTTTTGATAAATTCCACATTGGACGAAACGCGTCATCAATTACTAGTTTTCCTATTGTTATTTTTATTCATAAATATATATATATATATATATATATATATATATGATAAAATATAGTTTTAAGGTATGCTATATCTACGGCTAATGCCCACCCTTTTAAGTTTCGAAAAACAGGTAACAATTTGTTTTTATATTCCCCCCCTCCAAATATTTAATCACCAGTTACTTACTATAGCCTGAACAAGTACAAAATATTGAAAAATGAAAGCTTCTGTGCAGCGATATCAACATGTTTATTATAAACTCTTGTGGACATAAAGTTGGTTCATCTTACTGTTACACAATACACAAGCAGTAGGTTATCCGTTTTATGTTACTTTTAAAGATAGGGTCATACCGAAAATGCTCATCCTCCAAATAAAGGAGCATATATTATATAAAATCCAAATTTCTAGACACCAGAGACACAGTGCACAACGCATATGAAATCTATGCTAAAGATTTTACCGTTGCGTATTCCATAAATATTTTAACGGTAATCGTTCTGGTGACCTTTCCTCTGTGTTACCTGGAATTCTTAAATTTAAGCGCCGTACTATGTTCAGAAATGTTAAATACAATGTCAATCGTCATCGTCCGTCTTGTGGAATACTGTTCTTTCATTTCCCAGATTCCATCTCTCCCTGTAACACCTTGCGTCTATGTGTCCTTTATTAAATTGGATTGAGTGAAGTCGTTAAGAAATATGTAAAATAATGTTTCATTTGTAAATTAATTGCATTAAGAAAATTGGCAACAATAACACATAACCATTCTTATTTTCTATTGCTCCATATTGCAGAAACGCTTCTTTGATATTTCTATTATGCGTTTTTTCTTCAAACACATTCAAACACAGACATTATCATCTTGTTTGATAATGTATTCTGCTTCGCTGAATTCATTTCCTAGGATTTCCCACGTCGAATCATTTACAATTTATATGTATAGACCTTAATAACGACGAAATACTAAATGTTACACAGGGATATAGATTCCTAGTCCGTACCACAGGCAGTACTAGATTGGCAGTTAGGTCTCATAATATCGCTATTGAAATTGCTATTTGTAACCACTAGTTCTATACTAATAGTTTCTTCTTCCTATTTTCCTGTCAACTATAATATTCAAAAATTTCAAATGTAAAAATTAAATTCAAATTCAACACCAATCATCTTTCTCTGCCTCTGTGAATCATATTCTTATATAGTCTTATTCTATATCTCACATTCTCAATAACCATTGAATCCTTCTAGCTTATTTGCCCTACTTTGGCAATACTAGATTGGCAGCTCTCAGCTAGGTTTCATAATGTCGCTGTTGAAATTGCTAGTTGTAAACCCCAAGTTCTATGCTAATATTTTTCTCCTCAACTTCTCGCTTGTGAAAATCTCTTCAGACCTGCTGCTATGTTTCCAACGGCGATCTTCCCAAACTGAAATGCCATTTCAGTCGCCATGTTGTCTTCTTTGATCCTGTTCTTAAATTTTCATCTAAGTAATCACTTGCATCTTAGTGGTTTTATTACCTTTTTAGAAGAGAAATAATTCTTTTAAAAAATAGAAGGAAAGAAGTTGCGTTTTATAAACATGAAGAAGTACTGGCGAACAGAGAAACAAATCGAAACGTCAACATTATGCCTATTTATCACCTAACGTAGGGGTCGTAATTTAGCCTGAAAAATTGCCGGCTACACGACGTCGTATAGTCACTACAATATGACGTAGGTATTGCGAGAGCATATCTATATAAGTACATTCCAGAGTTATCGAAAATTGATATTATATATATAGGTGCAAGGAATTGAGAGTTACATATAAGTTACATTTCTACTAAATAAAAAAAATGTACCTAGCTCAAAGGACAATGTCGTACAAAAAATAGGTCAAAAACCTGAAAGCAGTTGCATGTCATATAAACTTATTGCAGGGGTACTTCTACGTGGTACAATGGGTAACAAACTTGTCTAGCTAAATCAGTTACGGCGGAATAGTGAGTTCGATCTTCACTGGGCGCCCTATTCATTTGGTTTTGTGCGAATAGAAAATCACTTTTAGGCGCAACAACGTTGCGTACTGGTTAGCAAGTTTGTCTCACTAGATCCATTTCGACTGAATAGTGAGCTTGATCCTCACTGTGTGTCCCAGTCGTTTGGCCTTGTGCTACATATAAGCTACGAATAGAACATCACCTTGGGGCACTCCTATGTGGTGTAATGGCTAGCATTTTTGTCTCAATAGATCCATTTCGACTGAATAGGGAGTTTGATCCCCACTGGGTGCCCCAGTTTTTTGGCTTTGTGCTACCTATAAGCTACGAATAGAACATCACCTTTGGTCACCTCAACGTAGCGTAATGGTTTGCAAGCTTGTCTTGCTAGAACAATTATGGCGTAATAGTGAGTTCGATACTCACCGGGTGCCCCATGCTTTCAGCCTTGTGGTGCGTCTAAGCTACGATCAAAAAATATGGTCCTGATGCAGATTGGTAGTGGGCGAAATCACATCCATTGGAAAACATGATAGACATTAAAGAGAAAATTCATCCTGCAACGAAGCCACATATATTAACAATTTCACTATTTATCCATGAAAACACCAATAGAAATATAGTATAAATACAGAGATTCCTCAACAATTTTCTTTACACGCTGTCTCCTCCCAACACGAACTTTCTGATCGACCTGAAAGCCCTGGGGTCAAAGATTATCCCTTTATTCAGCGAAATCTACGAAACCCCGTCATATTGAAAAGCTTGTAACTTTCGGTTCCTTAAAGACCAAAGGAAAATCATTTAATCCTCATTGTTCAGTAATATTCTCAATGTAGCCCCCACGCCTTGAAACGTCAATCTGTTGGGTTTCAAGTTCACTACAGGTACCAGGTGAACCTCATATATACAATCAATTGTTAAGCACGGTGGGCAAATGATTGCTTTATTCTATCCATGCTTTAATCGTTAAACGAGTCAGATTAAACCAAATATGGCGTATTGCTACCATATCAAGGATGGAGCTTTTAAAATCATTTACGCGCTCTTGTGGGGAAATAAGTATACTCAATTTTACGGCCCACTTCCCAGAGACATTTAAAGCCTATGGTAAATGAACGCCGTTCTTTATTCCCAAAAGATAACCCCTTTTTTATACGAAACCCCGTCAAACATTGTAGATTTCACTAAAAGTTGATTTTTTTCGGGAGAAGTTTCATTAATATCGGATTCGTTGCAATTTCGTGGTTACTAATGTTTTTTGTTATCCATGTTCAAGTTGTTCACTTGGGCCAATACTGATTTTTATTGTGCCAGCGATGTCTTAATTCAGGTATTGATGATATATATATATATATATATATATATATATATATATATATATATATATATATATATATATATATATATATTATTCTGTTGCTTGAAACAAAAAAAAAACTCTAGCAGCCGCGACCTCAGAGAGAGAGATGCTACATACTTCTAGTCCGTAAAATCATTCAACGTTAAACCCTGTTACAT
The DNA here is from genome assembly GCA_903632075.3 of Acanthosepion pharaonis. Lineage (NCBI taxonomy): Eukaryota > Metazoa > Mollusca > Cephalopoda > Sepiida > Sepiidae > Acanthosepion > Acanthosepion pharaonis. The sequence goes on along the minus strand of CAHIKZ030005089.1, from coordinate 1,702,397 downwards.
CCTGTACCACCGCTACACTATATCTATACCTATTAAAATGAGAGCAATTCTGTAAGCTGGGGAGGGTGTAATCTGACAGTGTATTGCTTTCCAATATTTGGCACTACAATTTGCGTATACATAAATAATCGATAATAGCTTTAATAACAGACAAATCATGATAAACGGTTAATATTGTTGACGAGACTATTTATTGATCAAAGCCTTTGCTGAGATACAAGTCTCTCAAGCGAACTTATTTAATCAAATTACGTACGCAGACTTCCTAAACTGGATTATAAAATTGCAGAAAATGCTATCGAGGCCAGAAAGGAAAAGTAAAACGTGTCTAGACATGGTAATAAATTTATTAAAATCTAGGATCGAAAAGTTATTGAATTATTCTTTACTGACTCTATTTTTAAAGAAATATTGCTCACCACACTGTAATGTTTACCGCAGTCATTTCGACGCTGAGGCTAAAGGGACCAAACAAACACCGAGAAAAGTGCTTAATTGATGATTCGAAAAGAGATAATGAAAAAAGATTGCAATTTTACAAGTAGTCCTTGAGAAATAAAACAATTGTAGAGCCATCTATATAGTATCATTCATTGATTTAGAAAGCGTCACTGTGAAGCATCGATATCAAGGTAAGCTTAATCTTAACCTTTTTAATCTCGGATCAACTGTTATAAATTGTATCTATCCTCATAATCCCCGCTTCTTACTGCGCCTGTTTACGTATATGCATCAACCTCATTCAGTAATGTCCTACCTTGACAGACTCTCGGACCTTGAATTTGGATGAACAATAGTCATTAATATAATGATTATTTCAATTGAAATTAATATATATATATATATATATATATATATAATAAATGTTATTATATCCTTACTCTGTCCTGGACATTGGGTTCTACCTGGATTTTATCCTCTTTGAATTATTTTTTATACAAATATATGTGTATGTGTATGCATGTATGTATATATATTTATACATTTAGGATATATGATTGCATATGTATGTGTATATTTACCACTAATATTATCAATATATATATATATATATATATATAAAAATCCGACAAATATTTTAAACAACATTTACCGGCCTGAATGTCCGTGAAATTTTCATAGAAAATATGCGTCCTCTGACAGGAATCGAACCTCTATCCTATACGGAACCATCATATAGCCTGACGTGCTACACCCGTGAGTTGTACTGTAATTTCTATCGGCTCGTAATGAGTAGTAAAGGGTCGAATTATGTTCGAGCTCTAACATGAATACATCTCTTCTCCCTCTAGGTATGGGTTGAATAGCAAGATAGAGTTCTATATAGCCAGTCTGCCGGTGTAAGGTTTAGCAACATACTGCGGGGAATTTTTCAAAGGCCCTCTTCCAATGTGAATTGATCCAGCATGTAAGAGTAGGCTCATAAAATGAACATGAGAATAATATCTCATGTCTATTCGCCGGCGGTAACCATACGAAGTAACAGTTTTTTAAAACACACACGATTGGTCCTTTGTGGTGGCCTAAAACAATTTCTGCTTATCTCTACTGTGACCTTAATTTAAAATACCCTCCTGGGTATGAGGATAAACTACGTCCAACAGCAAGGCCTCTGATCAGGTTTTGAGTAGCGTAGAACTATCTCTTATTTACTGGTGTTCCCAGGCCTACCCTGACCCAGGTTGGTAGCACATTTTAGGGTCCCAGTTATGGGAAAATAGTTAACCCCGAAACTGGTAAAAACACTATGTAAGTGTAAAAATAGATTTTAATACCAGAAATACTTTGCAAAAAAATAAATAAAAAATTATCATTACCAATAAATATTTGAAGAAAAAAAAACTATTACCAGCAATACATTTTTTGGAAAAACATTACCAGCTATACCTTTTTTAGGAAAAAAAATATTACCAGAATGCCTTTTTAGTTTTGAAAAATATTACCAGCAATACATTTTTTGAAGGAAAAAAATTTTACCTAAAATAAATTTTTGACAAAACAAAATATTACCAGCAATAAAAACTTTGTCGGCATTAAATAACCCATCGAACTTGATATGCAGTAAAACACAACAAACCAAACTTTAAAATATTGTTGGGTGAAAAAATTGTAACATTCGGTTCCTTAAAGACCAAAAGAAAATTATTCAGTAATATCCATAATGTAGCCCCCACGCTTTGAAACGTCAATCTGTTGAGTTTCAAGTTCACTACAAGTATCAGGTTAACATCATATATACAATCAATTGTTAAGCACGATGGGCAAATGATTGCTTTATTCTATACATGCTTTAATCGTTAAACGAGTCAGATTAAACCAAATATGGCGTATTCCTGCCATATCTACGATGGAACTTTTCAAATCATTTACGCGCTCTTCTGGGGTGATAAGTATGTCCAATTTTACTGCGTAATTCCCAGAAATATTTCAAGCCTATGGTAAATAAGCGGCGTTCTTTACTCCCAAACGTTTAGACCTTTCCAGAGAGGATACGTCGTGCTAATTACACGAAATCGAATCCAATTAATTTATTCCCTGTTCATATTTAGGAAGATTTTACACAAGGTAAGGTCTGCCACTTTGTAGAACAAACTGAATATGTCTATTTCTCTGAACACTTCAATCCGGACCTCTTCATGTCAAAGGTTAATATCTGTCTTCATAAAATTTACTTTATTCCAATTCCTCTTTCATTCATATTATACCACTTATTCATTACTACCAATATAACAATACCTGCTTGAGCCTAGTATTGGTTAAATTCTACTATATATATATATATATATAAGAGAGAGAGAGAGAGAGAGAGAGAGAGAGAGTCGAATCCCCATGAAAAGTTAAGTCGACTCGCCATGAAACATTATTACCTGTAGAACAACATTTCCGCCTGGAAAAACACGATTTCAAAACCCATGCCAAATTCAATATAATTGAGAGAATAGAAAATTTCAAAGCAGATAACATTAGAAAGATTTTAGAGTCCCATGAAAATAAGTGGATACGACGTCTAAAAACACAATATCCAGCCGGGCTAAACCATAAATTTAATAATATAGATAGGACGAATATATAACTCAACAAATAGAAAACCTACCCACATTTCTCACCCGCACAAGACAGACATGCTTACGGAGGTGTGGAGGCCTCACACACACCTACACGAATACACACATCATACTCACTCACTCCCTAATGAGACAAATGATAACACACACCCACAGCAATACACACGCTTACACATATCATACACACTCACTCCCTAAGAACCAAATAACACCCACACAAACACTAAACAGAGACACATCACCTCTCCAGGACCAATAAAACTGTCAAACTGACCAAAGGAATTCAGAGAAGAATAGATCCATCCAGCTCTTATCTCAAATAACAACTTAAAAGAGACTGTTTAACCAACACAAGGAATGTTAAAAGATTCATGTTAAAAAGATAAAAAAATAAAAAGAACAAATGAAAACTACAGACAAAAGTTAATTTTCTCCATCAAGACATTTATTTCTATAGTTTACTTCTACCAGCAAGTAGAAATATTTCTTCTCCCGATGATGGCCATTTTGGTCGAAACTAGTCGAGGAATCTAAATGAAATAATTATAAAAAAAAACCGAAAGAATATTAATCTACAACCCAATGTGTCTGAAGATTTTAATTTTTTACTATTTTTTTATTGTTCAATATATTTATATATTATAATTTTATCATATAGACAAAACCATTTTACTTACTACAAAGATGCAACTTCGTTTCAGTGCATTTCAACTGCACTTCGCCGGGTGAATATCGAAAATGGTTATGAAGAGTCCTGCTTGTAAGCAAGCCGTATGTGAAACGTCACTTCTTTTTTTCCATTTGTTTGAAAAGAAAAAAATACGCATAAAGCAAAAAAGGTGGCGGAGTGAAACAATAGTGCTTGTTTACAGCAGTTTGATGAAGAATGGATGAGGGTGTTAAAGGTTGACTGGTCTGTGGAAATTTTTTCTTGCGGATTCTTCACAAACATTATCGATTCTCACACGTCGATGTGCAGTTGAAATGCACTGAAACGAAGTTGCATCTTTATAGTGAGTAAAATTGTTTTGTCTATATGATAAATAATTATCGCTCTACTATCGATATCGAGCCCTCTTTTGGATTAATGCTGTGAACGTTGGAATTTATATATTACTTTTGTTTTCATCGCATCAGAGATGTGACACTATTTAGGTTGCTAGAAAGAAAGAAGAAAAAAAGGCGAGAATTAAATTTAGGTGATAAGAAGCGATCACGAATAGGACACTAAGCGTGTTATTTTTCTGACAAGGAAAAGTGGTAAGATTCTATTTCCATGGTCGAGAAAGTAAAACACAGAATTTAATTTGATTTATGACGATCACCGAACAAACGACAGCAGTCTGCCATGACAACGATAATGATAAATTCCAGGTTGGTACATTCGCCTACGAAACAGAATTCTAAAGAGATAAAAATTAACTGGGTCGCAGAAAAATGTCTGTTGGACCAACCGCAGAATTACAAAAACAAAAGACTGAGCCATTAGCTATCTACGAAGATGTCGTTCGGAAAAGACATCTGTTTTATGTCGAAGCTGGCCACGATAGGAAAATTATTTTATCAGAACGAATAATTAAGGCAGAATGTAGATCTCGCCAGATGGCCACCCACTTGTTTGGCGAAGGTCCCGAGTGACGAATTCCGGGTGACATTCAGATAAAATTGAGATTAAAAGACCACACTACGAGTCTAAGGACTTGTTGTCGAGAAGAAGAAAGAAAAAGAAAAGAAAAAGAAAAAAAATAGGAAGATAATTTTTTTTTCTTTGAGCAAGATTTTTTAAACTGAGGCTAGTCTAGCCACACCCACACTGATGGGCGCCCATTGGCTGAATGCTGGCATGAGCGTTAGCCGAAGGTAATCATGTGAAGTAGGAGGGGAGGCCTGTTGACACCTCTTGAAGGGATCGGTATGAGATGCCACTGTGAAAGAGAGGGGAAACCCGTTGACACCCTCTGAGGTTATGGTGAGATACCAGTATGAGAACAGAAGAAGGTGGGAGGACGAGAGACTTCCAAAAATGGAAAATAATAAATTTCCCTGATCGAAAACAAAGAAGTGGATTGTGGATTTAGAATTATCAAGGAACCTCAAACCCCGACAAGCCCACCCCGGTTTTGGTCGGCGTCCATATAAGCAGAGTCGCAGCGAGTGAAAAGCAGTTCCAGTTAAGTACCAGTTAAGTGAAGTTGAGTTAAGTTCGCAGTTTGCAGCTGAGTTGAATTGAGTTGGGCCCGCCTCGCAGGAACCCGACTGAAAGATTCCACACAAATCACGACCTCAACTTCTAACCAAGAACAATTTATTTTTGAAGAACGGTTTAGACTCACACTACCAAAACAAGTTTTACAAATATCGCCTGAAGATACACCAAAACCAGTTTCTTAAAGAAAAAACAACTTAAGATGTTAAAACTCGCCTAACAAACACAAAGTTCAACGATCCATATTAGCGGGTTGGGGAGAAGATCCAGGCCTGTATTCAGCAACCAGATATAAAGTATTGTTATCCTTTTTAACACATTTGAACTTTTCGAGTTATTATTTTATTTTATTTTACATATACTTGTGCGATATCACCCTTGTTCGGACTCGACTTGCATTACGGCCTGGCGACTGATTGATTTCGTCTACCTAAGATCAAATCACAACGTGGGTAGGTTAGACTAGAAATCAAAACAGTTACTTTGGTAACCAGACGTTGGAGGCGAGCTGGGAACGACCAGGCTGATACCGAATCTAACCAGATTCCCATCCGAATCAGGAAAACGTCACATTTGGTGCCGCGACCAAAACCAAGTCAGTTGGTCGTCGCAAGACAGGATAGGACGGCGACGGCGCGGAGACAGACGGGGTAACGTCACAACTGGCGCCGCGACCAGGACAACACGGCGGACGCGGCCAGGCAGACGTCACATTTGGCGCAGCGACACCGGGGGACGTCACTGAGATTAGCAAGGTCGATTTTACTGTTTTTAAACTACAATTCTCCGTGATTTTCTCATGTACATTCATATCTGCTCGATGCGTATCGAAATATAAACAAATGACGTCACACATGAAATTTTGCTAAAGTTTGTAAATGTTTCTAAAGTCTGCCATAGGTGGAAAGGGATTATTAGGCAGATCTAGCCCAAATATGGCGGCAATACATGATATGTTAGGAGGATTCAGATATCTTCTGAGGTGGTACACGAAAATGACCCGGCGATATATGCTGTTGGGGGGATGCAGTGTCACCAAAAATAAATTCAAACCAACGAATATGTAGGAGTCACATAATAGGTTAGACACCTAGAGATGCAAACCTAAATAACAAAAATTTGAAACTGATAGGCAAGCATCAACATTCCAATACATTGGTGTAGATATGTAGTGATCGAAGCGAGAGGATACACGAGACAGTCAACTACAATAGTTAGTAGAATAATGTGGTTACTAGTAAGATTTACGACTATAAGTATTTTATTACCCGTGTATATTTCTGAGATCATGTATTCTATTTGAATTTTTCCGATTGTGGTCCTCATTTTTACCATATTCACGATATATCGTCCGTTGGAAGCTCCGGGCTTCTTTAGATTGGACTTTTGAAGTGAAACCTTTTATTTATTCCAGAATCTACCCCTGTGGACTAAAAAGATTGTTTGGTTCAAAATTCCAATTAATATCGCCTGAAGAAGGCCGGAGCATACAACGGTCGAAACATCTTGAATAAGTTTAACGGCAACAGTTCGAACAATGTAAATAGTGTAAATATTTTATCGTACTTACAATAGAAGTGTGGAAGCAATTGAACAAAAGCATGACCAGAAAATTACATTATTGAGTAAACAATGGGGTGCTTTCCCGAACGGCTATTCGAGCTGGAATCGAACGTAGAGAAAAATGGGAGGATTTATTTAATAGTGCTAGATTATTACCCGAATTAAAATTCTTAACTCAAATCCCGTAACCCCGACGGTTGTAGGTGTGCATCATCTCCTGCAGCCAAAGTAGCTGTTTTGTTTCACGAGTAAGACATCTTGATGGGGCATAACACTCCTCAGGCTGGTTGGATTTCAGAGTTTTACTTCTAGACTGGTCACCAACCAAGGCCACAGAGTCCAGCTTGTCCTGCTATTTACCCATAAAAGCCTGATGGAAACCAAATCTCTCCAGGCTGATTTGATTTCAGTGTTATCCATCTTCTAGACTGTTTGTCAACAAAGTCTATGATAACCAATGTGTTCTGCTATTTACCCATATATGGGGGGGGGAGATGGGTTCATACATTTCCCAAAGGTATTAGCATCTACGTGACTGTAATGAAGTCGACTGAAATTCGAATTATCAGATTCTTCAAACTGAGCCGTTATACGTGCCTTCGTGCATTAATAATAATAATAATAATAATAATAATAATAATAATAAAGAAGAAGAAACGAAGAAGTGTGCTTTTCTGCGAAGAAATGCTCAAGGAGCTCACTAGGAATACCATTAATTCTCTACACTTGTATTTTTGTACTTAAGCTTACCTAGTCACAGTTTGAGGCTTTGCAGAGGGAAGTTCGTGACCGCTAAAGTAGCAAGTTAATATGTTGCTAACATTATTGTTTAAAATGGATAAAAAAAAATACAAATCGTACTACGAACGACGGCATAAAACATTAGATTACTAAATATTGTGGGATGGAAACACAAGACGTTACTGGGTGGGAGAGAAAATGTAAGTAAAAAACTATTAAGTAAGCTGTAAAAAAGAAAGAAACAGGGAAGATTAAGAAGATAACGATTGATATTGTATTAAGATTTTTGAAGATCAATGTTGACTAGAAAGCAAGAAACAGATGGGAATTACACAAGCAAGAAGTGCGAGAGAAGAAACTATTAGCTTAGAACTTACGGCTACTTCAAGTGTTAAATAATGACACCCATGCATACAATCAGTTACCGCAGTTAGCTTCCTAAATAATTCATTAGGATTATAATGCTGTATAAATTATAGTATACATTATATCATACATTGTATATTATATATTTTATTATAAATTATAGTAACTCTGTTTATTTGACACTGAGTGCTGTATTGGGTACCAAAACTTTGTGATAATGTGATAAATCTGAGTGTTAGAGAATATAATAATAATAAAAATCTACCAAGGAGAGGGGGCAATAAAAGAATAAGAAATTAAGAAGACATTGCATTTAAATTTTTGAAGATCAAAGGTCAGTGGGAAGCAAAAAGCCGGAAGAGACTTGCGCAGGGGAGAAGTGCAATAGAAGAAATTGCTAGCACAGAACTTGCGGTTATATCTAGCCATTTTAAATATAAAATGATTAGACCTTGCCGACAATCTGGTACTGCGCTTAAATTCATAACGTCTAGGTACCATAGATGATAGTCCATCAGAACAATTACAATAAAAGTATTTATAGAAAACGCACAGGCAGGCTACGTTACGGTGGTGGGAAAGAGACTGAAGCCGAAGTGCCAGATCAGGACCAATAATATTGCAAGTTCATTTTTGGATTTTATCAAGACTGTTTAAGTATATAGCAGGAGCACCCGAACAGATATGGTAGCAATAGTTTAAGCAAGGACGAATAGTCGCCATATAAATATTTAAGATAGATTCTGATGAGAAATATAGTCTAACATGACATAGTTACGACGCCGGGAAAAGGAATGATGCCGAATCATCGTATTCATAACATTTCATAGTTCAACATTTTATGAAATGTGCGAAAAAAGCCATTAAAAGGATATGAGTAAACCCCACAAAAACATTTTCTGAAATGGTTGCTTTTGCAGGAAAGTTAGACTATTAAATGTTTATTGGTATCGAAAACTGCTACAAAGCGATCGATACCGTTCAATGATTGATCAAATAAAATCATTCTGTTATTTTCTGACCCGTGAAAAAAAAAATGCGGCTATGAATATTATATAAAAGATATAGAGAAGTTATGTTAATTCACTTTACAGGCATTTGATCCCCACCATGGCTATCTTTATCAAGTAAACTGTATTTAAACAGGAATATTAATATGGAAAAATCAATTCGAAAATTACCGAGTGTTTAGATGAATAATAAGGAATATATCTCCTTAAATTTACTCTTCTCCATCAACAAATCCATGTGGCATCATAATTTTAAACTTTCACTTCAGCACCCACTTGATCTGAACGGTACATACACAAAACGTGGCAAAAGACTGATCCCATATCTGAAAGTATACAGAGAATGAAGTGCTTTAAATTTGATCGTCTAGGGAATTTAATTTTACATTTGTTTTGGGCGTCTATTGGGAAGTGCATTCAAGTGAAATTTATCTACCTGGTGTAACAGCAAAATTGTCCAAATCGTTAAAAAGCAAAATTGTCCATGTGTTAGAATAAGCTTTGACCCCTTGTATTTTAGAAATGATTAAAGGTATCTGACTGGAGTTCTTTATAACACATGAACCGTAATCAAATGTATAATAAAGGAAAATAGCATGTTCATCATTAGTCATAGCTAATGATCGGAAGCTCGTGAAGTAATGAAATTGAGTTCATATATATATATATATATATATATATATATATATATATATATATATATATATATAGTATATATAGTCGCACACATATATATGTATGTGTGTGTATGTCTGTGTTTGGTTTAGTTTGTTTGTTTTTTTTTTTGCTTTACGGCATCTCAATAGGTTATTTAATCCCGACAACATTTTTAGGATAGATTCGTATGAATAGAATACGTATTTTTTTGGTTTAGATTGGTTTGGTTTATTTTGTTTTACGGCATTCCAACCTCAATGGGTTATTTAATGCCGACAACATTTTTTATTGTTGGTAATATTTTGTTTGTCAAAAATCTGCTTCTGGTAATATTTTTACTTCAAAATTGTATTGCTGATAATAATTCTTTTCAGAAATGTATTGCTGGTAATAGTTTATATGCCCATAGCTGGGACCCTAACAGGTGCTACCACCCCGGGTCAGGGTGGACCTGGGAACATCAGCAATTAAGAGGTGTTCCCATGTCCACCCTGACCCAGGAAGCTAGAGTATGAATATTGGTGCCATTACTGAACTCCTGAATGATCTTTTTTCTCTCGCCATTGCACATTAGAGAAGCCAGTGGGTCTGACACAAAACTATTTCTGTTCCTCTTTCTAGTTGAATAACTCAAATGGTTTTTTACTGATTCTTTCGACAAATGGTCTCGAGATGGCTAAACGGCTTATCTGCAAATCTGAAAAAAAAAACTCATTTTTTTTAATTTTCTTCTTTTTTTTTGATATGAAATATTTTAGGGGATGGAGAATTATGCTGAATAATTTGGATAATTTGGCTGTTACACACGATATATGAACCAGCGGTGAAATGCTGAAAAAGTTATGCTCCTATCATTACCCCAGCAATATCCTACCTTTTAAAGAATCAAATAATACCAAAAATATAATTTCCTTGCTATTCTGTGTATGGAAATGATTTATCCACACTTTTCAGCCATGACAGAGTTCAACTGCGTCTTAGAGACATTGTGGTCAATGAATTATTTTCTAATTTAAAATCCCACTCAACAGAGGAAATTCGCTATTTCTATGTCATTAGTTCAACCATTTGTAAACCTTGATAACTTTGACCAATCATGGATTGTATACAGAGTGGAAACGTCCTCATTCCATACGTATTTTTTTTTTTTATAAATAATAGGTTCACTCAGCTTCTTCCCAGAAACAGCTACTTCCTCGACTATTACTACAGTAAACTCATCAAATCTAGGGTTAAACGTTATGTTGATGAAACCAAAGTATACAGTTACCCTTTACCCGTTGGGTATCGTTTTGGGTGAAGAGCAGTAAAAAGAAAAAAAAATCATCTAGGCAGATAAAGACATTGGAGAGATATAATATGAATAATCTGCGCATGTACAGAGTTACGGCGGCCACATCAGTAGACCTAGCATAGCTATAAATACCATGTGGGAATTAATAACAAGAAAGAGAAATGAGAATAGGGAAAGCAAAGCTTGATAAGGAGTTTCCATCGACAGCAGCGAATTGCGGTGACGTAGGGAGTCAAGCCTGACAGCAAGGTAGAAATACTAGCAGGGAACAGATCAGAACATTAGGTTAAAGATTCCAAATGATAACATCAAAATTATCCTATAGGCTGTTACGTCGTGGATAAAACGTTGGTTGCAGAGTTGGGTAGAATTTGGGAGTACAGTTTAGCATTACAGGCTCGGACTCAGGATATACATGCCCAACAATTACTATCTATTTATATATAAATATTTATATAAAAAATGAATATAAAACAATATATTTTTATATATGGAGAACGGGGCGAAAACAATGTACACCCGTTGATTAAACAAATAGGTTTATTTCAAAATTTCCTGAAGGTTAATGTGGATTCACACTGGAAGAAGCCTAGCGAACGTTTTGATAACAACAACATAAATGAGGATATCCGTCTACCTGTAAATAATGTATAACTATAATAACACCTCCTCACAGAATTCTGTCAGAAAACATTTTTGTTTCTTCATTTCAGCGAACTTTTGCCTACAAGTGTGTTATTGAACAAAGAGTTCGGTTTTCATCCTATTAAGGAAGTTTTCAAAACCAAATGTCCTCTTGACGCTGATAGCAAGGCTGATAAAAGAATTAACTTAGTTTATCATCCCTATACAACTTCCGACTTGAAACAAGAAATGGCAAAGAAAAACAAAAACAGAGAATCCTAACAAACTTCATTCAGAATCTAAAAAATAGAATTCAACATCATGTTAAGAAAATCATTTTGCCATAAAAGCATTTTCCCGACTTCCTGATTTCATCATTTTTTTCGCTTTTCTTTTTCTAGTAATTACCTTATTCTCCTTGAAAGCAAACACCGCATCATTCTTGTTTGTTTTTGTTTCGTTTCTCCAAATGAAAAAGAAAGAAAATGTGGTTATTTCTCGAATTGTTCAAACTATCGATCCCTTTTTAATGTCTTTATGCCTAATTATTACAACCATCCAAACAATCTAATCGACTACTGCCGTCACATATACAAATCTAATGAAGAAGAGGTTTCTTTCTTCTACAGATATTGTGAATTACGAATGATAACGTATTATAGAATTGTCGTAAGTTGTTCCAATCCAAACCGACGCCGTTCTGTTCGCTTTCTCACGTGTCTTTGGACAGTTAAAAGCATATTTGATCTTCCTCCCCAAGGTAGAGCTTAACAGCAGACTCTGTGGCCTTGTTTGTCAATCAGTCTAGGAGATGGACAAATAAAAACTGACTAGGCATGATGCTCGCAGGTACAACGCATGAAAAGCATACGCACTAAGGAAATGAAAGATCTAGCGTTGGGAGGCATTTTTCCTAGACACCAAATGAGAATCGACAGAACTTACATGTAATTTTGGGGAAACAATATATATATTAAAACAACTCCACATTTTTAAATACTTATAATTTATTTATTAACTATGATTTTTACAAAAAATGTATATGAGGGGAAAGCGTTTAGCATGAGGTCTTATTGAAAATTTGATATGGGTACCAAATTTCGTACCATGTTCTTGAGCCGCCAAGGAATCACGTCAGTTGATTTCATCAGAAGCCATAACTTTTTTTATTCGCTCTTCAAGTACTTCCAAAGTATTGGCTTGTTATAGTAGATTTACTCCTTTAAACAACCCCATAGAAAACAAAAGTCATAGGGTGTTCAGTTAGGACTCCTGGTTGGTCACTCATACATAAAGTAATGAGTTACTTTTCAATAACCTTGTATATCAAGAAAACAAGACCACTAGATCATCCATAGTAACAAAACAAGATAAAACTTGAAGGAGAAATGTAATCGATTGCTTGTAAAAACTATCGCAAAAATACATAGGAGAAACCTAAAGAATCTAAAAAAAATATATATATGAACACAATAGGGACATTTAACAAAACAATACATCAAATGGTTGACTGCCCACCGTAACGAAACTGTCCAGAATGTTGACATAAAAAAATGCTGCTCTGGCCAATGGAGAAAACAATTCACTTCGACGAAAATGTCTAGAGAGTCCCTTACTCGGAATGTTATCTACAGTAAGGTTTGAGCCCTAGCTATCAAAACATTTCACCATTTCTGATAGAACTTCTATTTTCACAGTGTCAAAAACCTACATTCAAAAGTGATGAAAATAAAAATAAAAATAATATAAACGTAATCGCCAAGATAAAAAAATAAAATTCCCAGCATCTCTCGTTTGTGCGCATGTGTGGTTGCACCAACATAACAAATTTAGTCCGATGAAGTCCAAAAGAACGTATTGCATCCCGAGAAAACTTTATCCATATTATCCTATATATATATATATATATATATATATATATGTGTGTGTGTGTGTTTTGTATATATATATATATATATATATATATATATATATATATATATATATAAAATGGTGGTACTCGTTTGGAAAAATCACGGATAGCTCAACTTTCAGTAGAACAAATCGGTACCCGAGGAAAAATTGAGAATAAAAAAGAACCAAGAACATTAAAACACGGCGAAAACAATCGTCCAGTGTTTAAGTTCCAAGTCCAAAGAAAAACAAAACAAAACAGTAAAAAGACAACTACATAAAGTGCTCAATATATTAAGTAGAGCAAAACCTAAGAGAAACCTTATATATATATATATATATATATATATATATATATATATATATATATATATTGTCATCCACAAACTGTCTCAGCTTTTCAGTGTGTCTAGACGCCTCATAACTTCAAGCTGGGATCGAGACACGACCATTTTGCCACCAGTCAGAGATTCTACCCATAGACTGTTGTCACACGACAGTGACCAGGAGAACTAAATTCATTTGAAGAGCAATGCGTGAATAGCAGTAGAAGCCCCTGTTTTATAAATCACCCTCTTCTCAAGAGAGCTGAAACGGATATTCCGGAATATATATATATATATATATATATATATATATATATATATGGTGCAATAGGTAAATTATAGCCATTTTATATTTTTCATTTCGTGCATGTGCGTTGTTTGTTTTTGATTTTGTCGACTGCACAGTGTCAATTGGACACCATGTGGAGGCTGTGCTTGAAGCCAATAGCGATTTTACTGAACAAATTTACTTTCGTATTTCAAGATATTTTGTGTTATTCTGGTAAATGTCTCTGTTAGAATGAGATGCTGCAATTATTTTTATTTTTGCGAGATTTAGACGACAATTAATACATCGCACCCTCTATATATCATCTTACGTATTAGATTCGTGTGATAGCAGTTGTCCATGAATATTCAGGATTCCGAGGCCCGTAACCCCTTACGCAGTCGGGTTTCCTGGGCAAGATAACCTGACGCAGTCCAACTCTCTCCAGGCAGGTTTTGAATTAAGAGTTCTCATAGACCGGTTGCCACTCAATGCTATAGGAACAAATCTAATCTGCTATTTTGCCATGCCTGTGGTGAGAAGAGTTGGATTCATAATTTTCCAAAATCTTTTAGCTCGACTGGATTTCGAACTCGGATCCTCGATCCTCCAGTCAGTGCCGCTGTTCATTAATCTATATTCATACATTCCCAAATAGTCTTTATAGTTTTACTTTTACTTCCTTCCTGATAAATATAATCTTCAAAATTTGAAGGCAACGTCAATCGCCATTTTCTGTCTTCCGGAATCCTGTTCATGTTTTGTCCTTTCCTCAGTAATCCTTATAGTCCTTCTATTCTCTCAATGTTACTCCCTGTAAACGTTCTCTTTGCATTCCCGCCTTATGGGGTGTAATCATTTAAAAAAAAAATGTTTCCAAGTATCTAGATGTGAGTCGCAAGTATCTTTGGCTGCCTCTCATCTTTCAAACTTAAACGACATGTTTTTTCACATTACAGGGCTCACCTACTTACGAATATAAGTGGTCCGTCGGATTTGTTTATAAGTAGAAAGTTTTTGAAGAATTTACTTATGTAGCACTATGATAACTTATATTCCTTCTTCAAAACTAAAACAAAATATGTAAATATAACTTTTAAAAATCTTTTCGTTTTGAAAAAAAATAGACCGTATTTATTCATTTTTTGTCTCTACGGATACCGCTCCGAAAAAAAAACGTATGGTTTGATTCGAAAACGTTGATTATCATTTCCTAACTCCTCATGAATTTGTAATGGGAGAAAGCTATGAGAGAATTTATTCGCCCATTTACATTTTTCCTGTTCTGGGCATTATGATATCCGTGATATAACTATACCGTAATTCATGGACAGAACACAATGGCCGAAAGGAAAAGAATGAAAAACATTCTTTGCGCTCATAGAGACATTTATACTAAGATATACACAAAACTATATATACATAATAAACACGTATCCCACGCGTAGAATAATATATCACATATATATATATATATATATATATATATATATATATATATATATATATATATATATATATATACAGCGAGCAGAAAGTAAGGAGAAACAAAATATAATATGAAGATGCCCTGTGTCTGGAGAAGCCCTAATTTGAAATATGCCGGATTCATCTATGTCAAAGGGGAGGATATATTCTACGTACGAGAAACAGCGAATCTTGCGCTTTCCCAAATTGAGGATTGGAGTTTATTTCTATATCTGATAAACATATATACCCAAAGGAAGACGGCAATGGACTTGTAACCTGCCGGACTTGTAAACAAGAACTGAATTTGACTGCCCCTTCGTCACTGTATGAAATGACGTCTGTCATTTGATCTTAATTACTTATCTCTACTAAAAGGAGATAATCGCCTTCCGTAGCCCTGCAAAGACTTGAATCCAAATCGTAGCAATTTATAGTGCTAAGTTTTAAAACTAATTCTGATTATAGAAATTACATAAAATGTATCGTTTTCTACAATGTTTTATCCCTTAAAATTCCTTAACGTTTTTTCAAGTCTTGCCGCTCAATCTGAACAATTTTCATTGCTACTGCTTACCAAGCAGTTCACAGTCAGGATCACGAGTTACGTAAGCCGTTTGATTCGTAGGGGCGCCTAATATACTGAGACCGTAGCTGCATTGATTATAACTAGGAGAATATAGGATGATTGAGCACATAACTCGTCAGTCTGGCTTTAAATAAAGTGTTACGCTTCTAGTGCCAACTGTGTAAAAATATGTCAGTGGCCCGAGTTATTTGTCTTATTGGCCTTGAATGGAAGACTATCTAACTCGGGGCAGGTAATTGTAACCTCCAACGAAGTAATAAGGGAGTTTAAGTTCAACCTGTTTAAAGGGATAAAGTTTGAAACGAGCCGAAAACTGATTAACAGTTCGTTCATTGGTGGTTTCATTTTAATGTAGTCTAAGAGGAGACGAGATTGAGATAAAATCAAATTTATGTGTGGCAATGTCTTTTATTTTCTCCGCTGTCCAAAATATTGATTGCTTGTATTTTTGGAAACATAACATTTTCCCAGAGGATTGATCTTTCTGAGATGGACATTTTTTCTAAAAAAACTTTACAGTTCTTAGTTATCTATGTCGCATAAAGATCAACATACTATTAGCAATTCATGATGACAAATTTTATAGAACTTTTTTTTTTCATTTCTGATTGTAAACAAGACAGTAGATAGAGCGATATTTTACTTAGATCTCAATATTACATATGTAAATATTCCTTGCGATTCATATTCGAAGCTACTATAGTATATCTACCGGCCATTTTCTAAAAAAATATATACACTATTCATTTTCTATAGTGGTATGATATTTACTAACTTTTGGAAGTCTGAAATATGTCAGGTTGTGGTCAGAGGTTAGGGTTAGGGTTAGGGTTAAAGGCATTTAACAGTGAACTGGTTAGTTATTAAAATCATTAACAATTTTCATACAAAAACATTAAACGATCATCAAATACTGATTTTAACGCTTGTAAACTGATTTGATGTCATTTAAAAAAAGCAGTAAACAGATCAATGTTTTTTCTGGGCATTTTCCAACAATACTTACAGCAGGTCGCAAATGCCTCCGTAGATATAATATTATAGGGGCACCACCAGGTGGTGTAATGGTAAGCAAGCATGTCTGGCTAGAACAATTACGACTGAGTAGTGAGTTCGATCCTCACTGGGTGCCCCGTACTTTAGGCCTTGTGCCACATCTAATCTACGCTTGGAAAATCACTAGATATAATATTATAGTAGCACCTAAATATTTTATATTTTAACAATAATTATTACAATTATTACATACTAGCAGTAGAGCCCGGCGTTGCCGAGGATGTAAGAGATAGATCAAGTATCGACCATCATAAAGACTGAAAAATAAAATTGACAAAGATTATTGTTTAAGGCTGACGGACACGCATGTCTTAATTAGTCTTTTTTTTTTTTTTTTGTTTTTTTTTATGAATTGGTCAAACTCAAACAAAAACATTGTTTTCAATCGTTATGAGTCTACCGATTGAATAGAATTTTATTATAAACAATTGTCTTGTAAATGGAATTTTTAAAGCATTCTGAACGTAAAAATAAAGAAAAAAGTGTGCAAGACAATAAGAAACACTACCTGCCAAAAAAAAAAGTGAAGTTTGTTGAAATCAGTGGCAATATATAAATGAACACACACACACGCAAACAACCTGGGTTTTATAATAAGTATAACTCGATATGAGTCGTCACCCTTTCATTCTCACGATGAGTCTTAATCGTGTTTTCGCATTGATTTCGTACAAAAACAATTCTTTTTTTCCTATTTTTGGCGCTGTTAGAACTACCGCAAGGTAAT
This sequence comes from Acanthosepion pharaonis, assembly GCA_903632075.3. Taxonomy (NCBI): domain Eukaryota; kingdom Metazoa; phylum Mollusca; class Cephalopoda; order Sepiida; family Sepiidae; genus Acanthosepion; species Acanthosepion pharaonis. Next base: position 1,684,545 of record CAHIKZ030005089.1, on the reverse strand, counting down.
TTTACGTAGTCCTGTGAAGTTTTGTTGAAATCGGTTGAAAAATGTAGGAAATCCGATCCAATATATAAACGAGCAGACACACACACAACCTGGGTTTTATAATAAGTATGATTACAATATTACTTATATAAATCAATATATACACCAACTTGTAAAAGTATTTAACCATGAAAATAGTACAAATGACGACGATATTAATATTTTCTTTACTTTTAATATGAGCATTTGTTTTTAAACTATTATTGCCCAATTACAAAGCATTATGAGTGAAGGGAAATAAAGTGAAATATATAAAGAAATGAATGGAGATAATACTGATCATTAGCCAAAGTGCTATCACCATGGTATCATCACCAGAATAAAAGGTTTTGAAAAAAAATTCTAAGAGGTTTTTGAAACTTCCTTTTGCCAGAATCACATTTCTAGAAGGGATTCAAAGTGTATGCAATTCATACAAAATTTCTGAGAATTACTGAGAGGAGATGTTACTATGAGATATTGATTCTTTAAAATCTGTTTCTCTTAGTGTATGTCAAACGTTTTAGACTATCATACACTTTCTTTGATCCCTAATCATAAGCTAATCGTTAAACATTGAGGGATGTAATATATCCATAACATGAAGAAATAAAAGGTGTAGATGTTGCAAAAAGTGTAGTCTGGCCCTGAACGGCAAACTACTGGTCAATGACCCCTAACTGAGTAGAGATGATTCGAATCTCATGATTGTAGAGATCTGACATTGATGAATTATCTTTTTTTAAGTGTTAAAATTAGATTCCAAGGTGCGAAGTTAGGAGGTGACTCCAAGAATAAAAAGGTTCAAGGTGCCTTCCAACACTTTGATTCCTTAGTGTTGCAATCATGCATGTGACGAGGAGCTTTTGGCCAAACGGTTGACATGCGTCCTCCTGATCATATCAATCTTTCTCTCGCTTCCTTCTAGTAATGATACCATGACTTTTGCCACTCGTAAAGTAAGGAAAATAACAAAGGCACATTCCCGTCGTTGGCACAGTTTAAGATATAGAATTGGGGTCAGAAAAATGAAGCTTGTGGCGACACAACGCAACACAGATCAGGAGAATATTTAGGAAGGATGAATAAATATATAAGGATGTGTCATGTCACTTCTGGGCGTAGATGATTATTAATTTGTATAGTTTCATAACATTCGTAGCACTAGACAATGATTACGCCCTTACTATGTGTGCTTGGCTATGTTCCGTAATTTGTTTAACCAATCTCGTTAGGTCGGCTACTATTTGTTTGCTTGTGTCTCTTTTGTCTATAACATGTCATGTGAGTGCAAAATTCTCGGAGCCCCCTTTCCTTATGTATCAATTTCTAATTGTAAGTACAACCCTTTCTGTTACTCTTTTCCGGAACATTTCCTCGTTGCTCGCATATTTCGCTTATATTATACTCAGTATCCATTTGTAAACACACACCTCACAGGCCTCAAGTCTCCTGTTTATCTGTGGGGATCTGTTCAGCATTCGCTACTATATAAGATAACTGATATTGCATAGCAATTCAGCACTCATTTCTTTGTTTCTAAGGAAACATTCTTGTTTCATCATACGTTGGTTATGTTTTTTTTGAAGGTATCTTTCACTATTACAAAGCAACGACTTCGGTGTCATGTTTTCTGTCCTCTCTTAAAACACTTCCAAGACGCTTTAATTTCCGTGCTTAATTTCAATTTAGCACAAGTTAAAATCTTATGGTTACATGTCATTTTCTTTTGCTATGGGCGTGTCCCATCAGGACATTGGCGATCATAGCTCTCCAGAATTTTCTCTATGAAGGGAGAATGTTAAATATCCGCGTTAACGTAGACAACATCGTAAACAAAAGTAGATTACGAATTAAGTGCAAAATTAAACGAAGTTTTGAAACAAGAGAATGGAAAGGAAAAGAAAAGGAAAAAGAAACGGACATTTGATTGTTGGAAAATAAAATTAAAACTGCTTCATTGTTATCCAAAATATTATTTGTCCGTGTCGACTGAAAATTGATTCTTGATTTGTCTCATTAAATCTAATTCAGGCATAATAAATATATCAAGTCCAAGTGGTAAGTAATGTATAAACACACCCACGTACATATTCTTGAAATTGCTTGAAGCGTGAAACCGAGATACAGTCAAATTTAGATGTTAATTCCCACATTGTCTATATCTACATACCTAAAATCTTCAATACTGAGGGCACTTCCTCCAATACATTTCATATAACAACAACAACAATATATATATATATATATATATATATATATATATATATAATATATAAGAACATTGAAGTCAACAATCAGAGGCTGTTTCATGCTACGCTCAATCGTCATGCTTACAATTGCGCCTAACATTAAAACAATCATCAGGCCTGACGACTGCACCTAGCATGGAACAGCCTGTCGCCTCTGAGTATTGACTTGATTGTTCATATTTATATTTACATACGCTCTATCTCTAATATTGAGCACTTTATCCCATAAATATAGCACACCTTAAAACTATTTATATTCATTCATATATATATATATATATATATATATATATATATATATATATATATATATATATATGTGTGTGTGTGTGTGTGTGTGTGTGTGTGTGTGTGTGTGTGTGTGTGCTTATCTAAAAATAACTACGCTAAAGTTCACCTCCATCCCTGCTGCGGGCCGACGGCTTCGTGGTAGAATCTTGGACTGGCAACAATTCTGCCGGGTTTCGATCTAAGCTATAGGCAACCGGACGTCTACCCATGCTGAAGAGGCGTGATACAGCGAAACAGTCCATCTGTGGATGACTATATATATATATATTAATTCAATAACCGGGTAGGCAATGACTGGCCAGTTCGGCTACCTGAAGATTGTGTTCAACCACATGAAACTTAAAGGTCATTGCCTTCCTTGTTATTGAATTATTATTCAAATGCTCTGTCATTTTTATGGCATGGAATACTTTTTATGCCAAAAGGCTAATTTTGGGCAGGCTCTATTTAGAACTAATCAAACCTGGGCACTATATATATATATATATATATATATATATTCTCTCTTGTATAAATCAACTAGTGGATACTGTATACCCAGAAATCGAGTAATTGCGTTAGATTTTAGAAATCGATAAACACCTGATCGGTGGAGCAGTAATCCTAATTACACATTGTTGGAAGATTGCGTTTAATCATGAGACAAATTGTCACCACTGCGATTTGACTTTAGTGTCCATTTTTTTATATTTATATAGACACTATTCCTGATATTCAAAAATTTAACCCGTAAATATAGCATGCCTTAAAACTATAATTTGAATTCTTATGAAGGTGAGCCATCTTTCAACACAACGAGATACGATACTATGGATACTAAGCTATAATTTACGTACTGAAAAATTATCGGCCCGTCCCTTTGCAAAGGGCTGACGAATAAACAAATATCAATAATTTTAGAAAGGTCTTCTTGTCCAGAGCTTCATTTAATAAGAATGTGTCGACCTTGCCTTTCAACACTGTGTTTATTTTATATTTAATACTTTTAGCTTATTTTAAGCTTTAGCATTTATCCTTGCTATAGACACACACGCACACACATATACACACATGTGAAATGTGTTGGTTGTCCACCAAAACGTGACTGATGTGACTAACTTAGACGTAAAACTTGCTACTCTGATCAAAGGAGAAACTAATTCCCTCCGACGTAAATGTCTAAGAGTGACTTAATCGCAAGGCCATCTGCAGTAAATCTGCACCCTGACTCTTACAACATTTTACCATTCTTGGCAGAACTTCTAATAACACAGTGTAGAATACCTATTACAAAATGATGGCAAGAAAAAGAAAATTCTCTAAATGAATTCGGCTAGATTAAAAAAACTTTTTAAGAAAAAATTAAATTTCTATTATAATTGCAGGAGTATATCTTGAACAATTATAGGTCGGATATTTCTGTCAAATCTGTTTTAGTGCATCTATATACCTAGAGATTCTTGAAAATAAAAGAAAGAATAATCTGCAAATATATCAGTCTTGATCTGACATCTCGGCTTCAATCACTTTACCACCACACTGATGTAGCTTCCTTATGACTTTTCCAATTGTTCTGATGAGATTTTCTCCTTGGTAGAACAACCTTACGAAGTGAAGTGCAATTCGTGAGTGGCAGATAGGTCTCATGATTTTACAGTCCAAGTTCCTGGATGAAACCGAATATTTTACAATAATAGATCCTTCTTCCGCACTTCTGCTCCTGTGGAACTCTCTTCCGCTTTCTTGCTTTACTGAGGCCAATCGTCATCCATTATCTTCTTAAATACTCTCTTTTTATTGCCCTCTTTGTTTTATTTACTCTTGGCAACGTCGTGTCTCCTAGTGGCTTTTATTGGCTTTGTGGAGACACTAAAACCAAGGAAGTACACTGTCGTGGGTATGACGATAAACTACATCCGCATCCTGGGTAAGACGACAAACTACATCCACGTACGGGGTAAGACGACAAACTACATCCAACAGATCAAGAGGTTTTGAGAAGCATGGAACCACTTCTTAATTGCTGATGTTCCTAGGTTCACCCTGACCCGGGGTGGTAGCACTTGTTAAGGACCCAGCTATGGGCAAATAGTTAACCCCCAAACTGGGATCAAAACACTATAAAAGTGTAAAAATAGGTTTTAATACCAGAAATCCTTTTTTGTAAAAAAATAATTCCAGCAATAAATTTTAAAAGGAAAAAATATTACCAGCAATACATTTTCGAAAAAAATATTAAAAAATATTACCAGCAATACATTTTTGAAAAAAAAAATGTTAACAGAAATACATTTTTGAAAAAAAATGTTACATCAATAAATATTTTGTTGACGATTTTGTCGGCCCATTGAGTTTAATATGCCGTAAAACAAAGCAAACACAACCAAACCAAGGAAGTACAAAGAATGTAAATAACAAGAAATATTATTAACAGGGTCGGAAAATGCGACACTGAATCCAGAAAACGCAAATGGAACAACGAATGATTCGTTAAAAAAGGAATAAATACCATGAGAATTTCATGATAAATAAAGAAAAGAGTGAAAGATTCTCTCGAGTTGAAATTCTGGTGAAACATAATCTTTCTAACTCCTATTTCTTTAGAAAAATCTAGAAATAATCCAATCACTAGATTAGAACATGAAAGACGAAAGCCGCTTGGTTTTTGTTCTCTTCAAAAATCGTTGACGATTTTTTTTTTTTGAATTTTCACAGAGCCGCCATTTCTGTGTCCCGTACTCGCGTAAGAAAATGTTTAAAAAAATAGTTTAAACAAAGCTGGCATGTTGTAAAACGAAAAGCAGAAACACTGAGAGAAGACAAAGAGATTTTTTTTTCTCTTTTAAATTGGGATAATTGTCCTTTGAAGTTTTCCCTTGGATTTAGATGTAAACAAATAAATTAAAAAACAAAACAAAAAAAAAAGTTGTCTTTCAGTTTCAGAAAAGTTTGATGAACTTAAAGAAAGTCCGTCTTGCAAAAAGGCCAGTACTGCTAAAACTTACAATCAGTGTCTTGCAATAAAATAAATTTGACAAAGTTGTAGTAAAAAGGGGTTGGGCAACAGTAACATTTGTGAAAAGTGAATTCAATGCTGCTGGTTCAATCTCTGATTGAGTCTGCCATTTTGAAAAAAAACATTTGGAAGACGCACACACACACATTCTGTCTGTCTTTTTATCTCTGTCTCTCTCCCTGAAAGAATATTCAGACTATTTGTGTCTTGCTGTTCAATACTTTCAGGAGAAATCTCTCTGCAGGGAAAAAATTACGTATTCCGATTTCAGAGCCAGAGACACACCAACTTTAGTATATTGGTCTCAAGAAAGCCGTAGTAACTGACTTGGTACAAGTGCGACAAACGACACCTGTGACCAAATACCATTTTGAGTTAGAAAGTTGGTCACTGAAACTCAGGCAAAAAGAACCCCCTATTCAAACTCGTTAGATATCACGATAAGTTCACATTTAATCATCGATAACCTACACACGCAAACGACGTTCGCTAGAAGTAGAACTACTATGGTGGAGTAATGGATAGCGGCACAGATTGATGAATCGGAGAGCCGAGTTCGAATTCCAGTCGAATCTATTACGTTCACTTACGTGCTAATACCCTTGGGAAATATATGAATCCGCTTCTTTTCCCCTATGGGTAAATAGCAGGAAAGACTGGGTTCTATAGCATTGGATGGCAACTGGTCTACCTCAGAAAGAAATGACAACTTACTGCGGGAAAAAAATCTGCCTCGTCAGTCATGGATCGAAAGAAACATGATCGCCTTAGCTTATATTACGCATGGCACATAACTGACAGTTTAGATCAGAAGTGCGGCAGAAGAGGATAGCAGGTGAGGCGGAATGATTGAAAGACAAAGAATTAGAAACAGTTTGAAAAAAAAGTAATTAGAATATAATAGAATTCGTGTTTGCGAATTGAAGGAGAGAGTTATTTCCCTTTGACACTGTCTCTGTGTTTTATACTTAAATTTCCTTTTTATCTGAAAAATATCGTGAGGCGCGAGCAAATTTTAATTTCGAAAATGCGGCCCAATAAAAAAAACTTATTTACATTATTCGGACTATTGCCCTCATCTTTGTCGCCATATTTATCACAACGTTTCGGCCGTTGTACGCTCCGGCCTTCTTCAGGTGGTTGGAATTTCGAACTGAACCCTTTATTTCGCTCACTGGGGTAGACTGTTCTAGTTCCAGCTATCCCGTGCAGCTTCAGAAAGGAATATAAAGGAGATACAAGCCGCCCCCTCAAGGTAAGGCTTCAAGAACACCAGAAAGCTGTAACACGAGGGGAAGTAGAAAAATCGGGCGTGGCAGACCACATATGGAGAGAGAAGGGAGATCACCGCCCCCTGTGGCATCATGTTGAGATCATAGAGAAGGAACACCATTGTAAACTCAAGGAATCAGCACATATGCTAAGCCACAAAAATCTCCTGAGCCGACTAAGCATAGAAATAAATACAATATGGGAACCAGTAATAAGGACTGCCAGAGAAAAGCAATGATAAGTTACAATATGAGCTCTGGTAAAAACATGCAATGATAACAGCAAAATTGCAATATGAACACTGGTAAAAAATAGTTGCTGAAAACATTAGGTTTATAATACCCAGAAATTCATACCCAGATGTCCTCACAGTGGATAAAGGCGTTGGTTAGATCCAGTGACAGAACCAAAGAGTGTCAGTTCAATACCCGGTTAAGGCAGTGGAGAACTTGGTGAGGGAAATTAGCAGGAATTAACTGATAACTGACATCAATCAAACATGGCACGTGGAACTAGAACAGTCTACCCCAGTGAGTGAAATAAAGGGTTCAGTTCGAAATTCCAACCACCTGAAGAAGGCCGGAGCGTACAACGGCCGAAATGTTGTGATAAATATGGCGACAAAGATGAGGACATTAGTCCGAATAATGTAAATAATGTACATAATACCTCATCTCACCTCATAATTACGTAATAAAAATTGTGGCTCCCTTTTTAACGCAGAACTAATGCTCACTTGTATGGTACCTTATTATTCGTGAAGGAATTCCGATAAAATAAATTCTAAAAAGCGAATGTCAGAATAAGTAAGTGCATTCTTAAGGACAGAATATAGCTACTAACTGAATAGAATGTCTGGAGATGTTTCATTGGTTTAAATTAATAACGAACATCACCTTCCCGAAAGGCTTTGAGAAAGACGAACGACGGTATCGCTAATTGAGTTTAAATTCACTTAAATATTTTTCGCTATTTGAGATGAACAGCAAGATAGCAAGCATGATATCTCACAGCAATGAATCGGAAAGATATCGACAATATAATTAATGTAGAAAGACAATAACTTCATACGTTCTTCCCTCAAGGTGAAGTATAAACCAAATAACACAATAACGTCATGAGATAATAAAGGCGAACAATGCGAACATTATTTAAAACGATTCACAAAATTAATTATCGACTTTTGCTGAGAATTGTTTTAAGCTAGAAGATTTTTAAGACCACGACAAAGAAATTAGAGAAACTCTAAATGCCAAAAGATTCGAAGCGTCTTTTCAACTCTCTTGTAGAAATGGACTTATCCTTATAAAATTTCTTCTTCTTTTAAGTGATCTGTCTATTAAGAACGTGAGCGATCATTGCACTCAATAACTTTCGACCCTTTGTTCTCTTTCATTCCTTCCAAGTCATCGATCTGTCATCCATTTACACAAACTAATTACATAGGTAATTTGGTGCAACAGATAAAGAGTAACTTTAGCTGTGCATGGCATAGAACATGGACGAAATTATCCCTTCAGTTTGCGTGTATATTTTTCAAGCAACCACAAAGAAATAACTAAAACTGTTTTTCAATTAATCCTTTCAACACTAATTTTCCATGTACAAATGAACTCGAACCGGGGATGTTTGTTTCATATAATAGGTAAAGTGGTGTTGTAGCTGTGTCAGGCATAGGATATCATTGTTTTAACCTCCGTTTGCTTGTACATTTTATAGCTCCCACAAAGATACAACAAATCTATATTTCAGTTAAAACTAATCCATATAATACGAGTCTTCTCCCATTAATGTACAAATGGACTCGATCCGATGTTTATTTCATATTATAGGTAACGATATGCTGTATCTGTGTCAAGCATGGGAGGACGGATACGATTATATTTAAATTACAATTCACCCTTACAAGACTAGGTTTATTCCTCTTCTGTAGCGGTGGTGTAGTTTTATCCAATATTGGGATCGAATAAGATTATCGCAGTATGAACCGGAGATTGATTGTTAAAATTCATCCTTACAACACTAGGTTTCTCTATAATGCACTTTCTCTCTCTCATTCTCCGAATTGGAAAATGTTTATTTTTTGCTTACGCCGGTCAACATTAGCAGAGTTTTACCAGGAATATGTGAATTCTAGAAACATCTGAGCAAAATGTTTACACAGCAAAGACAAGTTTAATTAAAATAATAGACCGTCGTCCATTGACATTGATCAAATCCATTTTATGGAGAATGCTAGTTTATATTATATCTCAATTCAAAACTAGTGGCGCTCAAACCATCGGCTAATGTATAAAAGACATGTTTTTCGTCGTTGACTTTTGCGCCTAACCTGTACAAGGATATACTAAGATTACACTTTTGGAGGCGACGGCCTTGATGCCGGTTCAGACGTGTCACATTTTAAATTGGCGATCTCTTTCAACACAAACTGCATTAACTCATCTTGGAAATCTAGGCAAATGAAGCCGTCCAACAAGAATCTAAAGACACTAATAATTACCATCTACACCCTTGTACAAATTAATAGAAACAAGCGCTTCAGTTTTCTTTCTTCCATCATACAGTCAGTTCTAGACCAACTGGGGTGACAGGGTGTAATGGATTTATATATTTCATCAGATTAGGTTATCAGTGGTGTGCATTAATATAAATCTATTTTTAGAATATATGATGAAATTTCTTTGACCCTTTAAAAATATTGCGTCATCCGTGATTTTATCAAATTTTCATCATGTCCAGACATTATTATCCCGACTGTCGATTAGTTGTCTTACGACCATTGTATGCGATGGACGTTACTCCAAGGAGGCGTACGAAAATGATAACGCTGCACAAATACACTGGCAAGCCTTACCAGTGAGCAAATCAAAGTACTATAGACTGTCCCGGAAACTCTCCTGTTTTAAATCTAATTGTGAATCTGTTGTCATTAGGCAAGTGATGAATTGGTGAAATGGATATACGAAGTACTAAAATTTTCACTGGGTCATGTTTATTTGGGGAAATACAAAAAAAAAGTAAATAACAAAGGAATTATTCCATTTGTTTCAATTTGCACAAGAGTGTATAAGAGCAAAGGAAATCGATCTGTCTGCAGAAATTATCATGGAATCTCTTTAATCTCAGCTGGGAAAATCCACATCCATATCAGGAATTACCGACAGATCACTAGAGGATAGAATCCTTTTAGAAATAAAAGCCGGTTTCTGAGCACCCTGTGGAACAATAGATATGATCTTCACATTGCGCCAACTGCAAGAGTAAAGACATGAACATCTTCAACTGTATTACATCGCATTCATTGACCTTATCAAAGCATTTGAAACTGTGACAAGAGATCCCTTTATCCATGAAAATTCATCCATATCCTGAATATCCATCATGATGACATGTACTACATAGATCTCGCCAACAATATGAACCCTTTCAAGTCAGAAACAATTTATGAGACCTGGACAACTTATCCTTGACATCTGAAAATTTTCACCAAATTTGTCTTCAGAGTCTTTTGAACGTCAGTTGGGAAATCTGAAGAATTCACATCATCGTACTAAATAAGCAGCTTTGAAGCCATCGTTGTAAAAAATCAACTTAGATGGAATGGACATTTGGTGTGAATGAATGACAAGGAGCTAACACAGGAAACCTTTTAGAACTCAAAGAAGGAAATATGTAAAAAGAAGTTAGAAAAAGAGTTTCAAGGAGGTTCTGAAACAAACAAAAAAAAATGAAGAAATGTAACATCGGCATCAACAGCTAGGAATCCAGTACAATGGACAAGAACCCCAGGTGATCCATTGTTGAAAACACAATAAGAATCTTTAAATCCAAACGATTACCGAACTAGAGGGAAAAAAGACAGACAATAGCAACCAAGTCTTAATCCTCCATCTTGAATAACTTGAACTCAACGTCGAGGGACATTTCAAGCAAAAATTGGCGTCATTCACTATATCAAAGCCCACAAACCAAACTGACTGAGGCAATCCAAACAAGACTATCGAAGAGGAGCTATGATTTTAAACTATTTCCGCTTTGCGATTATTTCCGGATGTGAAGGATATCTCATCGGGGTAAGAATCGAGCCTGCTTTTAGAAGCTGTGTAAGATGATATGTCAATAGTGTATGTTTTTCTCTTGAATTACAAAAGGACCACACGTGAAACTGGTATCTAGCTTAACATCAATGATATGCAAAGATTTTGTTGCAAACCATTTAAAACACTTCATAGTCACCATGATTTCCAATGGTTAGGATTTCCTCCAGAAAAATATAACGAAATTCCTAACCAATGAAAATCAATCTTTACTTACTTGCAATTATTTTCTATAGTAAAAACACTAGCAAACCATTTATAGTGTACGATGAGCAGATGTTATTATCTGAATACGATGTGCATGTGTTATAATATTAGCAACCATGAAAGAGCGAAATTCGAATAAATGTCGAGTTCATTGCATTTATGTACGCGCAAATACATTTTGGAAAGCTATGTATACATTTCTTCTCTCTAGCCATGTGTTTAAATGCAGGGGAGATTAGCATTTATAACGATAAGTGACAACAAACTTAGGTGACGGACAACTCTGAATTTCAAACCGTGTCTGTGGTATTCCGCCAAGGAAATAATCAAATAGTCCCCCATGATTCTATGATGTCTAATGTGGTAGATTGGATAGATTGTTTATTTAATTATTCTAATAATTTTAATTATGTTTCTATTCATTTCTGAACCAATGACAATCAATGTCTTCCTGATTTTTCAATGAATATCTTTCATATTTATTCCATATTTTAAGCCGTTGGAGACGGAACCTCATTTGGAACCTCAGTGCCAAGATGGAGGGAGATAATCTCGAGTCTTGTGCTATCGGGCCGACAAATCGGCCCAGTCGTCTTTTCCCATCATTCGACCTTTCGGCCAATATATCGGCCCTCTCGTCTCGTAAGGGTTTCTCATTTCTTCGGTCTAAAATAGCACCCGGTGTCTATAAGTCTATCAGACGTAAACAATTATTCTGGGCAATAATGCATAGAAAAGTTGGCTTGTTATTTCTTCGAGTTACGATTTTAAGACTAAAGATCCGGTAGGAATTTGGATTCCGCTTGTCGAGTCCAGTGTTTTCGGTCAATATCCTTTACACCATATGCGTTGTTAATCGCCGTATTATTTTTATCTTAATAGCGCAGTGATTTTAATAGAAATATAATATTATCATACTTCTTCTATGTTCCGTAGATGTTCATGGCCCTCCATAACCTCCTATCCTGCGTAGCTATAGTAACTTTTCTCTTTTTAACATAACTCCCACTCCTCGTTCTGACATCAATTCACGTAGGCTTGACAAGTAGATGCTACAGTAACCCTGCCTGTTTCTTTCACCTATGGATGTCTCCTCTGAATGTGAAAATTTCCTTAAGGCTTTCTGTTTGCCTACAAACACCGTTCATACTATTCTCTGCACCTTTGTATAGAAACAAATTTCTGTTGCCTCCAGTCTTCCATTGATCAGTATTCAAATTTCCAGTATTTTCTATAACCTATGAGGATTAATATTACATAAGTTTCTGCATATTTTATGTTGTTCCTAGCGAAATTTTCCGATTTCCTGGTATTCTGCTTAGTGTTTAGAAGGTATATTTTGCTATTCAAATGTGTATTTGGATTTCATTGTCACACCTCAGCTTTCTACATATTATTGTCTAGAATGCTTAAAAAGAAATAAGTAATGAATATGTCAGAAATACATTGAAAAGACATGAAGAAAATGATTGTCAGTGGTTTAGAAATTAATACAAGCATAATTAAAATTATTATCTCATTTTCCGTCCACTTCTCAAAATAAGAATATTTCAATTCAGTATTCTGTTTCCAAATTTCAAATGAAATTATTTATACCCAGTAAGTCAAATAAATTACGTAAATCAGATAAATGAATAAAACGAGGAATGTTTTCATTTTTAGATAAAGAAAATACAAGAACTCTGGCGCATTTACTAAATTTGTTAATAACAATGAATGTTCTAGAGTGGTTGCCAATTTCCAACAATAAAATTGCGTCAAAATATCTCAACACACCTGAGACAAAAAATAAAAGATGGTTGTGTTTGATTTCTCTACTTATCTAAGATGAGGTATTATGATTATTTACATTATTCAAGGACATATAGCCCAGTGGATTAAAACGTTGGATAGATCCAGTGACTAGACCCAAAGAGTTGTGAGTTCAATACCAGGTTACAGCAGTACTGAACCCCCACCAAAAAAAAAAACTCTTGAGTTAAAGGGAAATAACTGAGACATCCGGAAGAAGCATAGCATGTGGAACTAGAAAACTCTACCCCTGGATGAAATAAAGTGTTCGGTTCGAAATTCCAATCACCTGAAGAAGGCCACAGCGTACAACGGCCGAAACGTTGTGAATATGGCAATGGCTATGAAGTTCTATTTGACCTTTTGGAATAATACATTTTTCGACTCACCATATAACTGGTGTTCTCCTCTATTCGATTCTATCAATTTAATTACCATATTTGGCAGAAATCCGATATGTAATAGCAACTGAGAGTAATTTCATGGTGATCATGACTAAATTCTGTATAGTTTTACTTTCTTCATAGTCTCTCATCCCAATAGAATGCATGTGCAGTTTGCTTAACCCTTATCGGCGTTGAAATTTAAATCGGCGAGGCGATTTCAACTTCCGACCTAAGTTTCCCTTTACATTAATCATCTTGAAAAAAGCATGAATACATCTCTTTTTACAATAAAACCACAATCTATAGGGTACAATGAGCTATCGAGCCTTGGATGGCAGCAAGTTTAAAAAAGAGAAAAGCTGAATTCAAAAATAGTGAAGGTAACAGTAACATCTACATCGTCTTTCCCAAGAAGTTTAAGACGTCCATGATTTTCTACGTCTTGATAAAACAGATTAAGCTACCTTAAATAAGGTAGCGACTTCGAAAAGTTTGTTTTTTTTTCGTATTTTATGCTTACGATATATAATACTGCTGGAGCGAATTAAGCGAGTTCGTATTTTTTTTAGTTTTATTATTATTTAAATAAAACAAAAAAATAGATGCCGACCCTGGAGAATTTCAAAAATACAAAACCTGCTAGAATTGTCAATTTCGCTTTTGAAAATAATAGAAGCATTTCAGTTTTATCGTATACAGCTTAAAAAACAAATTCCCAAATAAACAATGGTATTATACGTTTTACCGCTTTATGACAGAATTTTTATGTTTCAGTCAACAACGATTTAAGAAATTATATGATCGCAACATTTTATTTAAAAATTTTCTCAAAACATCTTGCCAATTATCAATATAATTATCACACATGATTTTAAAATAAGATATTATGAACAATTCTGTCTGTCAATTGCCCTTTCTTAAACGTTGGAACTTTAAAAAAATTTTGACACCTTTAAGATTTACACAAAATAATTTCCACTTAAGAATGAATATAGATGTCGGAATATTGTTGTCAAAGAGCGCGTCCGTCTGGAAAAGCGGTAATATTGATTAAGAAGTAAATATCGTTAAACAGTCTGCATCAGCAACAGCCTTTGTGTAAGATATTGTCGAATATTTATCGCAGAACAACACGTTACACTGAACGAAGACAGCGTTGGCGAAATGCCATTTAAGTTGGAACGCTTAATCATCAAACTAACGTCTGAAACGGAAAAAAAAATTATCACTCTCAATAAATGCTTATATAAACAATATTAATTGAAACAAAACGAATAATACCGTTAGTACTTCATATATCCATTCCACGAAGTCATTCCTTGCAGGTTGACCACAGATGCTCGATTTAAATCAGGAGAATTTCCGGGCCCATCTATAGCACTTTGATTTGGTCACTGGTAAGGCTTGCCAGTATGTTTGCACAGCGTTACAATTTTCGTACTCTTCCCTGGAGTAACGTCCATCGCAGGCAATGGCCGTAGGACAACTAATCAACAGTCGAGACAATGGTGGTAAAAATCTGATGCAATCACGGATGACGCAATATTTTTTTACGGCCAAAGAAATTTCATCGTACACCCTGGAAATAGACTCATATTACTGCACACCACAACCTAACCTGAGAAAAAATAGAAATCGATTAAACCCTGGTACTTCAGTGGGTCTAAAACTGACCGTATGGTGAAAGACAAGAAACTAAAACGGTTGTTTCAATTAATTTGTACAAGGATGTATATACACCTTCAGATAAGTATGGTGACTCTCGATCGCATTTAACAGGATTTGACGTAGTGGTTTTCTTCACAAGTTGAAAGGTTATGATATTTCGATTGAATGTTTGAATTGATTCAGCCTTTCTGATAAAATCGGCAGATGACAATTAGTGTTAAGGCTGATGTTCCTCCAGGTCTCTATTCTTGGACCTAAATTGTCCCTACTTTTCATAAATGACCTTTCTGATATCATCAATTCTCAGCTTGGTATATATGCTGATGACAAAATTATTTACTCCTGTCTAAACAGTGAGTCTAATCAATTGGATTGAGTGACATTTGCAGCTGTTTCAAAAACATTACATTGAATCTATTGTTAAATGACGCAAGATTTGGCAATTTGGCGAAAGCACTACCTCTCAATCGTCCGACAGAGCTCTTTTAAAATCTGCCAGCATGACATTGAGCCTTTTCGAACTAAAGTTTTTTTGTGCTTTCTTATATGGAGTGGAAAGCGTATATTGAATGTATTTCCAAGAATTAAGAATGATGTTTCAAATTGTTGATCTCGACAGTTTTTCTCACCAGAATCTATCTTACATATTTACAAGTCTACCATTCAGGGTTTGAATATTGCTACCACATTTGGTCTGCTGCTCCTGTTATATATTTATTTCTTGATAAAATCCAAAGTAGAAAATGTAACATTATTAGTCCTAACCTAGAATCTCAGCTTCAGTTAATTACCCATCGGCGTAACGTAACTTACTTGTTCTGTTTCTATAATTACTTTCATGGCAATTGTTCTAATCAACTTTCCTCGATGTCACTAGAACTTGAAGTTCAGAACCAGATTAGCGGCAAGATCTCATCATTTTACAGTTGAAAGGCTAGATGTAACCGTAAGTTCTATGCTGACATTTCTTCTATCGCATTTCACGCTTGTAGAACTTTCTTCCGGCTTCTTGCTTTGTAGTCAACTTCGATCAACAAAAATTCAAATTCACTGTCAATCGTCATCACTTCATAATTCTTTTCCTTTTATTGTCTTAATAGTATATTTTTCTCATATTGTCTAACACTCAGTGACCCCTTTGCGTCTTAGGGGATTTATTGCCTTGGTTGGGGAAGGTGAGAAATCATTTTGCATATATATATATATATATATATATTATAAATTAATTAATTTAAAATATGTTTTTTCCGCTACACAGTTCTAACCATGTTTAAAAAATGGAAGCTAAAAGCCCCGAATTTAATTTTGCAATTAAATTAAAAGCATTAGTTCCACTTCATCTTCAAGCGAATTTTGGAGTAAATTTTAAAAATTACCGGGTTATAAAGACACAGCTAAAATCACGTTTCCATGGTTACAGAATATTCTACTTAAATTGAACAAGTGATGTCTAGATTTTCCTTATGTCAGTATCATTGTATCAGTTATTAGCTACAATTTGGTAAGGGGTAGGGATGTATTTTACAATGAAACCTGACATCAGTTGAATGGATGTCGTCTGAATTTTTTTTTTTTTTTTTTAAATTGTTAACGGTAAAAAAATTTCAACGTCCTTTTTTAAATTTACAGATTTTCGGGTTTTTTTTTTCTTTTTTTTTTTTTCCTAATACTATTTATTTAACTACGATTTGAAATATTCTCCTATTTAATTTTATAATTATTATTATTATATAATGTTTCTGATTCGTTCTCCACCTGCTGCATTTCTGACGCTTTCAAATTTTAAAAAATTATTTGGAACTCTGAAGTATTTTACAATAACAAGTTTTTAGTGCCATCCGATATTGTAAGTTTGCATACGAACTTCTCCTTTCAAGATACTCAGCAAATCTGTCCCGATGCTATTTATTGGGGTCATCTGGCCCCACCAGTAATTCTTGAAGCTTTGTTTCGGGAATTTATGCACTTAGCTACAGAGGTGGTGGAGTTAAGTTTTAATTTGATTATGTACGCCCAAATCCATGGCGTTTCCATGGGCGGCCCCCTCGGTCCGGTTTTAGCCAACTTTATGAGAGCCTTCTTTTTGAAAAAAAAAAGCTTTAAAGTCTTCGTCTATTGGCGTTATGTTGGTGATAAATTCTGCATCTTTAAGTCTATCTCCAGTCACAGCTTTTCACGGCCTTCTCAATTCCCCTCACTCTTCACTGCAGTTTACTATGGAGATAGAGAGCGATGGTACCCTACCGTACCTGGATGTAATAGTTGAACGTAAGGATGGTTTATTCTTCACCTGTATTTATCGCAAACCTACGTTTACTGGTTTAAATACAAATTGGAATTCCTTTGTTTCCGAGTCCTGTAAGATCAACTTGCTTTCTGCCCTAATCCATCAAGAGTTGATGATTTGTTCCCTATGTACCCGCTATCAGGAACTGGAGAATATCTGTAGCATTTTTATTGATAACGGTTTTACTTCTAATGCCACTACTGAACGGAAAATTAAATGTTTCAAGGAGACAATGGTTTTGGTCCTCCTTTGTGTCACTTATACCTAAAACTACCATGGCTGGGTAGAAATAGTCAAATAGTCACCCACAAAATATTGGCATGCATCATTTCAATTTTTTCAAGTGTAGTTACATGTCATAATTGTGACCTATTCGGTGTTCCCCTTTTTTGTTAAGGAGGAGCTCTTCTAATTAAAAAATATTTCCGTAGTATACAGATTTAAATGCCAGTGTGATGCTGCATACATAGGACGAACCAATCAGAGACTGGAGACCCGTATCGGTCAAGACGTTCCTGATAGTATAAGAGCTGGTAAGTCTAGTCGATCTTTAAACCATTACCTGCCATGAGCCCCAATTGGGGATCTGTTGAAATTAAACTCACGACATGTTATTCTTTGTATTTACATTGAATTTCTTACATATATTTCATTTGCAGAGGTATATTTTACAACACTTAGCCCTTAAAGTTTTTCTTATTAGCCGTAAGAAGAGACTTTCTGTCGTAATTTTACATTTCACGAGTAGAAAAATAAATACTATTTTTAAAAGTATTTTTTTATTATTTCTAATCAATATTATTTGTTCATGTTGTATACACATATATATTTGATATTCTAGTTTCTATAAAAGTGACAATGGTAACTACTGAAATTAAACATAAGGAATAAATAAACTCCTAAGACACCAGTCTGGGCCAAAAATGCGCATTAAAAATATTTGCCAGTTAATGGGTTAAGACGATCCAAACTGTCCATGACTCAGCTATTGGTCAGCACATTTAAGATAATATCGATACAGGCAATTGTTTTGCCATCCTGTATAGATCTCGTTATGCTCATCATCTGAAAATTTTAGAAGCAGTGTAAATTAAAATACAGTAGCCCAGTCCAGGCAAGCAAACATGACAATTTACCAACACACTTAACTTATTTGGGGTGCGTGAGTAATATTTTTTTCTCTTTTATACTCACCGGAACTGTTATATTTTATTTGGTAATTATTTTTACTAATAAAATTGTTTTAGTCGCGTCACGTAATTAAGTTTCTCCCCGGTTTCTATTATTCAGTTCTTGTGAATATAGTCTTCTGTCAGGTCCCAAAACACGCCAACGAATCCTTCCGATTAAGTCTTGGTCGATAGAATTCTTAAAGCAAAAAATATAATAAAACAATGTCTGATGTTGTTTTCAAATCATTATATATATATATATATATATATATATATATATATATATATATATATATATATATAGAGAGAGAGAGAGAGAGAGAGAGAAAGAGAGATAGATAGTAAAAAACAGGTATACAAATTGATGCGAGACGATCCTGCAAATTTATACACACGACACAAAAAGTTAAAAACATTAGTGTTGATGTATGGTCACAAAATAGGAATTTGATTTGACCGACAACGTTAGATTTTCGTATATATACTACCTTTTCAGCATAACAACACACACACACACACACACACACACACACACACACACACATATACATATATATATATATATATATATATATATATATATATATATATATATATATATATGCATATATATATATATATATATATATATATATATATATATATATATATATATATATATATATATATATATATATATGATGTAATCCTTCCAATTTTGGTGAAATATTATTCTATGAACTTTTATATTCATGGAAAAAATGGGCTTCATAATGAAATATTTTTCTCGAAGTAAAAATTAGTTTTCACCCCAAAGGAGAAAATGTGTTTTTACTTAGATAAGTAAAAAAAAAAATTTTAGATACATTGACTTCACAGAAAATACACAAAATTCTTATGGGGACGTTAAATCCATATATTTGACTGCGTTGAAATAACGTTTTATATCGAGGAAATGTGTATGGTTTTATACAATTTATCATATATGTATATTTTTGTTTTATACGCGTATATCTATAAGCTAGTGTGCTTGTGTTCGTGTAAATAAAAGATACATGTAAATACTAAAAATGGTACCTACAAGTCACATTACTAGTGCTCCTCAGAAATGACTAGAAACAAAAGGTACTTTCAATTGACATACCTATTTTAATACAAAGTGCTTAACTGATGGAATTACAAATAAGTTAAGCTGATTTAATTACTGTCAGAAAAATACTAAATAAAACTCTGTTTACTGTAGTACAATATTTTCTCAAAAGATCACTCTAGCTTTATTGCTGTGGTATAAACAAGGGATTGCATGTGAAGCAATCGCACTGAATAATTTGTCCAACGTTTCGGAAGCAATAGTTCATCCTACTAATAAAATTCTGCAAGCTAAAGCCATTATTTTGAACATCTCTTGTTATTATAGAGTTAAAATGTAACTTGTATTAATCTCGTGATATTTCAATAAATTTAATAATACAATATCTATACAAGTTTTTAATTCCTAGAGTCTGTAAACATTTTTGGGCGAACTCTGTATACACACACACACATACACACACACACACACACACACACACACACACACACACACACACATATATATATATATATATATATATATATATTTAAAATTCAAACTCAGCGTTGCGACCGCACGTTCCAAAACAACACATTTCTCATAGCATTTTTTCGGATTATATCTATTTTTCCATTGTCCTCTTATTACCTAGAAGTAAAAACATAAACAAATCTATTTCCATACCTGAGGGTGTCTGTAGGAACAGACGAAAGCTTGTAAAAAATTAAAAAGATCTTATGCAACTGGAATTTATAAACAGGGATCATATCATTCATATACAGGTTTGGGGTTGATGTATCTTTTTGATATTGTTTGCGAAGATGTATTCTCGCCATTTAAATTATTAACCTCGATATTTGTTTTTTTTTTGTATGAATAATTCATGTAATTATATATATATATATATATATATATATATATATATATATATATATATATATATATATTATGAAATGGACAAAGTCAGACAATTATTTTAAGACATTTTCATGTTTATACATTTTTTTATAGGTACAAATATTTGAGTAAATGTTTTGTTTATAATAAACAGTATTAAACAACATTTACCGGCCTGAATGTCCAATCTTCATAGAAAATATCCGTCCTCCGACATAAAAATGTCTTTATATATATATATATATATATATATATATATATATATATATATATATATATATATTGAAATTAACTGATTTAAAATATGGTTTCTTCGCTACACAGGAATTACCATGTTTCAAAAACCGAAGCTAAAAACTTCAAATTTAAATATATAATTAAATTAAAAGCATTCGTTCTCTTTCATCTTCAATCGAATTTTGGAATAACTCATTTTTAAATTTACTTAGCTTTAAACGCACATACAATTCATAATTTTTTGTTTCCAAGGATACAGAGAAATCCAATCATTTAGACAGTGGCTGTAGCGTGTTCATTTTTTTAATCTATTATTTATGCTTTGTTAATTTTTATTAACTATCCGTTATGCTCTGTAAGTTTACCTTGCGCACTGTTTTTTAAAAATAAAAATATCAATAAGTACTCAGGATTATGTATCTTACACTTTTTTGTTTTTATTATAATATATATATATATATATATATATATATATATATATATATATATTAAAATGAAGTACTTTACGTTTTACGAGATACAAAAAAATCTATCATCGAAGCCTTCATTCGTTTATTATATGAACCTAAAAACGACAGAGTAAATTAATATAATACATCCTATGGCATTAAATATTTAATTCTGCAATCTGAGATCGACGCGCTGAGAAAATTGGTGCGGCAGACATGATGGAGATGATGATAACATGGCGGCCTTTATTGCCCAGCAGAAATACGTCATCAAAATTTCAGCCAATAAAATCGAAGCACTCTAGCGAGCATTCAGCTTTAGTCGTTTTTCTTTGCTACCCGATCGCCCATCTTTTACCAGGGACACCCACGCTTCACAAATCCGCACAGCAATCGTAATTAGAAAGTCAATACATTTGAGGGGCGCATAATGTACAGTGGCAGAGTGTAATAAATCAGGAGTTCACAATGATGCTGTTTCGATTATTCTAAAATAACCGAAACATTAATTTTAACAAACTATGGAATTGTGTTCCTTTATTTAATGGAAAATTTTTTAGGTCTGTTGTCTGATAATTTTGGTTTTGTTTCTAATTTCGCAAATTTTAGTCATATTTTTATGCTTATCGTTTACACTTCGGTAAATAATTCTATAAACACAGAAGAAAAATCAGACATGATCTAAATGCTTCAGGCAAATTAAATATGTTATTTCGTCTTTCACCAATGAAATTAAACCGAATAAGTGATCGTGGATAATCTAGATTTTATATGATCATAATTGTAGATTTAAGGAATGTACTCGTCACAGAAAGGCACACATTTAATTATTCGGACTGTTATCCTCATCTTCATTGCCATATACACAACGTTTCGGTTCTTGTACGCTCCGGCCTTCTAAAGGTGACACATGGCCCAGTGGATAAAGACGTTGGTTAGACTGAAATAGATAGATAGATAGATAGATAGATAGATGGGAACAGACTGAGACAGATAGATAGAAACAGATATATATGAATATACCGAAATAGATAGATAGATAGATAGATAGATAGATAGATAGATATTAACAAACAGAAATATTTATCTATATCTCTGAGATGAGGTATTATGATTACTTGCATTATTTACATTATTCGGACTCTTCATTTCCAAGTTTTTGGTTCACTACTGCTGTTGCCTAGTATTGAGCTCACAACTATTTGGTCCTAGTCACTGGATTCAACCAACGTCTTTATCCACTGGACCATATGACCTTAGAGAGTTGAGTTAAAGAGAAATAGCTGAGGCACCCGGAAGAGGCATGGCACGTAGAAATAGAACAATCTACCCCAGTGGACGAAATAAAGATTCCGATCGAAATTCCAATCAAGAATGAAGAAGGCCGGAGCGTACAACAGCCGAAACGTTGTGAATATGTCAATGAAGATGACTATAGCTTTCTGAATAATGTAAATAATGCACGTAATCATAATACCTCATCTCTCATATATATATATATATATATATATATATATATATATATATATATAGCAGTTCGAATAATGTAAATAATTACCAAAAATAAACTCTTCAAGTCTAGGGTCAAATATTATCTTTCCAACATATCCTCACGAACTGAATATCGTACCTCCCCTCTTACAATCGGACAACAACCAAAATCCATAAAACGGTTGATGATGCCCAAATATAGGCTGTCCATTGCTTTCTGCATTCTGTTGAGGTTTTTTGAGAATTGAAACCTGGAAAGTTACGTTAGTAGGTGAGCGTCATACCAACTGACCTCGCTGGCGAAGAGGTAAGGAATTAGACTCGATATAGCGCCTCACTGGCAGACCAGTGCTTTCTGCATTTTTCTGACGTCTCTTCTAGACTCGATGAATTACTTATATATAATTATCTCAAATCCTCCTAATTATTGCTATCACTTGTATATCATTACTTGAACCGGCTTCTAATACTCTCGATGAAGCGACATGTGGATAGTAGTCGTGGCTCGTGAAGGCACAGCCCTGTGGATAAGGAAAACTCGGATGAGTTCCACCACGGAATATGTGATCGAGCGGCGCTATATCGAGTCTGATTCGTTACATTTTCGTCACCGAGGCTTGTTGGTACAGTTGGTATAGCGTTTGCCTGATATCTAACTGTCCGGCTTTCAATTCTCGATAGTGGATGCGCACTGCTGATGAGTCCCAAATATAGGACGAAACGGCCGGCCAGTGCTTTCTGCATTCTGTTGAGGTTTCTTCTAAACTCGATGAATTACATAATTATGATTATTTCATATTCTCCTAATTATTTTCTTTCTCTCTGTATATATATATATATAAATATATATATATATATATATATATATATATATATATATATATATATATTAAAAAGAAGAAAGAAACCGCAAACGTTTTTTGGTTGTAATGAGGATATTTAAAAAAATATTTTGCTTTATTTGAAACTTGCTGCCCACTTAACGCAAGAGAGATTAATCTACCGTACCCATAACCCACAGATAGATGAAAAATTGCATTCATACCATTTCAAAGTGCTATAGCACGATGTAAACAGACATAATGGAATAAAATTTGTACCCGGATAGTTTATCTCAGTTTCCGTACCGATAACCGTTAAACTACCTGAATTTTGTTTTCTTTTATAAATAAATGATTTCGCTTTTGATTCGATTCAATTCTTCAAAACATTTATTCAATATCTTGAAGTCTTTGTCACCGAATCTTGAGCTAATGAATCGAACCGAGCTTCTCGGCTTGACAGTCGAACTCTCTGCCTCTGAGCAGAGAGGAACCCGGACGAGGCTCCGCCGAAGGGCAGAGTCTCGTTCGGGGAGGTTGACCAACCCGATCCCGTTTATACGGCTTCTATGGGCATTTTTTGGCCGAGCCTACGGGCTCGGGAAACCCACGTAAAACTCGGACTTGTGCCACATGCAACCCTCCTGAGGGGGGGGCTAGATACCGAATCTTGAGCTAATTAAAAGAAATGGTTCTACAAGTTTACAGGTCTGAAAAATACACTGCATTAGTTCCTGTCCGAGTTCTGTGTTTAATCTTGCGTTTCATTTGAAATCCAAAGAAGGAATAAAACATTCAGCTAAATAATGGCGTGAATTCATTTTGCAGTACAAAAAAATCTCTTTGTATCGTTCTAATGAGGCGGGTTTGAGCAGTAACAGTCTGGTTATAACTGATTTTCATTCAATACACCAAAATATATTTGAATCTCAGCTTAAAAACAAATTATTGTCTAGAAGAAATCTTGCGAATCAACAAAATCTTTACAGTCCTTGGACATTTGAAGGAATCGACGTAACTGAATGTTTTGTGTACAAAGATCCCTGGAGATTTCTTTAGACACAAAGGAGAGCGCTTTCAATCTACCTATATGGAAGTAAATGCCGGATATGAATGGATTCTGCTCAGCTTTCTAGTACTCTGGGATTGCAACATCGTGAAGGCAGAACAGATGAAAATAGAGAGGGTA
This sequence comes from Acanthosepion pharaonis, assembly GCA_903632075.3. Classification (NCBI taxonomy): domain Eukaryota; kingdom Metazoa; phylum Mollusca; class Cephalopoda; order Sepiida; family Sepiidae; genus Acanthosepion; species Acanthosepion pharaonis. The sequence goes on along the minus strand of CAHIKZ030005089.1, from coordinate 1,659,971 downwards.
CAAAAATCTAGCTTAGAAAATCAGAGACAGAGCGCAATTTTTGACCTTTTGGGATTGGCTCACTACGGATTATTTACAATAATCTTTCCAGCGTGTAAGGTGTCTTGGAGATACCTGACATCATTGGGAGTGTATATGTGGCAGCGCTGCTTGGAACGGCTCATTTGCTAAATGAAATAGCTGTGTCTCTCTAAGCTACAGGTACGAGCTGAGACAGGAGTATCATCGGCCGGCCAAAACATCTAAGAGTTGTAGAGTATTTCAAAAAAATAATAAGAAGAGGAACAAAAATAACAACAATAATAATAATAATAATAATAATAATAATAATAATAATAATAATTCCCATCTGGGAGAAATATTGCCCTCTTAGAGAAACAACCACATAAAAATTATTGACAAATTCTTTAAATATAAAGACCTGGAGATCGAGATTAACAGGATATGGAGAATGAAGTCGGAGACTGTACCAATAGCAATCGGAGCTCTGGGCCTCGTGAGAACAAGGATTGGATAATTTTACTAACAGGTGAAATCAACATACAAGTTGCCCAGAAAATCGCTTGCTAGGAACATCACACAATGATAAGAAAAAAAGACACAAAACCTAAGGACCATAGTTTGGACCCGGATATACAAGATACAAAGCAGGAAATATTACATACAAACAATAATAACAAAAATAACTATTCAAAATATGAATATCTTCAAATGGAATTCTCAAAAATGTAAAGACGAGGACATCAATAATTCCAGTTGTAGTTGGAGCTCTTAAGGTAATTGGAAAAAAATTCCGATAGTCTCATTGAAGTGATTCCTGTTAGCCCATGGCTAAAATAATTTTTTTAAAAAAGCAGTACTCACATGTACGGCTCACACATGAGGAAGAGCTTTAGGTAAAATGTGTATAATATCAGGGATGTCATGAAGCAATTTCTGAACTTGGGTGTCTGTTTGGGTCCCGGAAGGAAATATGTAGACAAAAGAAATCAAAATAAATAATAATAATAATAATAATAATAATAATAATAAGAAGAAGAAGAAGAAGAAGAAGAAATGAAGAAGAAATATGAAAAAAATTTCTCACGTGTACAGGCCACAAATTACGAAGAGGTTTATCCATGTAAAATGTGTATGCGTGTGTTTGTGTGTGTATATCTTTGTGTGTGTGTCTGTGTGTATTTTTTTTTTTTAATTGGTTAGTGGAAAATATCATGATGTCATGATTTCTGACCTTAGGCCTCTGGGCGGGTCCCGGGAATAAATTAGTATACACCAGAAATCAAAAGAAATAATAATAATAATAATAATAATAATAATAATAACAAGAAGAAGAAGAAGAAGAAGTAAGAAGAAGATGAAAATGTATTTTTTATTTAAAAATAAAAACTTTCTTTTTTCTTCGCGAAAGAAAATTGATTGTTAATTTGGAATTCAGGTCCATCTTGGATGAATTTAGGATCAAATTGGCTCTGTGTTAGATTTCTAAAAATTCTTTCAGCATAATATCCCAATCAGAATTTTGTCTAGTATTTTTGTTCTTATAAAGCTTTTTGCCATTCTGATGAGTTTCTGACAATATGAAGAGACTTGATTAGTTGAAGATGTCTGCAAAACAAAACAAATAAGAACAAGTTTATTCAGCGGGAACCGATACTGACATTTAATTTGGGTACACCTCGTTATTGTCATGTACACTTTTGCGAAATATGTGTGTATCTTTTTTTTTTAAACGTATGCAAAGGAAATACCTGAAAACTAAGTTTTGATTTTCTTTACTGACAAATTAAACACAATTTTAATAATCAAGTTCAGTAAATATAACATTTAAAAATGCCAGGTTTACCATTATTGAGAATAATTCCGTACAGCTGATGAGAGACTCAGAAGGAAAGCTGTAAGAACTATGATAGAATGTGTCAAAGAAAAGCGAAAAGTCAGAACTAAACTCAAAATGTATGAAGCCAGAATGTAATGTAGTCTGCAAGAGAGGAAACAAAAAATATCAACTTCGGATTGGATTTTTTTTTTATTGGTGCGTAACATCCCTATAAAATTTTTCGTCCTGGGTAAGACGTTAAACTATATTCGCGTCCAGCAGCAAGGCCTCTGATCAAGAGGTTTTGTGGAGCATGGAACCACCTCTTAATTTCTGGTGTTCCCAGGTTCACCCTGACCCAGAGTGGTAGCACCTGTTAGGGTCCCAGCTATGGGCAAATAGTTAATTATTACCAGCAATGATTTTTGAAAAAAATATTGACAGCAATACAATTTTGAAGGAAATATATTACCAGAAACTGATTTTTGACAAATGATGTCGGCATTAAATAACCCATTCAGGTTGATATACCGTAAATGAAAATAAACCAAACAAATCTAAACTAAAGAATACATATTCTATTCATACTAATCTATCCTAAAAATGTTGTCGGCATTAAATAACTCATTGAGGTTGATATGCCGTAAAACAAAATAAACCAAACCAATCTAAACCAAAGAATACATATTCTATTCATACGAATCTATCCTAAAAAATGTTGTCGGCATTAAATAACCCATTGAGGTTGATATGCCGTTAAACAAAATAAGCCAAACCAAACCAAACCTTATAAAAGTTTCGACCTGTCTAGGTTTTTTAAGAAAGTGATTCGCATTTTTGGTTTTGGAACAGTTTGCAATGTAGAGAGAATCTACTTCTATCACAGACTATTCTGTTTCCTTTTCTCCAATACTAAATTTGTTATTAGTGATCCATACACCGAGATTTAGAAGTATTTTGTATGTAATAAATCCACATATTGAATTTTTAAGATGGATTCTGGGTATATATCATCATTGCGTTCATTTATATTCTTGATTTTTGTTTCTGTTCTGAAAACTAACATGAACTCGTCTTACAGTCTTACTCGTGTTTTGTTTATATAAGGTGGTATATAACGTGATCGGCTCCCAGGTGAGTGCGCGGGAAATATCATCCTGCGCGTGAAGGGGATCTGATTGGCCGGAATTGACCTATCAGCAAGCTAGTTTTGAGGAGATTAGCCAATGAATGCTGGTCGTATGATCTGTATGTATGCATGTGTGTGATGGTGATGGTCTTACTACAGTATATATTAAACTGACAAAGATTGTGGGCCTTAGTCTAAGCTCACTACAGTACAAAGCTTAATATAATAATTGTAATTTTTTTTACAATTTTTTTTAAAGAAGGAAATGAATTCAGAAATCGATTTTTGCAATAAAAGTTCTGGAATGTTTAAGGAAACGTAATCTGTTATATTTTTTTCGTTCAGCTTTCTACTAAAAAATCGTTCGTTTTCAGCCAAAATATTATTATTTAAAGAATGTGTTACTTACAATTCGTCTACACTAAACTGATAAGCTTTCGCTTTTGAAAGAAAAGCAGTTTTTCATAATTAATTGCTACATATTTTATGTCCCTATTGTTTAGTCAACATGAAAGGGAAACATTATTATTTCATGCCTGACGCTAAGATTTTCCGCTAACACTTTCCTGTTAGAACATATTTCTTTAAACGTAAATATTATCCATTTTTTCGACCCTCTAAACTTGTGCGTATAACTCGTCAGTGTGATGATAACATTTGTTAAGGGATATTGTGGAGAAAACAAAAAAGAATTTTTAAAAAGGCCGAACTCCAAAATACACGTTTAAATATTTTTTTGTATAAGCGTTAGCATTACCATAATTTTTACTATTAAGATCAGCTTTTTGGCTATATCGTGCAGAAAAATTGGTAGCTGAACGATCACTGAAGTTAAGCAACGTCAAGCTTGGTCAGTATCTAGATGGGTAACCGATTAGGAATACCAGGTGCTGCAAGCTTTGATGAGCGCGTCGTGTAATTGATAATGACCTGGAATTGTAAATTGGAGAGCCGAGTTCTAATCGTCGATGGGTTTTTGTATCCACTTACGTGCGAATACCCTTAAGAAAGATATGAATGAAATTGAGTTATTGTTTTATGACCAAGACTAAACCATTATCTCCCCATCAAAAAAAAAGTTCTTAGAATTTAAAAAATATTTTCTTGAGTTGAATAACCTGCAAAATGCTTTCATAGAAAACTAATCAACTGAACTAATGATTTTAAAACATTTCGTTCAGTATCTGGTAGCAAGCGTCGTCTGCAATTAATGATAGTATTAATAATCGGATTATGTGTTAGTAACAATAACTTGGAGTTGGAAATATTGTTTCAGTGTTATATTTTTCAAGAAGGTACAACTTTTCGGCACAAGGATAACCTAGCAATGGGACAACTCACCGCCAAAAGCCTGACCAAAGAAAGAAATAAAATTGATATATGTACTTGAGAAGACTAAAATTTAAAATTTAAAACCAAATTTCTAGCAGCAAAGCTTCAGCTACAACGACCTCATTGAAATGTAATGAAAGTAAAATATTTTAATTTATATTTTTACAAATGGACATGAGCGATTACCACGAAAAATAGCGAAAAGGGGGACAATAGATGATAAAAGTTTGTTTGATTAAAACCCTGCTAGCATGGAAGTACCCAATAATCATTTGAGGCACATAATGCTTTATGAGTTCAAGAAAGAAAACTCAGCAGCCGAAGCGGCTAGAAACATTCACTTAGGTTATGGAGAAGAATGTATGAATGAAAGAACTTGCAGAAGATGGTTTGCAAAATTCAGAGGTGGAGATTTCACCCTTGAAGATAAAGATCCAACCGGACGTCCAGTTGAGTTTCATAAAAAGCTTCTTGAAGCAGCCCTTGAAGATAATCCTGCTTTATCATTTGCGAAATTGGCAGAGGTTCTCAGTTCAAACCATACAACAGTTCATCGTCAACTTCAACAACTTGGAAAAGTTCCTAAACTTGGAAAATGGGTGCCTCATGAATAGTCTGAAAACAACCTCAAATCCCGAGTTGACATCTGCTCTTTTCTCCATTCTCGCCAACTTGTTTCACCTTTTTTGGATAAACTTGTGACTGGCGACGAAAATCGATCTTTTATAGAAATGTTAAGCGTCGTAGACAGTGGCTTGGTAAAGGGGAAGGACCCCAGCCACAGCCGAGAACGGAACTTCACAGGCAAAAGGTTCTTCTTTCAGTCTGGTGGGATCGCCAAGGAATAATCCACTTTGAATTCTTACCACTTAATGCAACAATTAATGCTCAAATATATTGTCAGCAATTAGAGCGTTTGAACCAAGCTTTGAAGAAAAAAAGACCTGCTCTAGTGAATCGAAAAAATGTGATGTTTTATCAGGACAATGCGCGACCCCACACAGAAAGAATCACATCACAAAAGATCGAAGAACTTGGTTGGGAGAAAATTCCTCATCCACCTTATTCTCCCGATCTTGCTCCTTCAGACTACCATTTGTTTCGTAGCTTACAAAATCATTTGGAAGAAACAGCTTTTGTAACGCAGGAAGAGTTTAAAACTGACATTTGTGCGTTCTTCGAATCAAAGCCAAAAGAATTTTACAGTAATGGAATTATTAAGCTTGTTAATAGATGGAAGGAAATCATAGATATTCAGCGAAAATACATTGTTGATTGGATCTGTAATTAAATGTAACATTTGGTCACTTGTTTTCTTTATTCAAAATTCGTACAGAACTTATGGGATGACCTGATATATATATATATATATATATATATATATATATATATATATATATATATATATATCAAAAAGCAAGAGCAAGATCATAAAGACCAGCCAATCTAATAGTGATCTCATCTCACAATCTTCACTCTTCTTCCATATGTGGCCTCCTTTGTAAATCACTAGCTGGTCTTAAATACCACTTAATATTATCACAAAAAAAAATTTCATAACTGAATCAATAAGCAGTCAGATCCTCATACGTCGAAACCGACGAGGGAGTCCATAATTATATATATATATATATATATATATATATATATATATATATATATATATATATATATATATGCCCTTTAAGGAATTGTTCCTGATCAAAGTATATGGTAATTCAAAATAACGTGACAATATACCCTAAGTACAGTCCATTAAAGTTAAAATTAGATTAAATTAGAAAACAATATAACAAATAAAGTTTTGATTTCACAGTTAAATTTATAATTAAAAATTACAAATGTCAAATTTTAAATTTAAACGAGCATTAAGTTTAACATTATTAAAAAGTATTCAGAAATTAAACTGGGAGAAAAAATATGTAGTGTTCTCACCAAAATGCCACGCTACGATGGCTACACAATTAATACATGGAAGTCTGAACACAGACAAGTATATATATATATATATATATATATATATATATATATATATATATATATAGCAATACACATGCTGACCGGGTAAGGTCGCTGGGCCTAATTAAAGATTAGCATCCGAACACTTCCTTCTATATACATGCGTTGAAAGACTGGAAATATTCATTCATGTCTAACGTGTCTTGGGCAAATAGACCTAGCGGATTCCCTTGCTTTGCAGCTAAAAATCACAACCAGTGTTCTCTGACTTGGAGACCAACCCTTCTCACGGAAACATAGCCGTAGATTCTATCAGGGGAAACCTTTCTTCTGGTCCTGCTCTTCGATCTAAGAAGACTCCGGAACGATACCATTTCCTCACAAAACTGGCTGTACCCATAACACTGGACCAGTCTATGCCATAGTGTTAGATGACCGTTGACCTTAACTGGTTCATTCGCCGTTTGACAGATATTGTCTTTAATTCTACTGGGTATTTAAGTAGCCTGCTAACCAGAAAAGTTTTATAGGTGAAGAAGAATAGCCACGCCAATATGCATACATTTTATTTTTTATTTTTTTTTCATTTTTTAATGATGATGATTTCTGGTCTGGCACTAAATCTGTTTGGATGTTAAAATCCCACAAATTCCTCATCTTGTCATTATGTCGTTTACATTTCCCGGCTTACGGGTGTGCTATATAACATCGACCTCAAGGTCATAATTCCTACAGCGGAACGAATGATGATTAGCTGCCACTTTATCAAGGAGTCGCCTGTATTTTTTCCTGCATAAGCATTCCAGAAGCGCTAATAACGTCATTATCCACTTTCCAGCCACACAGCCTGAACTTGTCCGAATTAACATGTTCAGAGACATTTGCTGAACAGAATTAATATTCAGGGATTTGTCACAGACGGCTACAAATAGACTTTTACTCTCACTTTCCATTTTGCCTTTAGTCAAAAAAACCCACTATTGATTTTCTTAATGGCCTTGATGTTTTTTCAAACCCTACATAAAGCGACTCTCTTGCTTTTAATTTCTCTTTCACTACCGTTTTCCTCCGTTCTTCTTTAATTCTTGGTGCGTTCCTTTTTAAGCCTTCGCTACTTCGTCACTTATTCTAAGAGTGTCTCTTCCGTAATTACCAGGAACATGTCCAACAACGTTTATGAGCTACACATTCGTTTCACGTGTTCCAGCGTGGCATTTAACTTTGTTGTCTGTCTTCCCAATATATTACTGTCATTAACTGAAACACTGAAATGATCTAAGCATCAACACTTCAATATCGACCTACAATTTACATAACCGTGCTACAGTGTCAGCAGTTGCATCATCCATGTTAATATCTGCAAGATAAAACAAAGGCACATGGGTGCAATCGGCCATATTCCCATATTCCATTGCTGAATCGCTAACCGAATTATTATCTTTAAATAAAGGCGGCGGTTTTCCTCTTGTTTTCGTTGGGTAAACTTCCTGTGAAAAATTTTTCGATCCCAGTTTGGTTCCTCACTGAGGATCGCAGTCCTTGATGACCCGCGTGAAGACCGATACGGTTTATGAATATTTTTTTGTGTCAGTATTATAGTTAGTTCGTATTTTCCCATACGTGGGGCCTAGTTCTTCTTCTTCTTCTTCTTCTTCTTCTTCTTCTTCTTCTTCTTCTTCTTCTTCTTCCTATTATTATTATTATTATTATTATTATTATTATTATTATTATTATTATTATTTTCTTTGATTTCTGGCGTTTACACATTTCTTTCCGGGTCCCGCCCAGGGACCTAAGGTTAGAAATGGCGTCATGACACTTTCCACTTGAAAAAAAAAAGAAAATTAAATTACATAGATAAAGCCCTTCGTAAGGTGTGGGCTGTACTTGTCAGAACAATTTTTTGTATCTCCTTGAGGCATGGACTTTCAGGAATCCCATCGATTAGTCTACTGCAATCTTTTCCAACCAGTTTAAGGGCTCCAACTACAACAGGGATTGTTGATGTTCCCATATGCCACATTTTAGAGATTTCTATTTCAAGGTTCTTGTACTTTGACAACTTTTTGAATATCTTCAAAGATACATTGCAGTCAGCAGGGACTGCCATATCAATAAGGAGACATCGTTTTTGTTTGTGGTCTTTAATAACAATATCTGGCCGGTTGGCCTTGATTGTTCTGTCAGTGTGTATTGTGTAGTCCCATAGAATTGTAACAGGTCCTATCTCCGTAACCGGGTCTGTGTGGTGTTCATACCAGTTTCTTTCAGTTTCCGTAGAAGTTGCAGATTTTCCAGTGCAGATATTGGCCCACGCTGTCATGTCGGGTTTTATATTCAGTGGGTGCCAACACCGTACAACCTGATACAAGACGATCAATCGTTTCTGGATATTTATCACAGAATCTGCATTTTGGGCTGGCACAATATTTTAGTATATGTGTTTGATAATTCCTAGTTAGCAAGCATTGGTCATGCGCAGCAAGGATAAAACCTTCAGTTTCCGCTTTCAACCCTGCACTACGTAGCCACTGATGGGTACGGGTTTTGTCTACGTCAGTTTGTTTGGTACGGGCAGAGTATTGGCTATGAAGCGGTTTATCTTGCCATCGCTTCTGTATCTGGTTGGTTGCATTCGTCTTTGCTGTCTTTTTTAGGTATTTTGCAGTTTCAGCCGGTGTATTGTGCTGTAGTTGCATCTCTACGCCCATTTGAAACTCCATTTTGAATTTGTTGTCTTCTTTCATTACGGAGTAAAGACGCTTACTACTTTCATGTTCCTTGACGCATACCATCATCCAGTCTTCTGTAGTTTCCAAATATCTTTGGAGGTCAATTGTTGTAGTTTTGTAGGACAGTTCTAGTTGAACTAATCCTCTGCCTCCTTCGGATCTGGGCACATACAGACGATCCACATCAGCTTTGGGATGATGCATGTGATAGCAAGTGAGAAGCGATCTCGTTTTGGCGTCCATTCACTTAATTTCAGCTATGGTCCAGTTAAGGACATTAAAGCTGTATTGCACCACAGGGACAGCCAATGTGTTTATGGCTGATATCCTGTTTTTTGAGTTTAACTCAGTATTTAGTACCAGACGTACACGCCTGTAGTACTCTTTTCTTATTTTTCCTTCATTTGGGGGTGTTGTATGCCATCTCCTTCGCTAATTCCTAGGTACTTATAAGCTTCACCATGCTCCAGATCCCTAATCTTTGTGACAAAATCTAAATCTATTAAGGGTGTTTCTGTAATTCTACCTTTCTTGAAAGTTACTTTTGCACATTTATCTAGTCTGAAGTCCATACCTATGTCGTTACTGGAGTATTTTACAATATTGAGGAGGCCTTTCAACTCATTGTCGTCTTTGGCAAAGAGTTTGAGATCATCCATGTAGAGTAGATGATTAAATATTTTCTTATTTATTTTGTAACCATAGCTACTGTTGTTCAGTTCATGTGTAAGAGGGATTAAGGATAAACAAAACAGAAGGGGTGACAGAGAGTCTCATTGAAAGATTCCACGTCGGATATTCAGACGGTTGGATATGGCAGTGCCCCCGGTGTGACTAAGGTATAGTGTGGTGTTCCACATTCCCATGCTGTGCTTAAGGAAATTTAATACCACAGGGGAGACTTTGTACATTTCCAAAGTCTTAATGATCCAAGAATGTGGAACACTATCAAAGGCTTTACGATAATCAATCCACACTGCACTTAGGTTCCTGCGTCGTCTCCTACAATTTTCCAGGATCATTTTATTTATCAGAAGTTGATCTTTGCAGCCATATGAACCTCTTCTGCATCCCTTCTGTTCCAGCGGGAGAATGTTGTTTGTTTCGAGAAAGGAATAAGTACGGTTCGTCAGTACAGACGTGATCAACTTATACGTTGTGGAGAGACCTGTTATCGGTCTATAATTTTTAGGGTCGTCTGTTTCAGTTGTTTTTGGTATGAGGTGTGTAATACCTTCAGTAATCCATTCCGGGATTTTATTGGGATTATTTACAAGCGTTGATAATGTTTTTGCAAGAATTTCATGAGTAGATGTGAGATGATACAGCCAGAAATTGGGCAACTTGTCATTTACTGAGGATTTCCATTTTTCCTTTGCTAATTCCGAGGTACTTATAAGCTTCACCATGCTCCAGTTCCCTAATCTTTGTGACAAAATCTAAATCTAAATCTATTAAAGGTGTTTCTGTAATTCTCCCTTTCTTGAAAGTTGCTTTTGCTTATTATTATTATTATTATTGTTATTTTATTTCCTTTGATTTATGCTGTATACACATTTCGTTCCGGTTCCCGCCCAAAGACCTAAGGTTAGAAATAGTATTATGACATTTTCCACTGACAAAAAAAACAAAAACAAAAAAAAACAAAAACATATTTTACATAGATAAAGCCCTTCGTAAGTTGTGGTCTGTATCCGTGAGAATTTTTTTTGTTTTTATTATTATTATTATTATTATTATTATTATTATTATTATTATTATTATATATTGAAGTGTTATTATATTATTAAATTATATAATTTTTTATTTTAGACGCACATTATTATTTATTATAAAAATATAAATAGTTACAAAAGTCCGGGAAGAAATTACATTTAGCAAATAACTTCACACAGTATTGTCTACTTTCTAATATAAAATATTGTCTGTATTTGTTTTCGACATAAACAAGCCAAAAGTCACCATTCATATTTCCAGTGAAATATCTTCCCCATGGCAAAGAATCTGCGATTGGCCCATTTTTATTTAATCGATAATTTCTTTCATGAAGTTGTCACTGACACCCAAAGGAACATTTCTTGGCAATGATATTTATTCCAACAAATGGAATCTTCCATAAATAACGATTCTAATACATTTCCACTCTAAAATTCCATGCGCTGAAATCAGTGACTAAAACAATCAATCAGCTAATGGCGGTCAAAATTCATGTGGCTGCTAGCAAGAGCTAAGTGGTTAATGACGTCAACGAGAGAATTGGCTTCAGCACAGAGACACTCATCAAATAGCTAAGAGAAAAAGAAAGATGTTATTACAGATAATATCTTGCCGTCATTTTAATATTCCAAAAACAAATGAATTGGTCTGCGTTTACATTTTAATTGAAACATCCGACGGATATCACAAGCCACAAAAATTTACTGTTCGTTTGTATTTAAACAGCATACTCTTAAATATTTTACATTTCGTAGACACAAGTTCATCAGTAAGTTCTGTGGTCTCCGATGAAAATATTTATGCTACACGAATTATACTTTTATTTACAACATAATCTCTTTCATTGTTTACATTATTCGGACTATTGTCCTCATCTTTGTCGGTATATTTATTACAACGTTTCGGTCGTTGTACGCTCCGGCCTTCTTCAGGTGGTTGGAATGTCGAACTGAAACCTTTATTTCGCTCACTTGGGTAGACTGTTCTAGTTCCACGTGCCATGTTTAATGAATGTCAGTTATCCGTTATCTCCTGTTAATTTCCCTCACCAAGTTCTCCACTGCTTTAACCAGGTATTGAACTCATACTCTTTGGGTCCTGGCAAAGGATCTAACCAACGCCTTCATCCACTATGCCATGTGTCCTTGATAATCTCTTTCCTTATCGATATTGCTATCCCACTTTCTCTATCAATAACGGCTGAAATGTTAAAACAAAATTAGATTACGCCGTGTCAGTTTTTTACTAATTGTTCACCCAATTCAATGCCAAAGAACGAATCAAGAGACATGGTTACTCAGGGTGTTGTATGAGAAAAACAGAAGACAAGAAGCGCAGTTGGTGAAGATATGCAGAAAATATAACGGTTAAAGTTTAAATGTTATATGACTGCCACATGGTAATATTTTGGTGAGGCATGCGTAGGATGTGCACCCTTTGTCATACTATACAAACAAAATATGGAGGCAATTCAAGAACGAGTTATTAATAGCAATTTATTTTCTAGTGAGTCTGAGTGAGAGTCTTAATGTTAATGCATATTAATACATACAATGCATATACAGTATACACACATAAAAATATTTTGTATCTATGTACGTACATGTGTAATTGGCATGCAGGGTATTTCCTGTCTCTCCACACATGTATGTCTCGATCACCATAGGAGAGGGCGTGATGCATGTCGCTGGAACAGCCCCTGTTTTATCGGCCACTCAGCACGTGTGAGCATTCAGTTTGCTTCCTTCACGTGAATTGCCGTAACATTTTGAATATGGAAGCATTAAATATTACAGGGTAGAAGTTACCAAAATTATGGAAATACCAATACAGTATGCATACGAATTAATATTTTGTGTGTATATACGTACATATGTAACTGGTACACATGTCGGAAGTAAATGTTACAGGGGTGTTGTGGTAGGATCCACCTAATTTGCATAGTGGAGTACCGACCATATAAATATGGTTGGTACCGGGAAGAGAGGAAGGAATCAAGAGATTCAACCAGAGACTCTGCCCGACTGCGACTCAGTCAACACATTCTCCAGCAACGGTTTTACCAGGAATATACAAAAGACTATATGTAAATATTGTGTACACTTTCTTGTTTCAATACATTTTGTTCTAAGTACATTTTGTGTTGCATTATTATTCCATGCATTAGTCAAGTTTCAACAAGGGGGGACACCAGAATTTTAGTAATACCAAAGTGGTATGACGAACAAATCTGAAATAACGATAGAATCCGTTTTTATATATGTAAATACTTATCTATGTACATAAATAAGACACTCGTTGACGTGTTACAGGTTCGATAACCTGACGGTGTCCATCCCTCTTGAGGTTGTTTTTGAATTCCGGTAATTCCAATTCCTAGACTCAAGGCAAGGAGACTCAGTTTACCCTGCTATTTAACGAAGACGGATTCATTCCATTTCCAAAGGTATTAATGTAATGATTCCTAGTGTGGCACCCATGCCCCACCGGTGGTACATGGTAATATTTTGTAGGGACGTGCGTAGGATGTGCACCCCTCGGCTTACTATACCAACAGAATAAGGGGACAATTCGAGAATGAGTTATTAACAGTGAATTGATTCTAGTGAGTCTAAAGGAGAGTGTTAATATTAATGCGTGTCAATACATACGATGCATATACAGTATGCATGCATAAAATATTTTGTGTGCATTTACGTACATGTGCAATTGGCATACAGGGTATTACCTTTCTCCCCACACTCGCGTGTCTCGGTCAATATAGGAGAGGGTATGTTGCATATCGCTGGGAGAGCCCATGTTTTGTCGGCCAATCAGCACGTGTGAGCATTCAATTTGTTTCTTTCATGTGAATTGCAGTACAATTTTGAATATGTAAGAATTAAATATTACAGGGGGGGGCACCAGAATTTTAAAAATACAAAAGTGGGTCATGGCCCTAAAATTGGTTGGGAAACACTGGGTTAAAACTAGACACGAAGAGATTAAGATTTCAGTGATCAGGAAAATATTTTCACGAGTCTGTTCCACAAAGGAACAGTTCTTAGTAGAAAGCAGTCGGAATGGAATTTCCTTTTTACTAATGAAAAACTATGAATCATCCCTGGGTACGTGACATGGCCTGTCTCGCCTGCAGTAATCAGCACGTCTCAATCAATCAGCAACTCAACGAATAAATCCTCTGTCATTTGCTTCGCTCAATGCGCGAGAAAAGACGAGAGTTGTGGTAGGATATATCATGCCTACATCACCACCACAATGCACCTGCTGACAACGCCCTGAGCATCCGGCAATTTCTGACTGATAATAACATTGCCATCTGTCTGAGATGAGGTATTGTAATTATTTATATTATTTACCTTGTTCGGAATGATGTCCTCAACTTTATTGCCATATTCACGATACTTCGCCTGTTGTAAGCTCCAGTCTCCTTCAGGTGCTTAGAATTTCGAACTGAACCATTTATTTCCTCCACCGCGGTAGATCGTTCTAGTTCCACATGACATGACCTTTCCAGATGCCTTAGTTATCTGCCTTTAACTCAACTCTCCAAGTTTTTGTTCATCACTGCCGTAGCCAGGTATTGAACTCACAAATCTTTTGGTCAGGTCACTGATTCCAAGAGACGCCTTTATCCACTGTGTCAAAGACACATGTCACAGTGGAAAAAAGCGTTGAATTGATACCGTAACTTGATCCAAAGATTTGAGAGTTCAATGCATGGCTACTGGAGTGTTGAGTTAAAGAGAGATAACTGAGGCATCCAGAAGAGGCATTTCATGTGGAATTAGAACAACCTATACTGGTGGACGAAATAAAGTTCAAAATTCTAATCACCTGAAGAAGGTCGTAGGGTACAACGGCCGAAACGGTCGTGCACATGGCAATAAAGACGAGGACAACAGTCCGAACAATGTAAATAATGCAAATAAGAACATAACCGTACTGGCGCAACCTCCCTATTCATCTGGTCTTGCTTCGTGTGAACTTTCTCTTTTCACCAAGCCCAAAGTGATCCTCAAGAGGACACGTTTTGAAGGATCGGGCGCCTTCAAGAGGGCCGTAACTGAGGGACATCCATTAATAATCCTTTTTGGCTGTGTATAGAAGCGTGACCGAGAAAGCTGGAAAAGTGCATTAGACACGAAGTGGATTACTTTAAAGGGAAGGCATGTTGTGTTTTGTTCGGAAGTGAAATATTCCTGTCGTGACATCCTCATGAACACATGTCACAGTGGATAAAAGCGTTGGCTGGATCCAGTGACTTGATCCAAAGAGCTGAGAGTTCAATTGCTGGCTAGTGGAGTGTTGAGTTAAGCGGAGATAACTGAGGCATCCAGAAGAGGCATGGCACGTGGAACTATTACAATCCATCCGGGTGGACAAAATAAAGGTCTCAGTTCGAAATTTCAATCACCTGAAGAAGGCCGGAGTGTAAACCATGTAGTGTTTAGTTTGGAATTGAAATATTCCTGTCTTACTTTTTCAGACAGACCGCACAATTGTGACAATATGTGACACTTACTGTTTAGTTTGGCCTGCTTTCTTTTACGGCATATCAAACTCAATTGGTCATTTCATGCGGACAAGATTTTTAGGATAGAATTGTGTGAATATAATATGTATTCTTTGTAAGAATTCAGTTTGTAGATCAGGTTTTATTGACGTATTTTTGTACCGAGGATTCGTAGGAAGTCTGGTTTGGTTTTTGTTTTACGGCATATCAACTTCAGTGGGTTATTTTATGATAGTAAATCTTTATTGCTAGTAATATTTTTTTTCAAAAATGTATTGTTGCTAATATTTTTTTTTCAAAAAATTATTGCTGCTAATAATTTTCCTTCAAAAAATATTGCTGGCAAATATTTTCTTTCAGAAATGTATTGCTGGTAATATTTTTTTTCTTCAAAAATATATTGCTGGTAATATGTTTTTCTTTCAAATATGTAAAGCTGGTCATAATTTTTTTTTAAGAAAATGTATTGCTGGTGTTAAAACCTATTTTAACACTTTCATAGTGCTTTAACACCAGTTTGGGGGTTTGACTATTTTCCCATACTTGGGAATCTAACAGGCCCTACCACCCCGGGTCACGGTGAACCTGGGAACACCAGCAATTAAGAGGTGATTCCACGCTCTTTAGATAATAGGTCTTGCTGCCGAATGTAGTTTATCGTCTTACCCAGGACACGGATGTAGTTTATCGTCATACCAAGGACGCGGGTGTAGTTTATCTTCATACCCAGGATGGTTACAATTACTCTTCGTACTAGCGATTGACTTGCTTTTGTGCATGTTCACAGAAGTAAGAAATGCAAGAGATCCAATGGTCCATGAAATATTGCTAGAAGACTAGGAATACGTAGATGGGTTAACATCAAGATATCCACCGAAGACAAAGAGCCTATATGAAACTATTTCAAACAAGACAGAAATGTCTGGGAAGAAACGCATGTCAGTAAAGAAGAAACCAGTATAAAAAATGAACGAATGTCTTTTAATTGAACACTAAGTTCACAACGGATATCAACTATAAGAGCGGAAATCAATAATAGTATTTACAAGGCGAACAAGGCATTTGGAATGGAAAAAAAAGAACTTTTGGAGATGAAGTAACTTTAGCAACCAGAAAAAGATCAGATTCTTGAAGACTAACGTCTTGAGTGAGTATCAGAATGCTGGAAGGCGGCTACAGCTGTATCATGAAAGTGGGAGGTGTTTACACACCTCCGGAGGGTAATGAAAGTGTTATATCCAAAAGCGATATTCAAAGAAGAACCCAATTATCGGAACAGTTTTGGGATTATAAACATTATAGGCTAGTGCTGGTTATGATTTTTATCCATCTGAAGAATGGCATTAAATTTACTATCTAGGACACTAAAAAAACAAAAAACAAAGAGACCTAGCATAGAATAGTAGATTTAAGGCTAACAACTGGAAAACTATCCTTATCTAGCGGCTGACAGACAGTTGTGGTTCCGTCTTGTCACCATTACGAAGAGGGCTGATTGCAAGAGTCTATGACGTATTTTGGAAAATAAATGGCATTCGTCATTAATTTGTTTTATGGCTAGGTTTTCAATCCTGAAAACAAAACGTTTTAATTTTCCTAAAACTATGATCTTGATTTCCTTATCATTCCGTCTCAATCTCCAAGATTTGGATAATTCAAATTATAGTTACAGAAATATCTTCTGAAATATCATGGAATTCTTGACCAAGTTCAAGTAGACAATGCAACATGACATATTATGATATACGAAATTAAATCCTGTCAGAATTTCCATCTCTCACTGTATACCACTTTCCCAGTTTCTTTCTCTCCCTCTCCTCTCTCCCTCTGTCTCTCTTTCTCTCTGTCTGTCTCTCTCTCTCTCTCTCTCTCTGCCTGCTATTATAGAAAGTGCACTTGTGGGATGAAGAATATGCTCGCTTTTGTAATAAAGCCAGAAGTTTGTGGTACATGTTTCATGAAAATCGAGATATTTGTTAATTGTGTCTTGATACGCTTCTTTACGAAGCCATTATTCGTGATAATCTACAAACTTAATTTTCTCCAGAATGTAAACGAGAAATTACAATAATGAAATAAAAAAAAAGGTACGGTTCTTGCAACCTAGAATACTCTGGGTTAAGATTAACTGTTACTGTGTAAAACAGATTTACAAATTTTAATTTAGAAAGTTGTTAGGCGTGCATGATTAAAAGAATAATTAATTTACTCTCTTTCAAATTAAGGACCAAGTTACAATTTGAACTGTCATTTAACAACGAGTAAATTTTACTAATTAGTTTGTGGCAAACGATATTTCATGTCGATTTTCAATCCTATTTAATAGATTTAATGGAAATATAGTTTCCTACCGACCATGATAAATATTTTTAAGAGAATGCCATTTTATGCACACACGTCTTCCTTACATTATACAGACATTGTTGAACATAGAAATTAATGGAATTATATCTATTAATAGGTAGTAGATAAAACAAACGTCGATAAACGTTTTCTTTTTCTTTTTTTCTTCTTTTTACTGATGTCTTATCAATACGAGGCCACGAGTCACTTAAGGTAAAGGGGTTACGGAACGAGACGTGTTGTACGAACATAAATATTTATTAACAGTCTATATTTCTGAGATGAGGTATTATGTACACTATTTACATTATTCGGACTATTGTCCTTATCTTTGTCGCAATATTTATTACAACGTTTCGGCCTTTCAGTATCTGACTATATTTCTGAGATGAGGTAATATGTACATTAGTTACATTATTTGGACTATTGTCATCATCTTTGTTGCCATGTTTATTACAACGTTTCAGCCTTTCAGTATCTGTCTATATTTCTGAGATGAGATATTATGTACACTATTTATATCATTCGGACTATTTTCATTATCTTTGTTGCCATAATTACTACAACCGTTTCGGCTTTTCAGTATCTGTCTATATTTCTGAGATGAGGTATTATGTACACTATTTATATTATTCGGACCATTGTCCTCATCTTTGTCGCCATATTTATTAAATCGTTTCGGCCTTTCAGTATGTGTCTATATTTCTGAGATGAGGTATTATGTACACTATTTACATTTTTTGGACTATTGTCCTCATCTTTGTTGCCATATTTATTACAACGTTTCGGCCTTCATTGTACATTCCTTGTTTCTCAGAGACACATGACATAGTGGATAAAAGCGTTGGTTAAATCCAGTAACAGAACCCAGTGTGAGTTCAATACCCGGTTAAGACAGTGGAGAACTTTCAGAGGGAAAATTAACAGGAGTTAACAGATAACTGGCATTAAACATGGCACATGGAACTAGAACAGTCTACCCCAGTGAGCGAAATAAAGGGTTCTGTTCGACATTCCAACCACCTGAAGAAAGAACGGAGCGTACAACGGCTGAAACGTTGTAATAAATATGGTGACAATGATGAGGACAATAGTCCGAATAATATAAATAAAATGAATATTGATGATAATAAGTAAATATTATGAGGATATTGGAGGGGAGGTACATAATGATTAATACTACTTGAAGTATTTATATTTGTCGTTATCGTGGATTTATCAACGGTGGAGTCTTTTACAAAAAAATGGCGGTTCTTTAGAAGAAGCTGTCCGAGTGGAGGTGTACTACCATATCGTGTTGTTCACCGAAGTTAAGGAACGTCCAGCTTCGTCAATACCTACATGGGTGACCGCTTCGGCACACCAGTTGCTGTAAGGTCGGATGTGCAGGTGGTGTCATGGTATAATGGATAATGGCTCAGAATGTTTAATCGGTGATTACGCGCAAACTCCCTTGAATTGTATGAATTCAACACTTCTCAGCTGTTGGGTTAATTAGTAAAAATTGTATACTTAATCATGATTGTCTACACATAAAGAAGAATTCTCACAATCTAAAAATATTTTCAGACATTAAATAACCCGAAAAGGATTGATAAGCCGTAGGAAAAAAATCAATCAGAACATGCTTGAGTGGAAGTTCGTTCTTATAAATTGAATACGTGTATGATCGAGGGTGATTTAACCCTGTGGTAAATAGTTGTGTGTGTGTGTGTGTGTGCGTGTGTGTGTGTGTGTATATGTATGTGTGTGTGTGTGGATGCGTGCATATATGAAAGACGTCAGGAAATGACAGTAAACGAGAATTTCAAATATATCAACACTCTAGTGATCGCCCAAACACCTTCGTAATCACCATTAGACTCATCCAACTCTTTCAGAATCTTCTACACTGTCTTCTCATCGGCACCCAAACAGATTCCGGCGTGAATGCCAAGAAGTAGAGGAAACCGTTTCCAAATTTCGGGCGTCATTGTGCTACCCTTCTCGCAGCTGGTGCCCAACTGACCCTACCATACTGTGCTGTCGACAAAATCAAAAACAAACAACGCGCATGTGCAAAATTATGAATATAAAATGGCGATAATTTAGTTCTATGCATGATTATTGGTTTGCAAAATTTTGGTATAGGAGTGCTTATGAATATTCATCAGTTTAGCGGTCACTTCATAGACGTGAGGGGATACAATTCAGTGCTTAATAAACGATAGTGAATTTGAGTTTTTTGCTCTTGTATATAAATAAATGTCACAAAAAATCCTCCTATTTGATTTGATAAAGTCCGTCAGAAAATGATACTGGTCTGCTAAGATAAGTTTTCATTTTCTCTTTATTCATGTTGTCCTTTTAGAGATATACTCGATCTAAAACATTTAGGTATATATTCCGTTTTAAAGGTTCTTTGAAGAAGTATTTTCTGCTTTTATTTAGATGAATAAAGAAGCACCTTTCTTCCGGCCGTTGTAATTAAGACCTTCTCTAAAACTCGCAGGACAAGTTGAAGGCAAGAGGAACAGAGAAAAGTAGGGAATAATATTCATTACCGAACTTGTGTAAATCATTCGCGGAACATGGATTAGGAGAGATTGCAGAAAAGAGAAACACTGCTAAGCGCTACAAAGGACAGGAAATTATGAAGAGCGAATACCCATAAATAATAATAATTATTATTATTTATATTATAAAGAAGAAGAATTATTATTAATATCAAGAAAAGGATTATTATTATTATTAAGAAGAAGTATTACAATTATTATTATTAAGAAGAAGAAATATTATGAAGAAGAAGAGGAATTATTATTATTATGAAGAATTATTATTATTATTATTATTATTATTATTATTATTATGAATTATTATTATTTTTTTAATAATTATTACTATTATTATTATTATGCATTATTATTATTATTATGAATTATTATTATTATTATTATTATTAAGAAGAAGAAGAATTATTATTACTACGATTAAGAATTATTATTATTATTATTAAGAATTATTATTATTATTATTAAGAAGAAGTTATATTATCTGTCTCCTTATAAGTAAACATTTGTTTTTTAGTGACGGAGCAGCCAGTACTACAGACGTTTGGAACTTATAAATTCGCTCTCTTAATACAATTTCTCAGGAAAATTGGTTTCTCAAGTACATTAAATATTATCGCTTTTTCAAATAATGATATTGGGATCCCTTCTTAATATTTTATTTGAAGTAATTTGGACTGCTAACTTCATGATTTTGTAACTATTTTCTCGCCGTGTTACATGTGATAACCATTTTAGTTGTTCCTGCCGTTGAAATTTCTCAAGTGATGTTAACTGATACAGTTCTTTGTGATTCTCTAATCCACGCCTTTATCCACTGTGCCATGTGTCCTTGAGGACACATGGCACATTGGATAAAGGCGTGGGTTAGATCCAGTGACAGGACCCAAAGAGTGTGAGTTCAATACCAAGTTAAGGCAGTGGAAAACTTTCAGAGGGAAATTAACATATAACATATAACTGACATCCATTAAAACATGGCACGTGGAACTAGAACAGTCTACCCCAGTGAGCGAAATAAAGGGTTCAGTTCGACATTCCAACCACCTGAAGAAGGCCGGAGCGTACAACGGCCGAAACCTTGTAATAAATATGGCGACAAAGATGAGGACAATAGTCGGAATAATGTAAATTGTGTACATAATACCTCATCTCAGAAATATAGACAGATACTGAAAGGGCGAAATATTGTAATAAATATGGCGACAAAGATAAGGACAATACTCCGAATAATGTAAATAGTGTACATAATACCTCATCTCAGAAATATAGACAGATACTTAACGTCCAAAACTTTGTAATAATTATGGCGATAAAGATGAGGACAATAGAGCCGAATAATGTAAATAATGTACATAGTACCTCATCTCAGAAATATAGACAGATACTGAAAGGGCGAAATGTTGTAATAAATATGGCGACAAAGATGAGGATAATAGTCCGAATAAAGTAAATAGTGTACATAATACCTCATCTCATAAATATAATGATGATAATGATATACATGAGAGAAGAGAAAGAATAAAAGTCAAAAAGGGAATCTAATGAATAAGTTTCACGTGCCTGAAACAATTAATCAACGTGCCGTGTTTGGCATGCGTGCAAAGGGTTGCCCACCCCTGGCTTAGGGCGTCCCTAAAAGTAGAAGTCAAATAAACTTTCAGTGGGTTGGGTGATACTTTATTATTATCACTAACGAATATTCCACTTCCTTATCTCTCGTTACAACATTGCTCTTTTTATTAACATTCCCACAAATTTCCACGCAGATTTTCTTTAAATATATTTATTTATTTTAAATTAATTTTCTATGTTTATTCCATTTCACGTCGGCATATGCTACATTCTTTCAGTCAGAAATTAGTAAAAAACGGCGATAAACTGAATTAGTTGGACCTTATGTTCCTCAAGGTATTTATTGACCATGTCACATTCAATCATGGACTGACAGTCAGGTACTGGACACTTGCGTCCTGGAAAATTGCGTACCCCTGATAAAATTTGAGGTTACCATTTTTGTTTTAAAGAGTTGAAATTTGCACACCAATAACAATAATTGCTCTAAACAAGCAGAAACGCAGTTACCGTAATTAGAAATGTTTCTTTTTTTGAAAATCAAGAGAAAATTAAGCTAGCAGTTTCAGTTTACTCCTGCGTTGCGTACAACAAATATTGTATAGAGTTGGTATTTTATAGATTATATTTCTATTTGAAACCCATGGCTAAATTCCGAAAATCAAACACTGGTGGAAAAATATTTGTGGAAGAGGAAAATTGCAGCTGCCTTTATCGAAAAAACTGCTGAAACAAACACATACAAAAGATGTGTCGATCGATCTTCCAACACTGTTAATCTGACATTGCATTTTAAACAAAAATAATTTTTTTATTCCTTTTTTAAAAATTTATGATTACCACTTATGTTTTTTTTTTTATTCCTAAAATTTATGGTAATTGCCTTTAAAACCTTCAAAGAATTATCAGAGGTACGCTTTTATCCAGGGATGCAATTATGTCGTACGCAATTGTCCAGGACGCAAATGTGCAGTAATCAACTGTCTTTCGATACACATTCAATGCATTGACACCTGATTAAATTATGCACATTATTTTTATTTATTAAAAAGACATATTCCAGGTCAAAGCTTTGACCAAGAAAGTTGCAGTAGCATATTTATTTATTTTATTTATTTGCTTGCTTTTCGTCGATTTCTACGTTTGTTTGTTCCAAAGCTCTGTACTTCTCTGATTTTGGGGAAAGTGGTCATATCTGATAATACCCTTTCAAAATTTCTGCTACACATGGACTAGCGCTTACATTATTCGGATTAAGAGATCCTTGATAAAATCCATAGAAGAACCTGAAATGGTATTGATGCCCTGCAAGACAATTCTTCTCACCAGAAACTCTTACGCACTTATAAGTCTACTATTCGTCCATGCACTGAAAGATTCTGCTATGTATTTAAAGATTCGTGATTAAATACAAAGAATCAGCAATATTATTAGTCCTGATCTGGCATCTTGACTTCAGTCACTTTTTACCGCCGTAATGTAACTTCCCTGTGGTGATGATAATTATTCTGACGAACTTTCCTATATTGTTTCTAGGATATATGAATTTAAGTGTAGTACTAGATTGGCGGCTAGGTCTCACCCATTTGCAGATGAAATGGCTGGATATGACTATAAGTACTATGCTAGCAGTTTATTTTATCGCACTTCTTCCCTATGAATCTCTCTTCCTACATCTCACTTCTCAGTCAACATTGATCTTCAAAAATGTAAATGCAATGTCAATCTTAAGTTGTCTTAATGGGTGATACTTTATTGTTCTCTCCTTAACTGTGTTATTATTTTTTTTTTCATATTATCTACCACTTAAAAGCATTTTTCTTTTCTTTTAAGTTTCTTTATTGCCATGCTTGGGGTGAAAAAAATTTTTTAATATTCCACCAGAAGTACGTGATTATCTATTTCGGATGGAAAGCAGCTTTACGTTTCCCAAAATGTTTTTCGCTCCACATTGTTGTAAACTCTGAATTTTGCTTCGCCCATGATCGTTTTTTTTTTAAATAAATGTTTATTTTTTTTATTTTTTTCTGCGTTTGAGCGAAAATCGAAAACTGGACATGCATTACATTAACTTTTTCCTTTTAAATCATGAGTCACTCAAAAATCGAAAGTATTCAGTTGTTTTACAACTCTTATAACAGATGTGTCATGTATCTCTGCAATGTCCTGTATCGTGTGACTTGGATTATTTTAAAACAACATTTTGATTTGGTCGTCATCAACGCCGAAAAGAATGTTCTCGGTCTTCAAGAACCACTTAAAGATTTATACAAACGGCATATCATCCGATTCACACTTCTCCTCAGTGTCTTTGACTGAGACTAGAGGTTTATGCTTTGTTCCCTGCTTAGAATTGTGTTTCCAGTTGATTCTAACGTCTGTTCATTCTCTTGTGTTGGCCTCTTCACTTCAGGGTTTAGCCGTTGTTTTTCTTGCAAAAACTCCATCAACTGCACGACTTGTCTTTTCTTACGCTCATACAACTCCACGGATTAACCTACCTTGAGTTGCTCTTGAGTGATGTATTTGGGGAACGTTTTTTACATTGCTTATTTTAATTTTCCTTTGTTGAAATAAAAGAGCATCTAATGACAAAATGTATCTTACTTGTCCACATTTTTTACTTTTTTAGTGTTTTAGTTTTTAAAATTCCCAATCTACACACGAATTATACAATTAAAAGAAAAATTTAAGAAAAAAAAACGATAAATGTGAGAATATGTTTAAAATACACTTACTGATAAACACTCCGAACTTTTGTCCCAACCCATTAATAATCTATATATAAAATTATGGGACTTCTGTCTGTCTGTTACACCCTCTAAAACAGCCGTACATTGATGGATAGAAACCAAATTTTGGGGAAAAGTGCAGACAAGTAAGGGGGTACAAAGTACGGTTGCTTTTACTAGGATGCGTAGCTTAATGCAATAAATTTTCATTAATATTTTGGGAAAAAATATTATTTAACATACAAAATACTCCCATTATTTTAAAAACAATTTAGTGATAAAATAACAAATACTTATTTAATAAAAATGCAATATTGTTTTTTTGCATATCTTTTCTTTAAGTTGTGATATACAGGAATCTATTTTCCAATTCGCTCTGGTTTTGTGAGAAGTATAAACAAATCATAAGGCCAAACGTTTTAAAAATTTGGAATTTGATTCCAGAAAGAAATATTTACGCATGGCCACTGGTATGTTGCATGCTCAAGAGTAAGAGATCCTAAGAATTTATACTCTGTTAAAAAGGATTTTTTTAAAATGCTGCTTACCATAAAGACCTATAAAATTAAATTAAAGAAATTATAAATCCACGTAGTAGGGTTTATCAAAGTATTTTTAAATAAATCAGCTTATTCCAAATTTATCGATTGTGACACAAAATCGAACGAAACGTAGTTTGTAAATTTCGACAAAAATGTTAGCAATAACTTTCAGTATACTAAATACTGTGAAGATTTTAACGTGTCAGCGAGTTGCAAACGATATTAACAGTTACACTACATCAATACTCCATCCATTAATAATTATGGCAATGGACTATGAATATGTATAATATATAAGTACTAGAAGTGATAAGAATATATATATATATATATATATATATATATATATATATATATATATATATATATATATATATATATATATATATATATTTTGTCAATAAGTGATAAGAATATATATATATATATATATATATATATATATTCTTGTCAATAAGTAAGAATATAATATATATATATATATATATATATATATATATATATATATATATATATTCTTGTCAATTCTAGTACTTAATCTCGTCGTATTTAACTTCATACTTATTAGGTCGTTCAGTACATTTTAAGCCCTGAGTAATCCATTTAATCGTTTATCTACAAATAATATGTGCATATAACAACGCGCATGCGCTGGTTCTCGGGAGAAGCCGATTTACGCGCATGCGTACTTAATAAGCTTCCAGAATTGAATGACCTTATCAAGTGATGGATATTAACAGTTAACAGGCACCCTTGAATTATTCCCTTTCGAATGTGAACATTATGTTACACTCGTCAATATGCATTAATTTCTTTTATTAATTTGTAAGATTTATGATGATTCTGTTAAATTGCTAAATGGTTATATATTACTGACGCGTGTTTTCATATAATACGCATCGTAGATGGTCAATTGTTCGCAAACTAGTATAGTCGACCATAACTACTGAGTAGTGATTTCGATTCCTATAAAATGTGTTTCTATCTATAGCTTTGTGCCAAAATTAACTTTGCCTGATTATGGAATTATTATACGCTGTCTTGATAGATGCCAACTTGTTTACTAACGATGCCCGTGATTGATACTGGGATTTAATATTGGAGGTTTTACGGCGACATCACATCGGTTCCCTTAAGTTAAGCAAAGTCGATCCTGGTCAGGACCTAGATGGGTGACTTCTTGGGAATACCAGGTACGGGTATGGCTAGTGTAATGGATAATGGCTCGGAATTGTTAATCGGAGAGTCGAGTTCCCGTACGATCACCGAAGTTAAGCAACGTCGAGCCTGGTTAGTACCTAGATGGGTAACCGTTTGGGAATACAAGGTGCTGTAAGCTTGGATGTGCGGATGGTGTAATGAATAATGGCTCGGAATTGTTAACCGGAGTGTCGAATTCCAATCCCATTGGGTTCATTATATTCACTTACGTGCAAATAACCTTGGGATAAAATATGAAATCATCTCTGCTTCCCCAGCTATGGATTAATTAGTAAGACGTCTTACTAAATGATCATTATCTTCAAAATAAAAAATAAAAAAAGTAAAATCTAAAAAAGAAAAATATTGCGACAAAGATTTCCTAAGCTGCAGATACACCATCAATCAGGTAATATTATTGGATGTAAATGTAACAATATAACATACGCTGATACTGTTGATAGCAAACGCAAAAAAAGAAAGCTGCATGGATTCCGTGACAAGGAAAACGAGATTAAATCACTAACTAGTAATTTTCAGGAAACTGGATGTGTGGTCGATATCATGGATGATAGACGAACGAATATAAGATCCGAGCGAGGTATTGGAGATTTCAAAATTGTAGAGATGCATTCCAAAAACTGGACAAAAGAATATGGAAATTATTGGTAGAAACCAGAACAGAATTGAACTGCTATAGAATATTAATCATCCAAGACAGCAGGGAATGCTGGACAATTTCCTTGATGTCTTTTACAGAAGGGTGTTGATAATAAGAACACATGACCCAGTGAATAAAGATGTTGGTTAGATCCAGTGACTAGACACCATAGAGCTGATAGTTCAATACTAGACCAAAGCAGTGGTGAACTAAAAACATGGAGAGGTGAGTTAAGGGGAAATAACTGAGATATCCGGAAGAGGCATGGCACGTAGAGTTAGACCAATCTACTCCGTTCGACAAAATAAAAGGTTGGGATTGACATTCCAGGCATATGAAGAAGGCCGGAGCGTACAACGGCCGAAACGTTGTGAATATGGCAATGAAGATGAGAACAGCAGTCCGAATAATGTAAATAATTCAAGTAATCATAATATCTCATCTCAGAGATATAGACAGATACTGAAGAATGTTTCCAATCACCTGAAGAAGGCCGGAGCGTACAACGGCCGAAACGTTGTGAATGTGTCAATGAAGAATGAAGATAACAGTTCGAATAATGCAAATAGTGTTAGTAAGAGGAGCAATATTTCTAAAATCTACAAATGATAGGAAGTTGTGGAGAACCATAATCGTCCAGTTTTAGGATTTTGCGAGTTTTACACGTATAAATATGCTGTGCGAGAAAATGTGCTATAGGATTCATTAACAAGGCGAATAGCAATACAACATAAACGCATAAAAAACAAAGTTTAAAATAACCACATAAGTCTTCATATAACAGCAATTGAATATATATATATATATATATATATATATATATATATGAACTGTTCATACAAGGAGTGTATGTGTTTTTGTAAGAGATTTGATATCTAAAAAAAGTAACCGTTAGTACTTATTTTATGTTGATAGTCACGAGCCTGTATAAGTACGTCTTGTTTGATTGCTACAAACCAAAGAGAATGTTTGACTTTTGCGCCTAACGATGCCCCGGGCAGTTCACGTGACTATCTATATATCTATTTTTTTTTTAGATTTTTTAGGGGTTAGCCTAAGGGAGATAACTTTTGTCTCCTTCAAGAAATATATGTGGTACATTATTGTAATTCAGCGTTATTACCTGTAAGCTTATTCTTCACTAAACTGAAACATTCAAGCCCCCCCCTCCCGTTTTTTTTAATTGTTTTTGAAATCTGTATAAACCAGTAAAATCTGGTTTGCTTAGTTCTAATAAAAATGCTAATCATATGATTCTGAATTAATTTTATTTATTTATTTTTATTTTTGGACACTTAATGTAGTTTTCTTTTATAATGATATGGAAAACGCAATCCACATTGTTAAATACATTTCCTTGCAATCGTATCCATATTGTAAGAATCTATGGAAGTTAGTTTGATTAAATTGCAAAGTAATAAAAGGTGTATGCCGTTTAAACCATATATAGAAAATTCTGTGGAACTGGTTAATTTTCTTCTCCAGTACATAAAGCAATTAACAGATATGGTTTTTCAAACAAAACTCTTTGCTAATTTAAAAAAAAAAAAAAGTTCGACTCAAGTGTACCCATTTAATCAGTGCATCTTTTATTCAAAGCAACACATTCTGGATTAGAGGTAGTTTTGCTTGTTCTGCATTCGAAGCGCATTTTCAGTCTGTTGCAATCAAAATTAAGGAATGCAGTAGAACGATGGCAAGTGTTATGATTTCAATATATATTATTCAATATATATATATATATATATATATATATATATATATATATATATATACCCAGTACAAAAGTAGTAAATTTTTTTATTCTAACACCTGGTGAGATCTGTTAATACACATTGAAACATGATTGCAACTTTGTAGCGTTGTTACATGTTTTTGATATAACACCTTAAATTAAGGTATATATATATATATATATATATATATATATATATATATATATATATTGAAGTAGAACTTTTTTTTATTTCTCACAATTTTATTTGGACACATATAAATAACACATATATTTAGTTAAAAATTTTTTAAAAAATCGCCCTTGATAATGAATAGCCGAAAGCGCT
The DNA here is from genome assembly GCA_903632075.3 of Acanthosepion pharaonis. Classification (NCBI taxonomy): domain Eukaryota; kingdom Metazoa; phylum Mollusca; class Cephalopoda; order Sepiida; family Sepiidae; genus Acanthosepion; species Acanthosepion pharaonis. The sequence goes on along the minus strand of CAHIKZ030005089.1, from coordinate 1,631,103 downwards.
TGTATATGCGGCATTTTTGGACAGTTTTTACGCAGCTTGCCTCCAGAAAACACAAGAAAAATTAAATAAAAGGTCACTCGCAGTACCTTGTCCATCGTCTGTAATGAATCATGTCTTAAAGTGGGTTTGCTGCCTAAATACACAATTATACACACACACACATGAACACACATACACATACTTCCCATCCAGTTATTTTATTCATTTAAAAAAAAAATCCGAATAAGTTATTTTGCGTAATCACTAACTTCAACAATAAATCGCCTAAGTCGGAAATTTGAAAAAAATTACTAAAATTTGGATAGACTGAACTTGTCAATACTATTCAACGAAAACTGTTTGAAAGAATTCTTGCTGACGAAATATAATAGATAGATAATGAACAGACTGAAAAACAAAAAAGAAATTAATAGATTGAGATAGCGAGATTGCTAAAGTAAAAGAAAATGAATTGATACACATTTACACACACACCTAGATAGATAGATAGATAGATAGATAGATAGATAGATAGATATTGGGGAAATTGTATGACAAATTAGAAAATGTTTATTTGTGACGTGTTTCGTTCTTCGAGAATTCATTGGAACAAATTTGTTATTTTACTAGGACTACGCATGCGCACGGTAGATAGTTCTGACAATTTTCGAATTTGTTTTTGCTGAATTGATGTAGAGTTGTTTTTTTTTTCTTTTTCGTTCCGTCTCTTTTATACGCATGTATTCCACCCTGCGATATTAAAAGTTTTGCCAGGATGGCAAAATTTTGAAAGAGCCAGTGGACAAATTTACTGTAGATGTTCTTGCGATTTAGGCACTCTCTAGACATTTACGTCTTAGTGAACATCTATATATATATATATATATATATATATATATATATATATATATATATATATATATATATATGATAAATATTCTTGTTCCTCATTATTAATGCATCTTGTTGTCTATAGAACTCTAAGAGCTCTCCGATATACCTACATATCGAAATATCGAAAGCATCAATCAGGTGTCATTCCCTATGATACGCATCCCTAGCTGACTATGACATATTGTTACCATTATTGGAGCCTGTAAAATACGCTTTAGCACCAGAAACTACAATTTTATCAGAAAAAGCCTCTACGCAAACTGTCTACTATACATGTCCTCTGATCAATGAAAACTAAAACATACCTGACAGCAGAAAGCAAAGGGAACTCTATTTATCATAGATAGATAGAAAGATTAAAATTAAATATATAGATAGCTAGAGAGATTAAAAGGAAATGAGGCCACAAAATATACATGGCGATTAGTCAAAATTTAAATCAACGATGTTTGTCCCTTAAGAATAGCATTGGTATTTAATCTGCGCTTTTCAGAGACTGTGTTTTTATTATCATTTTGTAGATATCTTCTTCAAATGTAACAGATTTTATCTTTAAAATGCCACCATGTGTGTCTCACTGGAGTCATGTTTTAATTATTTCGGGAAGAATTTTTATCAGACAAGCCTTATCGGTCCAATACCGTTATCCTGGATACAGGTCGCTTATTTTATTGTCATTCTGCGCTCTTAATACCTCTCCAGCAGTTCCGTCTGTCAGTTTAGGATCTTATATTAATACTGTTATATTCTGTTTTGTGTTTTGCTTTGTTTCTTCTACTCTGCCTCAAATCAGATCTCTTTCTCATTGATTCTACACCAGAATTCTGTTGGCTGCGTGTGAACTCTACGAAAACAAAGTTAAAAATTTTAAAAATCAGACAGAGGCTCAGAGAACCGCATCCAGAACTCAAAACAAATCTCACAAAATTATAAAATAGAATTTCGACATCTGCCGTCAACGAAAGATTAAATTTGATTTTTGAAACCAAACTTCTTAGTCGCTATACGGTGTATAATTCTATCGTCCTTCCTCGCTATGACGATAAATTACCTCCGCGTCCTGGGTAAGACGATAATCTATTTCGACTTCCTGGGTAAGCCGATAAACTACATCTGTATCCTGGGTATGACGATAAACTACATCCGCGTCCTGGGTAAGACGATAATCTATTTCGACTTCCTGGGTAAGACGATAAACTACATCCGTGTCCTAGGTATGACGATAAACTACATCCGCGTACTGGGTAAGACGATAAACTTCATTCGTGTCCTGGGTAAGACGATAAACTACATCCGCGTCCTGGGTATGACGATAAACTACATCCGCGTCCTGGGTAAGACGACAAAATACATCCGCGACCTGAGTAAGATGATAAACTACATCCGCGTCCTGGGTATGACGATAAACTACATCCGCGTCCTGGGTAAGACGACAAAATACACCCGCGTCCTGGTTAAGACGATAAACTACATCTGCGTCCTGGGTATGACAGTAAACTACATCCGCGTCCTGGGTCAGAAGACAAACTACATCCGCGTCCTGGGTAAGAAGACAAACTACATCCGCTTCCTGGGTATGACAGTAAACTACAACCGCGTCCTGGATCAGAAGAAAAACTACATCCGCGTCCAGGGTAAGACGACAAACTACATCTGCGTCCTGGGTCAGAAGACAAACTACATCCGCGTCCTGGGTAAGAGGACAAACTACATCCGCGTCCTGGGTAAGACGACAAACAAGGCCTCTGTGACGTCGTCCCCCGGTCGCAGCGCCGACTGTGACGTTCTATCCTGATCTACCACGGCGCCAGTTGTGACGTCCTTAAACAGCACCACCAGACGTCTTCGCCGCGGCGTCAGCTGTTCGCTCCTCGCCGTTCCGTCCGGGTGTCGCTGCTCCAAACGTGACGTTCTAACCCTTTGGTGATTCGAGTAGGAATCTGGTTAGATTGATACCAGCCTCGCCGTTCCCAACCTGCTTCCAACGCCTGGTTACCAGGGTAACTGCACTGATCTCCAGTCTGCCTACCCACGTTGTGAATTGATCTTAGACAGACGAGATCAACAGGGGTTGGGGCCGTAATGCAAGCTGAGTTCAACGGGAGTGATAAAACACAAATATGTATAAAAGAAAAGAAAATGGAAACTCACAAAGTCCAAAGTATCAAAGAAAAAGGTAACAATCTTTTTATGTCTATTTGTTCGGTACATTGGACTATGTCTACTTCCCGACCCATTCGGTGGATTGTGACACGACGCTTTCGCTAGGCAAACTTTAACGCTTCAAGTTGTCTGCTCTCTAAGAAATTTGTGCTTCGGTGTGTCTTTGGACGAAAGTCGAAAAACTTATTTCTGTGGTCTGATTCTAAGTCGCTCTTCAAACTACTTGTTCTTGGTTGAAGAAGAGTCCAAAAGTGTGCGTGAATCTTGGTCAGCTATCTTGATGCGGTTTCAACACTGGGCGCTCATCTCTGCTTGTCGTCCGGGGCTCAAAACTTCTCGCCAGGGTCCGCGGCTGAACTTAAACTTCTTCTCTCCAGAGTCTGAATTACTGGACATCTCTGCCGCCGGTGCGCGAACTAACTTCTTCTCGCCAGCTTGGGTCGAACGAACTTCTTCACTCAGTGCCAAACGAACTGGCCTCTTCTGCCCGCTTGGGGCGAACGAACTTCTTCACTCAGGTCAAACGAACTGGCCTCTTCTGCCCGCTAGGGGGCGGACGAACTCGGCCCGCCGTCCGCGGCTCAACTGCTTTCTGTCCGGTGGGGCTTCGTTTTTATTGACGCCGTCAAAACTGGGGTGGGTCTGTCGGCACCAGGGGTTCTTCGATAATTCTAATTACGTATCCACCCTTCTTATTTCTGATTAGGGATTTTCCACTCTTTTCCATTTTTGGTAACTCCTTTCTCACTCCCACTCTCTCACTGTGCTTCTGAGGGGCGTGCACTAACTTCCCCACTTCTTCGTATCGGCTTCTCACACTTACACTCTGATAGAGGCGTCGACTGATTTTCTTCGTGCGTCACGTGACCGCTCTCGGCCAATGAGGTCCTGGTCGGGTATCTTTCCTCCTCCTTCGTGCGTCATATGATCCACTTGGCCAATGACGTCTTAGTCGGGTATTTTTCCTCCTCCTTCGTGCGTCATGTGATCCACTTGGCCAATGACGTCTTAGTCCGGCGTGAATAACCCGTGGCTTTGTTTTGGGAAAGAAATACCTTGCTTAACTAAAAAAAAAAATGTTAATTAAATCGCCCTTATCATGAGCGGCCGATGTGACACTCTCGGCTTTAACACGTGGCGTTTGTCAAGCAGTTTATCGCTAATTGGACATGATCTAAGAAAGAAATTTTCCTAGCCTACCTGGCGTCTCTAAAGCAAAAATAAAAATATTTCATTTTCCTTTCGGCCCATGGGTTGATAACAAAAATCTTTATTATCACAGGGCAAACGTTTATTCTGTCAAAAGAAAGAAAAATTTAGCCAGTGAAAACTTCTTGTGTGGGATATTTTAACACAGGGAAGGCTGTCCGTGTTTCGTCAATGTTCAGCAATGGATTTCTTCTTTGGGTGACATCCAATTGATAACAAAATTCCATTTTTCGTGGACAAGCGGAAATCGGTCAACGCTTGTTCGTAGGTGACCTAGATATTTTCGACATCTGATACCTACCAACTATAACCTTTTTCCTCCTCATTTCCGCCTCTTAAGCCGTGTGTGTGTGTGTTCGCCTATGACCCGTCTCGTATTATTTTTTCTTTCTTTCTTCTTCGTTTTCTCTTTCTTTCTCCCAAATCGCTTGAATGCAAAGAAAGAATTATTCTTAAAACCTAAAATATTTTTCGGCCTTAAATAATTATCAAATGGTTGATAAACCGTAAAAAAGCAAATCATATATCTATAAATATTTCTTTCAAATCGTCCGGATGCATGGTGCCACAGCATCTAATCAAGAGGTTTTGAGCAGTGTGAAACCACTTCTTAATTGGTGTTCCCAGGTTCACCCTGATCTGCAGTGGTAGCACCTGTTGGTGTCCCAACTATGAGAAATAGTAAATCCCCAAACTGAGGTCAAAGCACTATGAATGTGTAAAAATAGGCTTTAATACCAGAAATACTTTGTACAATAATTATTACCAGCAATAAATTTTTGAAGAAAAAATATTACCAGCAATACATGTAAAAAAAATTACCAGCAATATAATTCTTGTTGGCATTAAATAACCCATTGAGGTTGATATGCTGTAAAACAAAAGAAACCAACACAATATATACTGAGATAGATAGATAGATAGATAGATAGATAGATAGATAGATAGATAGATAAAAACTATTAGCAGGAACAATACTCTTGTCGGCATTAAATAACCCATTGAGATTGATATGCTGTAAAACAAACAAAACAAAACCAATAGCTAGCTAGATAGATAGAAAGATATGGATAGACCAAGAGAGACAGATAGTCATGAAGAAACCAAGATAGATAGATAGATAGATAGATAGATAGATAGATAGATAGATAAAAAATATTACCAGCAATAAAAATCTTGTCGGCATTAAATAACCCATCGGGGTTGATATGCCGTAAAACAAACCAAACCAAACTTATTTTATTGTTTTTAGTTTCTTGGAGGACCGTTTAAAATATTTCGAAAAGTCAGAAACAGGCGTTTGTTGTGATAGGAACTATCGCGCTGGTACACTCTGAAAAATGAGTCCTGTGGGAAATAGCGACTAAACAGGCCGGTGTACTCAAAGGAGAATATTGTGATTTCACTTGTTATTTGCGAAAAGTTACACAAGCATCAATTCATCCTTTAAACAATTATTCTTTTTTTTCATTTAATTTGCACAAGGGGGTATATATTAATAGGCTTGTATCTATGCATGTATGGTGTTTGACAGGCTAGTCCTTTGATACTTTAGACTGTGTTAAGCGCCCAAAAGGGAAACAAAGAGGGGCATAGAAAATAAGTAGAGGAACAGAATAAAAGAGTAAGAAATAGAATGATGTACAGAGAGGAAAGGGAGTGCAACACAGAGTGGGATCAGAGGAGGATTGGCTTTGATAAAGTCAGTTGTTTGTAGCGATGGCTTAAATCATGTTTCGGGACCTACGGCAGCGAATATTGGACGGTTTTCTCAAAGATGAACAAGAGACTTGAGGCGACGGAGATGTGATTCCAAAGAAGGATGCTAAGGATATCATGAACCGAGTGTGTGAGCAACGATGAGGTCTTCGAGAGGATGCAAACAAGGAGGAAGCTTATACTTAACATCAGGAAGAGGTAGCTGAAGTTTCTGGGACACATAATCAGGAAAGAGAGCCTGGAGAATCTGATAATCACGTGTCGAATAGAAGGAAAGAGAGACAAGGGAAAACAACGCGCAACATAGCTGGCGGACTTACGCAAGTGTATGACAGAACGTGGTCTGGGGGAGGAAGAAGAGGGAAGGAACTTGTTGAGAACTGCAAGGGATAGAAGGAGGTGGGGAGCCATGATCGCCTACGTCCTGAAAGGACATGGTACATAAAAAGAAAGACAGTCCTAACAATCTACGGAGGACAAATTCACCCCTGCACTAAAAGTTAACTTTTGAAATTAAAATCTTTCTTCTTTTTCAACTTCTCAAATTTGTCACAGACTGAAGGAAGCCTTATTATGTTGAGCATCCAAGGGAGTAAGAGACAGGGACATAGTAACTCAAACAAAGAGAGAGAGAGTGAGAGAGTGAGAGAGTGGGTGCTTGGGTTAGTTTGTTTTTATTTGTTTTACTGTATATCAACCTAAAATGGGTTATTTAATGCCTAAAAGATTTTTATTGCTGGTAATATTTTTTCCCAAATATATATTGCTGGTATTCAAAATTTACTACTTGTATTAAAACCGATTTTTATACTTTCATAGGGTATTGATCCCTTTGGGGGGGGATAACTATTTTCTCATAGCCGTGACCCTGACAGATACTACCACCCCTGGTCAGGTTGGATCTGGGAACACCAGCAATTAAGAGGTGGTCCGATACTCCTCAACACTCCTCAAAGCATTGCTGTCGGAAGTAGTTTATCGTTTTACACATGGCTTGGATTATGCTTATCGTTCGACTCAGATGGGTAGAGATAACAAATGCAAGTGCGACACAAATAAGGATTAAAGTGGGGGGAAGTGTTAAATCATGCTTCGTGACATAGCAATGTGTTTACGTACGCTATTTACATTATTCATATTATTGTTCTCATCTTTGTCGCCATTATTTATTATTTCGGTCGTTGTACGCCCCGGTCTTCTTTAGATGGTTGGAATGTCGAACTGAACCCTTTATTTCGTAGACTGTTCTAGTTCCACTTGCCATGTTTTTAATGGATGTCAGTTATTAGTTATTTCCCCTCTCCAAATTAAGCGTTTATTGAACTCACATTGTCTGGGTCTTGTCACTGGATCTAACCAACGCCTTTATCTAATATGCCAATGTGTTTATGATATTTCAGTATGAGTTATTTTTCTTATACTTATCTTGGAATGATCTATGATTGAAAACTGCAGAAAGGAACTTTCCAAAAAATCGTGAGTAAATCCGTGTAAATTATACCTGTCCAAGTTGTATCTCGACTTCATATATTTTCCCACCGCCTTAATGTTGCTTCCCTGTACCTTTCTGTATTTTCATGGGTATTGTTCTGATGAACTTTCCTCATTGGCTTTATGAATTTAAGCACACTGCTAGATTGCGAGCAAGGTATCATTATTTTGCTGTTGGAATGTTCTATGTTATAAGATAGCATTTTCTTCTCTTGCTCTTCTTACTTGTAGAAATCTCTTTCGATTTTTCCTTTGCATTCAACTTTGATCTTCAGAAATTTAATGCAATGACAATCGATACCTTCAGTCTTCCTAATTCTAGTTATTTTATTAGTATCACCCCTCAAGATTTTATATATATATATATATATATATATTACATGAAACATTCATAGAAAAAGTACATTAGTAATGTTAATGATATAAATGGCGAAAACATCTTCGCAAACAAATTTATTAAGGTTACATTAACCTCTTGATGAATTTATATACATATTCTTTAACATTCAATAAACCCTTGTGTCTTAATGGCTTTATTGCCTTGCTTGGGGTGAAATGGATAAAAAAATTTTAAAAAATTCATTTTTTTCCAAAATATAGTTTGTTTTCACATTTCTTCTTACACTCTGTAAGCTATTGAACTCTTAGTGGAATTATTGCCTTGCTTGGGGTGAAATGAACAAAAGAAAGAAAAAAACTATTCTTTTTTTTTTATTAATACAGTTTGTATTATCATTTATTCTTACACTCAATAAGGCCTTTAATCACTGATTTATTCATTTCCTTGGTAAAAAAGGAATAAAACCAAAATAAACCTTTCTTTCCTTAAAATAATTTGTATTCACTTATTCTCTTACACTCTTAAAATCTTGAATCTTAGTGCATGTATTGCCTTGCTTGAATGAATAAAACAAAACGAAAGATTATTTTTGTTTATTATTTTTTTTTTTAACAATATCTGTATTCTCATATTCTCTTTCACTCAGTATCCCATTGAATCTTATTGCCTTGCTTGGGGTGAAATGTTTCAAAGAATTCCACGAATATAGATTAAGTTTTAGAGTGGGAAATGTTTTTTCGTTTTTTGGACCCGTATGTTTTGCTATGACAATCTGACCGACAACATAGAATAGACTCACAAACACAAGACCGAATGGCTTATTCAAAGGCAATGAATTCTTTTTATTCTTATACTCCTATTGTCTCAAAGTCAGTAACACCTTACGTCTTAATGGCTTCACTGCCTTGCTTGGGGGTGAAAGGATTTAAAATTATTCGATTGAACTGTTTCTAGTCTTCAGGCGTCGACTTCCGGGAGTACGGGAATATTGTAGGAAAAAATGGCGGCGATGGACGAATATACACATTGTAAATAAACAGATCGAATACATCCGCTAGAAAACAATAAATAAAAAAAACAGCGAAAACATTGTACAAAAATATATTTCTCGTTTATTTTTCTGTCGATCTCTTATTTTTAAAACCCGAACGGATACTTGGCAGACAGGTAGAATGACAGTTGTAAATACGAGTTTATAACCCGATTGACGTGGCTGTATCACTCTTTCAGTTCTGAGCTCGACTAGTCTTGTCTGCACTGATAAATAGAGTTCCCTTTGCTTTCTGCTGTCAGTTATGTTTTAGTTTTTCATTGATCAGAGGATATGTATAGTAGACAGTTTGCGTCATTATAGAAATATTAGAGGCTTTTTCTGATAAAATTGTAGCTTCTGGTGCTAAAGCGTATTTTACTGGCTCCAATAATGGTACAATATGTCATAGTTAGGTAGGGATGCGTATCATAGGTACTGACCAAATGGGAATGACACCAGATTGATGCTTTCGATATGTAGGTATATCGGAGAGCTCTTAGAGTTCCATGGACAACAAGATGCATTAATAATGAGAAACAAGTATATTCTCAATATATATATATATATATATATATATATATATATATATTGAACAACAAAAATATTAAAAAATTAAAATCTTCAGACACACTGGGTTGTATATTAATATTCTTTTGTTTTTATTATTATTTCATTTAGATTCCTCGACTAGTTTCGGATAACATGGGCATCATCGGGAGAAAAAAAATCTGCTTGCTGGTATCAGTGAACGACCGAAATAATTATCTTGATTGAGAAAATGAACTTTTGTCTGGATTTTTCATATTTTATTTTTTTCGTTTTTTTTTGACATGATTTTTGGTCAGTCTTTGTGTGGTCAAACAGTCTCTTTTAAGTTGTTATTTAAGAGAAGCACTGAATGGATTCATGCTGCTCTGAATTCCCTTGGTCATTTTGACAGTTTTATTGGTTTCTGGAAAGGGGATGTGTCTCTGTTAAGTGTGTGTGTGTGTGTTATTTGGTTCTTAGGGAGTCAGCGAGTAAGATGTGTGTAATCGTGTATATTATTATGTGTGTGTGTGTTATCCTTTGTCTCAGAGAGTGAGGGAGTATGATGTGTGTAAGTGTGTATATTCGTGTGGGTGTGTGTATAAGTGTCAGTCCTCAACATCTCCGGAAGCATGTCTGTCTTGTGTGGGTGAGAAATGTGGGTAGGTCGTGATTTGTGGGGTTATATATTAATACTATCTATATTGTTAAATTTCTGATTCATCCCATGTGGATAGTGCATTTTTAAAGGTTGTAGCCACGTATTTTCATGGAACTCTAAAATCTTTCTAATGTTATCTGCTCTGAACTTTTCTATTCTCTCAGTTATAGTGAATTTGGCATGGGTTTTAAAATCGTGTTTTTCTAGGCGGAAATGTTGTTCTACAGGTAATAATCGTTCATTGGGAGTCGACTTAATTCGATATATATATATATATGTATGTATTTGCCTTGGTTTCAAAAGCTTGTATTCTCCTTTTTTTTTCAAAAGATTATTCCAAGTAATTACACTAGAAAAAAATAATTTGGTACTGGGATACAAATATATATTTTTTTTTTAAAGTAACTTCTTTCGATCAATCACCTGGAAACTCCATCTTGCCTTGTATCAGCATGAGTGATACTAACTTCCATGATAGAAGCTCGTGTCGCATTCTGGGGCTTACATTTTAGGCTGACATGAAGTTGAAAGATTATATAGAATAACTTGCTAAGTCTTCCCTCATCTTTTCTTCCATATCTATAAGTCTGTCATTCGTCCAAGCTTTGAATATTGCTACCACATATGGTCCGATGCTCCTGTGGAAATTTAGAGAGTCTTGGTAAAATCCCAAAAAGAATCAGTAATATTATTGATCCTGACCTGACATCTCGGCTTCAGTCAAAACGCCAGCGACGTATTGTAGCTTCCTTGGGCCTTTTCTATACTTTGTGTCATGATAAATATTTGAATGTACTCTTCGTTATGGTAACTAGACTTTATGAGATTAGAGTGCATTACTAGATTGGCGGCAAGGTCTCTATAATTCACGATGATACTGTAAGTTTTATGCTAAAAGTTTCTTTTCTCACAGGTCTCATTTGTGAAACTCTCTTCCGGCTCCATGCATTCCGGCCAACGTTGATCTTCAAAAAATTAAATGCAATGTCAATCGTTATCTACTGTGTACTTGATTTTTTTTCTTTTATTCTCGCTCCTTAATATTTTTTTTCTTATTCATACTCAGTAACCGCTTGTGGTTTATTAGTTCAAGTGTCTTGAATGGGGTGATATGATTAAAAAAAATAAATGCTGCTCTGATTTAAAATCAAAATGAATAATTTTACTAACATTTTGCGTTATACACAAAACAGTGGAGACATTCTTTATATTAAAGGCATAGGTATATTGTGATTGGGGAAACACTTATACGATGGTACGCTTAAGAATTACGGTGTAAAAGGCAGTGAAGTGAAAAGGACGAGAAAAAAACAAAAAAATAGTGAGTTAAATAATAATTAGCGAAGCCTCGTAAACCACAGCACGACGGACTGCACGCACATTGCGGAACAAAATGCGCCAAGAGAACGTCATTAGAGGACAATTGACGCATGTAGTTTTCCTATCGCTTTGATTGACATGAGATAATTGGCAAAGACCCAAATCTATGCAAGTAGCAGAGAGACCTGTATCTGAACATGTCAAGCTGTTCTGCTCCTAACGAGCGTGAAGTATTCACTCAGCAGTCTGTTCCATAAAGTATCACTACTTGGAAAGAAACAGTCTGAATAGAACTTCATACTTACAAATGGAATATGAAGGGAATGAAGATTATTCGCCCAATAGTACGTGGCATAGAGGGTCTTAGTTTAGAAGGACAGTGATTGTGACACTAAGGAATATAACATTTCAGAGCATTTGCCAGCGGAAGTTTTCAATCTGATAGAAAAGGCTGTATTATGGGAAGTAATAAGTCCTCTTAAAAGCCTTTGATTTCTATCGAGACTAGAAAGTGAGGTGTACCCAGATCAAGCACTGAAATGGCTACAGTTTGTGGTCGGATCTGGCTCTTGGAAAAGAAAAGAAAAAACAAATAGGGGGAATCAGGTACATTCTGGAATACTACAAAACTTTTGATCTGAATTAGCGGCATTTTTCGGGGGAGGAGATATGCCCTGATTTTCAAGTTCTTCAATGACACGAATTTAAACAAATATATTGATCCGGTTGCTAAGTATCCTGCTAGGATAGTTTGTTCCCTATGTCGTGCCAAACAATTTTTCTTGCACATTTGTAATTCAACAAATCGTCAAAGCATTGAATATTCCTGCTACAACTGATCTGCTGCTTGTGCTCTCTCTCTCCCTCTCTCCGTCTCTGTCTCTTCCCCTCTCTCTCTCTCTGTCTGTCTATATATATATATATATATATATATATATAGATAGATAGATAGATACATAGATAGGTAGGTAGGTAGATAGATAGATAGATAGATATTTATAACAAAATCAAAAGAATAATCTGTAACATTATCGGTGCTGATCTGGTATATCAGTTTCAATAAATTTCCCATCGCCTTAATATAGATTCAGTCTCCGTTTTCTACAAATATTTCCATGGTATTATTTTTCTGATGAGTTCTCCTATTTGGAACTTCGACCACGAATTTAAACGTAGCACTATCGGTAATTATTAAACAATTCGACTTCACAATTTAAACGCGTCACTATTGACAACTAGTATTTCACTGTTGACATTTCTAGTAACTGTAAGTTCTATGCTGATAAATCCTACTTGCACACTTATAGATAGTAGAACTCGGCTTCTTGCTTCCTTGTCAATTATTATCTTCAAAAATGTCAGTGCAGTGTGAATTGTCATCTTCTGTTTTCTTGAAGGCCGTTCTTTTTTTGTCCTTTTCTTTTATTTCTTTCGCAATACTTTCTTACCCCCTAGTCGTGTTTAGCACCTTGCTTTGGGTGAAATGATTATTAAAAATATTCCTGTGATAAAAATGGCTCGTGTTATTAAATAATTGTTTCGAAATCGATAGCCTATTATTTAGAAGGCATAAATTGTTTATTCTACGATATATTCTTTCTTTTACTGTGTTATATGTGTCAAGAAAAGAGCTACTCCAATAATGAAAGAGCAAAAAAAAAAAAATCAAATAAGAAATTGTCTATCAGTTTTGGAACCTTACAGGAACATAAAGATATCAGTTCTTGGCGGTTGCATGAAAGGGACTAGACATTTATAGCAATATTCCTGCACATTAATGCCTTCAGTAGATTACCAATTCTGATGTATGTCTTCGAGCTAAGATTATTATATTCGAACAGAAAAGAATAGGTGGGTATCTTTAGAAGGGAGAAGTTACTGTTGTTACTTCTATTAATGTCCAAGAATTGGACGAAATAGGTTTCACAACATTTCGTCATAATTAATTTGGCAGTGAACAAAGATTTTGGAGATAAAATCCTGAAGCAAATAAGCTTTTCGGTTGTGTCTACAGTTAGTACAATTTTATGGGTTTCTTTTGGATAACACAAGTTCTTACATGAGGATTATTGATTATCTCTTTTAATATGTTTTGTTATTTACCTGTAAGAAAAGCATCCACTTTGAAATGATCTTTAACATGATTTATATATATGTACAAAAAGACAGTTACCGCTCGCTTGTAACGCCCAAAACATATCACGTTTGATTTAATAGAATAAACTTTAACAAACAGACGAGTATCTGTCTACATTTCTGAGATGAGGTATTATGTACACTATTTATATTAATCGGACTATTGTCCTCATCTTTGTCGTCATAGTTATGACAACGTTTCAGTCGTTGTACGCTCCGGCTTTCTTCAGATGGTTGGAATGTCGAATATTAAGGCAGTGGAGATCTAGGAGAGGGGAATTATCAGGAGATAACTGATAACTGACATCCATTAAACATGGCACGTGGAACTAGAACAGTCTACCCCATGGAGCGAAATAAAGGGTTCAGTTATCATTCCAAAACGTTGTATTAAATATGGTGGCAATGCTGAGGGCATTAGTCCGAATAATGTAAACTGACGAATGTTTCTCGAAGGGAACTTCGAATGTAAGAAGTAAAATTAATCAGCGATAAAATTCAAAACCAGAGCATCAACAGGATAATCGCGAAGAAATGGACATTGCCAGATATTTGCTTCATACAATTTTTAATAGAACCTACATTAACTGTGGTCATAACTATTTGCCCTAATTCAGTTACTATTAGAATAGTATTAAGCAATCAATCAAAGTATACATATAATTATTTGTATATATCACGTACGTTTCATACTGTGTGCTCTTATTAAAACATATTGATATTGTTTTGAAAATTTTAGGTATTATTATACAAACAGCACATTTATATGTTGCTAAAGACATTCAAACGATATAGGTAGGGGATATATATATATATATATATATATATATATATATATATATATATATATATATATATAGAGAGAGAGAGAGAGAGAGAGAGAGAATATAGAATATAAGAATATAATATATATATATATATATATATATATATATATATATATATATATATATATGCTATCATAATTTGCATTTGCTCTATTTTTAATTTGAGCTCTCTTTGGATTTATATTCTCTTTGGGATTATCCATTCGATGATCAATTTTATTATATATATATATATATATATATATATATATATATATATATATATATATATATATGGTGGACCATCCCGTCTTATTTGACCTAGGAAGCGACAGCCAGGAAGCGACAGCCAGGAAGCGACAGCCAGACACCAACGCATATAATTTGATAATGGTGAAGGCTTTGTGCAGAACAAATCACACTTTTTGAAGGGCCGAATAAAGAGATTACGAGCCATAAAGTTTTGAATTCATAGTTGTTCCCTCTGAGACCAGTTGCCATCCAAAACTATGGAACCTGTCTCTCCTGTTATTTACCCATAGCTGGAGGGAGAAGAATAGGATTAATACCTTCCCTAAGGGTATTAACATATATGTGCATGTATTGGAGTCGACTAGAATTCGTCCTCGGCTCTCCGATTTCTTAATCTGAGCCGTTATCCACTTATCTCTCTCTCTCTCTCTCTCTCTATATATATATATATATATATATATATATATATATAGAGAGAGAGAGAGAGAGAGAGACTGTTTCGCTGTATTACAGCTCATCAGTGTGGCTAGACGTCCGGTTTCCTATAGCTAGGATCGAGATCCGACTGAATTGGCAACAGTCGTCGTGGATTCTACCACTAAGCCGTTAGCGCACGGCAGGGATGAAGGTGAATTTAAGCGTATTTATTTTTAGATAAACACAGAGTGACTGAGAGAACTCGATTTGATTTACCGAAGCATTATTATCCTTAATAGTCACTGTTTACAAACTCACACCTCCTCCCAGAGCGCTCAACCAAAATACATTTTCCAGGAACATATATATTGTCATCCACAGGCAAACTGTTTCGCTGTATCACAGCTCATCAGTGTAGTTAGCCGTCCGCTTACTTCAATCAAATTATAATTGTGCTTGTTTTCTGTTGATTAATAAGTTAGTAAGTTAGGACGTGCATTACAACCTGCAATAACCTTGATGCTTGACTGCAAGGAAAGACGGACTTAAAAGATATCTTAGCGAAGCTGTTTCGTTTTAAGAGAGAGAATAAAAATATGCATAATGAAAAAGAACAAAAGGGACGACGGAGAAAGTGATGTCAGTCTTCTACATTTGACATCTGTTTCACCGGGATAAAAAAAAAATCTTGACAAATTCGAATTTGTCAATTTATTCATTAGTACACTATTATTCTTTAAATAATAACCGGCATTGTTTGTTTGTTTTTGTTTGTTTTTGTTTTTGTTTTTTTTTAATCGTATCTCATATGTGGCACAAGGTCGAATGTACGGAGCACCCAGTGAGAGTTGAACTCACTATTTAGTTGCAATTGATCTACTGAAACGGCTTGTTAACCATTACCCCACTTTAAAGCGACAAGGCATTTATACATATGATTGCGCTCATAATGTCTTTGTTAATGTTTTTTCTCAAATATTTAACGACGATGCAGGAGAATTGCTACATTGCATCATCTTGAACCTGTGATGGAGATTATTCAATCATTAAATGGGGAATTATGATTCATCATAAAACTCAAATATGATAACAGTAAATTTTTTCTTCTTGCTTCTGATAAATTATTATTATTATCAATCTTAAGAACAATTTATGTCCACGGTAGCATTTCAACCCTGAATTCTTGTACTGGTGCTGGGGAACCTATTCTATTTTGTAGCTCAGAAAGTGCCTATACACCAAGAAAAATATCCCACTGAAAAAGCTTAATACATATTTCATAATTTCACCTCAAGCAAGGAAATAAATCCACAAAGATTTATGAGAAAAGAAGAAAAAAGGAGAGAGAACAATAAAAGAACGGTAATTAAGAAAACAAAAGTTAAAGATTGATATTGGGTTTAAATTTAAATTTAAATTTTTGAATATCAAAGTAAACTAGCAAGCAAGAATCTGTAAGATAGTTCTACAAGTTGGAGCAAGAGAGAAGAAACTGTTAGCATAGAACTTACGGTTATATCTATCTATTTCAACTGTAAATAGATTAAACCTTTCCGACAATCTAGTACCTCACTTAAATTCATAAAATTTAGGTACCACAGAGAAAGGTTCATCACTTAAAGTACCATGAAAATATTTATAGAAAAGACACAGGCTTGTCCCGTTACGGTGGCGAGAAAATGGCTGAATCCAATGAGACCAATTAAATTGCTTTGTATTTTATGTGGAGTCGCTAAATACACAGTAGAAGCATGAGACTATGTGTCAGCAATAAGCAATGTATGGACGATTGGTAGACTTATAAATGTGTAAAATAGATTCTTACGAAAATAATAGTGTATATTGTTTGTTTGTTCAGTGGCATATCGACTCCTTATGGGTCATTTAATGCTACGATTTATTTTACTTGCGAGATTTAATATTTTTATTACAAACATTTATTGCTGGTATTTTTACGAAGAAAATGTATTTCTATACTTTTATAGTATTTTGACTCCAGTTTTGGGGTTCACTATTTGCCCATCTCTTGGAACATAATAGGTGCTACCCCCCAGTTCAGTGTGAACCTGGGAACAAGTTCAATTAAGTGGTGGTCCCATGTTCCTCAAAACCTTCTGATCATAGTTCTTGCTGTCTTATGAAGTTTATTGTCATACACAGGAGAGAATAATTGTCGAGCAAAACATAATGAAATAACCTTTTTAGCAGTAGACCTAGCAATATTTTGACTGTCAGCGGAAAGAGATATAAACAAACGGTCATAATTAGAAAGCCTGTTAAAGGCTGGTTTCTTTATCAAAAGGAAAGATAAACAAGCCAATCTCTCATAAACTGAAAGTGAAAGTGAAAGTGAATGTATTCCTTTTCAGTTGGAAGTCAGGCGTTGTGAAAAAAGAAACAAGTCAAACTCTTTCATTCTTCGCGCATAGCCCAGCCTTGACATTTCCCTCGACTTTCAAAGAACAAGTTTCTTTAATTGCAAAACATACATCTTTGTCATCAACAACAGTTTTTATCTTTTCTAAGCAAGAAGATTCAATTTGTATAATGTATATACATTGCTACATATTTATCTAAAAGAAAACGGAGGAAGAGAATAAAAACCAAAGACGCCAAATTAATTACTGGAAGAGCATTACGCTATTTTACATTATAATATACATTCCAGTTCTCTACAACTTTATCCCCTTGCAACGCTTATCAGTGTTTGTCTCGTTTCTATATTTCAAATCCTTGTACTGCCAACGATTTACACTATTTTTCTATTCCCATTGTCCTCAATATATTCTGTGATGTTGAAATTTTCCGAGCCCTCTTTCCTCATTGTGTGCCCTAAGGATTTTAAGTGACTTTTTCTGATTTTAACTATTAGTTTTTTGTTTTTTTTTTATATCTGCTTATATAAGATACATGGCCCAGTGGATAAAAGTGTTGGTTAAATCCAATGAATACATACATGGAGCGCAAGAGAAGAAACTGTTAGCATAGAACTTACGGTTACATCTATCTATTTCAATTACAAAAGGATTAAAACTTACCGACAATCTAGTACCTCACTTAAATTCATAAAATCTAGGTACCACAGAAAAAATTTCATCACTTAAATTACCGTGAAAATATATTAAACGAATATCGAAGAGAACCCTTTATTTCGCTCACTGGGGTAGACTGTTTTAGTCCGCTACAGGGAACTAGAACAATCTATCTCGGTGGATGAAATAAAGTGTACAGTTCTAAATTCCAAACACCTGGAGAAGAATGGAGCGTACAAAGGTCAAAAATATTAAAAATAAATTGTCGAAAGCCTTATTAAAAAGCTTTATTAAAAGTAGCTTATGACAAAGATTTAATACAGCCTATAGCATTAGTCTAAAGTTGTATTTTTTTCTTAGTCGTCTGTACATTTACTTTTTATACTTCTCGCTTTTCTCTCCGGTGTGAGAAGATCGATAACCCTCGCTGTTGTTTTTTTATCGTTGTATTTCATAATTTCAAAATTATGGTGATATATATATATATATATATATATATATATATATATATATATTTATATATATATATATATATATATATATATATATATATATATTGCCTGCTTATTTATTATGCATTCTTTTGATCTGAATTGCATTTAAACATGTATGCTTTTATTGATCCAATAGAAATAATGTACGCCCGTGAAAATATTTAAATACATTTAAAGTTCATCTTAGTTTTCCATAGATTTTATTGGATTCGAAGTTTTCAAATTACTATTATTACGGAGTACTGCTTCAATATATAGGCCAGCATTCATTGATCGAACTCTAAGCGATACTGTTTGTTGGAATTTACAAAATCTTCCTCTTAAAATATGTTTTTTTTGAAAATAGATTTCTCGAGTCCACTGTTATTGCTTTTTGTTTTAAAAATCAACTTTGGACACTGAGTAAAAATTGAGGTGACACGAAACACTAGATTCATAGCTTTTGCCATTTTCTGAGTATTGACTTCCGCTATTTACATTATTCGGACTATTGTCCTCATCTTTGTCGCCATATTTATTTCTGCTCACAAGATATTTTAAATTTGCGTTGTTTATTGACAATTGCACTAAAACTAATGCACTGTATAATATACGGTGTTCCAATAAATTGGACCTATTTTAAATCTGCATTAAGTTTAATCGTCTAATGATTTTTTTTCCTTTTCTTTCGATTTAACAATTTAAGTCTTTAGCAATTTCAACCATGGAAATATTAATAAAAAATCAATGTGTTTAAGTTATCGAAGCCTATTAAAAAAAGTGGACGTTCAAACAGAAATGCAATGAGAAGTTCCCAGGTCGCATCATCTCTCTAAACAGCTAAGTGAATTAGCCACCACTATCATGCAACGTGACGCCTTTAGATTTCTTCTTTTGGGGTCATCTCAACCATAGGGTCTACGCCAAAAAGCCAACAACAATTCAAAAGCTGAAGGATGAGATAAGGCATATTCGTGAGATCGAAGAGCAACTATTCGGAGACGTCATCAAAAATTTTGACTATCGAATGCAGGGGTGCCGCCGAAGCCTTGGCGGACATTTGGGCGATATTATTTTTCACACATATTTGCCATGGCTTAAGTAACATAATCCAGAAGAGAAATAAACAAATTTTCATCAAAAACACTGATTTATTTAATGTTGACTTTGATCCGTCTTAATGAAACACCCTATATATTGTTTCATGATATAGCTATATTGTTCAATATAATTTCTTTTTAAGTAAAGTTGAGGGACTTATTTGATGGCACAGTGATTTAGTAATAATGTGCGCATGCCTTGCATTTTTTTCTATATGCAGTTTTTAAAGCTTCAGTAAATTATAAATTTTATAAGTCTATGCTACAATATTTTTGTCAATATATATCCTTGTGACACTATTTAGCGGTTGCGTGAAAATTAAAAGCGAGAAATATTTAAGGCAAAAAGAAGCTATCACGAAAAGACATACTGAGCGATGGTATTTTTTTAACAAAGAAAAGTGGTAAAGATTTTATTTTCATTTGCGAAAAGAAATATTTCCTTCGCAGAAGATAGAAAATTCGTAAGATCTCGGATCTGTCGGAATTAATTTATGCTATGACGCGGCGACTAAAATAGCAATCTGCCCATGGCAATAATAAAAATTTCAAATTGGTCAAGTGGCTTACAAAGCAGAATGCTACAAGATAATCAGATTTAGGTCAAGCACCGACCGAGAAAGGAATTAGCTGAGACGACCCCAAAGAAAAAGGAAGGGAAAAGAATAAACAATTAACTATCTTTCGGAGATATCATTTGTTTTGTGGAAGAGACACCTGTTTTATGTCCAGACCTGGACATGATAAAAGTTTGTTACCTGAACAGAAGTACAAAGGCGTTAAGGATATAAGGAGGTTCTGATGATAATCATTTGACGAAAATCTCGTTGATAAATTCCAGATGACATTCGGTTAAGACAGAGATTAAGAACCACACTACGAGTCGAGGAAAAGAAAGAAAGGAAAAAAGGAAGATAATTATTTTTCTTTGAGCGATAATTGTAAACTGGAGCCAGACTAGCCACACCCACGCTGCCGAGCGTTATTGGCTGAGTGGGGGCGTGAGCGGTGGGCGAAGATAAACATATGAGAAGGAGGAGAGGCCTGTTGACGCCTCTGAGGGGATTGGTGTGAGATATCACTATGAGAAAGAATGGAAACCTGTTGACGCCCCCTGAGGGGATTGGTGTGAGATACCAATATGACAAAGGAAGAATTTGGGAGGACGATTCCCTTAAGAACCCTTCTAAAGCAGAAATTAATTGACTTCCAAAAATGGAAAGTGATAAATTTTCCTGCCCGAAAACAAAGAAAATCGTCATTGTGGATTGGGAATTATCGAGGAACCCAAACCACGACAGGCCCACACCCGGTTTTGGTCGGCGTCCATATAAACGGAGTAGACTGTGGCAGTTGGGAGTTCCGAGGAAACGCAGACAGAGTGACAGAGCAGACAGAGTTGAGCTGTGAGCTCGGAGACCAGCCTCAAAGCTGACTGAAAGACCCACGCATTTCGACTTAGACTTCTTACCAAAAGCAATTTATTTTTGAAGAACGACTTAGACTCACACCACCAAAACAAGTTTTACGAATATCGGCTGAAGATACCAAAAACCATTTATTGTAAAACAACTTAAGATATTAACACTCGCCTAACAAACGCAAAGTATCACGAATCCATAGAAGCGGTTTGGGAGAAAGACCAGTCCTGTATTCAGCAACCAGGTATAAAAATATTTGTTATTCTTTTTTTTAACACATTTGAATCTTTCGAGTTGTTACTTTTTTTTCTTTTACATATACTTGTGCAATGTCACCTTTGCTCGATTTCGGCTTGCATTACGGCCCGGCGACTGATTGATTTCGTCTACCTAAGATCAAATAACAACGTGGGTAGGTTAGACTAGAAATCAAAGCAGTTACTTCGGTAACCAGACGTTGGAGGCGAGCTGGGAACTACAAAGCTGATGCCGAATCTAACCAGATTCCCATCCGAATCAGCCAAGGGTTAGAACGTCACATTTGGCGCCGCGACCAATACCAAGTCACATTGGTCGTCACACGATAGCACGGGGGAAGAGAGGCCGGGG
Organism: Acanthosepion pharaonis; assembly: GCA_903632075.3. Taxonomy (NCBI): domain Eukaryota; kingdom Metazoa; phylum Mollusca; class Cephalopoda; order Sepiida; family Sepiidae; genus Acanthosepion; species Acanthosepion pharaonis. Next base: position 1,609,520 of record CAHIKZ030005089.1, on the reverse strand, counting down.
TGACGTCACATCCCGACAAACCCCAACATGCAAATTGAGAACAATACTACACTTACAAAATCGAACTGCGCAATTATCCAGTCTTCACTTTACAGTCTTGAAAGAATCAAAAGGTGTATCCGCGTCCTTATGGGTGATTATTTATTTAACACATTTCAATTCCTTTCTCGCTGCTCTTTCTTTATTCCAATCGAAAGTGTACAGACGAGCTACATTCTTTAGTTCCTCCAGTTCTATATTTTCATTATTAAGACCCGCCAATGCCACGCCCATTGTAGCAAACCACCCACATTCACGTATATTTTCATTGGTGGGATGTAAGTTCCCCTCGATCAGCTTACGAACAGCTAATTTGTAGAAACGACTCCCAAGATGATGTTTTCGATCACTACAATCTTAACCTGTTCAATCCAGCTTTATCATTCACATATATCTCTATAAACTGTCTATTATTCTGTAACCCACTACCTTGACGGGCTCTTATGGCTTGTACAGAGTGAACATTAATGTAAAAATTAGACAGACAAACATACAAAAAATATAAGGTTAGTTTCTCTTCTCTTTAGTATATTTCTCGAATGTTTCATCACAACTACGTACAGCTGTCACCAAGAAATGGTTTTGTCAAAGTGTTTCCAAGAATTGCTATTAGATTTATTGTAATGTTTTAGTATGTCATCATAGAAGCTGAAAAATGAAAAGGATGAAATAGAAACGTATTTTTGGTAAATCAATATTAGAACACATTTTGTCATTCGTTATTTTATCCGTTAGTTGTCACTTGGACTGTGAAAGTCATCTTTGGAAACAATTCGTTTTAACGTTCTCAGGGTTCGTTCTTAATAAAGCTATCATTCTGGAAATGACAGATATAAGCGAAAAAGTCAGGAATATAAATTTACGTGTTACTTTCCTTGTTCCTTTTTCCACCGGAAAGAAAAGATTTGACATCCGTTGGATATTTTTAGATAACAGCCAAGGTATGTTTCCCAGCAATAGATTTTAAACCGCTGGGGCGTGTAGGTGTAAAAGTACATACGACTGATGTATTGACTACGCGATCTTTCGAAAGAAGTTATTTGACCAGTATACTTATTAAAAGTAATTACAACGTATTAAGGATATATGTGTAGTTGTCATCGTCTTGGATAATGGTGTCGTCATGTGGAGTTTGAAATCTGACCAATGTCTTTGCGTTCGCTCTTGTGTAAATAACATTGGGGCTGGTATGAATCAATTATTTCTTCCCCTTTCCCAGCTTTGGGTTAAATATCCAGACGGCGCTCACTGGCCTTGTGGGCAACTAGGCTTGGTAAAAATAACTCTGAATTCAAAACAGGTTAAACGTTGGCTTTTCACTTAGCCTGTAAAATTTTTAGGGCAATCATATTGTTGAGCGGAGTACGACATCTCTCGCTTTCTTTTTGTCTCGCACACACATCCTATAAATAACATAGTAGCAAGATTTAACATTCTATCAAAATTGTTTATTCCAGAATGTATATTTCTAGAGCAGCATTACCTTATCATATGTTTTTGAAAAATCAGGTTTTACTTTGTAACATTCTTCAACCATCCATTGTTGCCTCAAGGTGGTTGCTTAGTTGTTTATATATATATATATATATATATATATATATATATATATATATATATATATATATATATATATATTAAGATGATGTTTATTATAATTATTATTTAATGATGGAATTATAAAGGGTTTAAACACCAAAAAGCAACACTTGACAGAAGATACACAAGGATGTTACAAGTTGCATAAAGACACCAGCTGGAAGAAACACTCAACAAAGAACTGCTTGTATGGACACCTTCCTCCTATCTCAGTTTCGCTAAGAGAGAAAAGGCTTCGGCTAGCTGGTTACTCCTGGAAATGTAAGAAAGAAATTGTGAATGACACCCTAAAATGGAACCCAGTGCGAGGCAAATGATCGGTTGGAAGACCTCATCACACATATATTGACACCTATATTGTAGATGACTCTCTACGCCATCTGGAGCACCTGCCGAAGGCGATGTCTGACAGAGATGGTTGGAAGGAACGAGTCAGGCGAATAATGATGAAATTCTTAGAAATGTATATTTTATCTCACATATTGCCTAGACTTTTTTCTTCATCTTTGTTGTTCATATCTTTCAGCCTTTGTATCTTCGGTCATTAAGCCATTTTATGTTCCGGTCGAAAGGTTGAAATACTTTCATTGTTTCACATATATTTCTATGTATGTTCTATGTATATTCTATTCAATCACTTTTTTCTTAATACAAGCCATCAAGAGAACTGTTATGAAATATCGGTCTTCCTACATATCAGTGAACCTTAGACAATCTTCTCACAAGCGAAATTTTAGAACATAAATGTAGTTCTAGATAAATAATTTGAGTATCATAAACGGAACATGTAAGTAACGTCGACATTTTACGGCTTATAACCCTCTTGTGGGTTAATTAAATCCGAGACATATTTCACGTTGTATTAGGTAATTTACAGTACCCGGTTTTGCAAGCTGTCACCATCTAAGTAATGACCGGGCTCGATATTGCTTACCTTCAGGAATCGAACAGGGACAGGTATTTTCCGCGTTATCAGAATAAGAAAGAGACGACTAAAATTTATAAGGTACATAAAGAGGAAAGACGTCTTGGAGAATGTGACACTCACGGAACCTATTGAAGGCAAGAGGGACTTGGAACGCAGTGAACAGACTATGTAACAAACTTATGTAAATAGCAGAACAGGGTTGAGCAGAAGTAGCAAAAAGTGAAAACTTACAAAAAGAGCTACAAAGGATAGGAAGTTGTGGAGAGTCATAATCATCAATTTTCTGATTGTATATTGCAACACCAAGATATATATATATATATATATATATATATATATATATATATATATATATATATATATCGGTGAACAGCGTTCAAATTGAGGCGGAACCCGTTACGTTAACTATCGTAATGACTTCATTTAGAACGTGTCAATACGAGAAGGGTCATGTAATCAGAGCATTAATTTATTACATCTATTTTAATAATCAAGAATTCTTTCTGCAATAACTTAAGCAAGCAGCGAACAAGGTAGGTCTCTATTGCACCGTAAGTAAAACAGAATATAGCACAAACACCCCTGAACCATCCGAATTGAAGTCACTCAATAATACATCTATCAAAAGTGTTGAAGACTTCAAATATCTTGTTGTCTTACATAAAAGATTTCCAAAAAGACTTCAACATCCGCAAACCTCTGGCATGGGATCCGTGTAACAAACTCTATCTGTTCACCTCGGAAGCAACATCCAGAGTGGGGCATCAAAATTGGCAAATGCAAGGCTTGTGGTGTCTTTGATGGTCTGAGAAGCATCTGGAAGTCATCTATCCTCCATAAAAGCCCAATCTTTTCGAACATTGATTGAACCAGTTCTACTGTATGAATCAGAAACTTGGGCATTATCTGTTCGTATTGAGAGACGACTGGATGGAACAAATTAACTTAAAAAAATACAAAACATCAAGTGGAGATGCCAAGAAACGCTTGACACAATTTACGGAGAACTGTGACAAATCAAACTCAAATAAAAATTAGTTTGCTGGCCATTGCCAGCGAGCGGACAGGCAAATCGTCTCAGTTGTACTCCTATGGCATCCCTCTGGAAGTGACTTCTCACGAATGTTGACTTTCTCAGAAGCCACAGCTCCAGACTCAGAACATTGTGGAGTTCAGACCAAAATAGGGAGGTTGAAGGATGATGATGATGATGATGGTGATATCATTTAACAATGTCCTTAAGATTGATAAAATTAAAATGAAGTTAAACATTGACGATTAATGTATGTTAAACTAGATATCCCATCAGTTATTTATATATACTTTCCCTCTTTTGTGGTGTGTCTAATATACTTTAGTTCTGTCCGTGAGTCACATAACTTTAGTACTTTTTTAGTGACTCGTTTTCTTTTTTTCGGTCAATATTGTCTGCCAACGCTATCTTTGGGTGCTTCAGTAACAACAGAGTTGAATTTGGTCGTCAACATGATAGCGTCTCTTTAAAGTGTGACTCTGCGCAGCGCACGGCTTCCCTATACCAGCACCTGTCTTGGAGAAGGAAAACTCTAAAATCAAACCACCTACTTGCTTGTAGATCTTGAGGAGGAACGGGTTAAACGTAACAGCTCCGGTGCAAAAACAAAACAAAAAACAGAAACATTTGCAGTAGATGCGAGTGTGGATCACACCGGCCGCACAATTTGCGGATAAATGATTGAGAATAAATGAAATGAAATTATTTGAAATATAAGCCTGAAGAACCTGAATTCATTTGTTCTCTCTTTAAATGTGTTGACTAATCTCTCCTCCTTACATGAGGTGTCATCAAGTCCAGGAGAAGGGATATTTAAAACCAGTCCCAAGAAATATCGGTTCTAACAAGCTATCGTTCTGGGTATGACGATAAACTACATCGGGCAGCAAGGTTTTAGGAGCGTGAAACCATCTCGTAATTTTAGTTGTCTCCAGATCAGACATGACCCGGGGTGGTAGCACTTGTTAGGGTCCCAGGTATAGGGGAATAGTTAACCTCGGAGTGGTGAAAACACGATGAATGCATAAAAATACCGGTAATACATTTTGAAAAATGATTACTAACAATATATTTGTGTAAAAGAAATTAGCAATGCTTCCAATAAAATTCATTTTTTGCATTACATAACCCATCAGAACTTGATATGACGCAAAACAATGAAACAAAAACATGTAACAGGCTAACTATCCCTAGGCACACCACTTCTGCCACATCTTCAGTACATTTAGTGCATCTACAAGGGTTACGTATTTTGTGACGTGACCTATAAAGATTAGACGCGCGTTTTTGTTGTGCTTATTATAATGTTTATTTACACTGCCTGGAAGACTTTCTAATGAAAGAAAATATAAATATTTTTTATCTTTCTTTTTTTTTTTTTTTTTGTTTAGTTAAAAAAATGATTTAATCATTTCAGCTTTCTTTGTTTTTCGGCAGGAATAAATTACATTTCGTTTTGGTTTGGTTTGCTTTTTTCTTTCATATTCATTTTTTTTTTAAATGTGTTTTTTGTCTTTTCCTATTTCAGAAAACTGGAAATTTCGCCATTCACATCACTTCATTTATAGGAGAATTCTTCAGAAAAAAATAATTTAGCAATCACATACGCACATACATATTGCAAATACATACATTCGTATATATATATATATATATATATATATATATATATATATATATATATTTATGTATATATGTGCGTGCGTGTGTGTGTCTACAAATATAAATTTATATATATATACATATATATACATGTATATATTTATATATATATATATATTTTTGTATATGTATATATATATATATGTATGTATATATATATATATATATATATATATATATATATATATATATATATATGTAAGTAAGTATATATATCACAGATAGATATGTATGATTAATCATTTGTAGGAAAATGTAAATATATATGTTTGTGTGTGTATACAGATATACAATTTACACACACACACATATATATGTATATATATATATATATATATATATATATATATATATATGCATGTATATATATATATATGTATGTGGATATATATATATATATATATATTACAGATAGATATGTATGATTAATCATTTGTAGGAAAATGTATATATATATATATATATATATATATATATATATATATATATATATGTACGTATGTTCGTATGTATATATTTTAGAGTTAGATATGTAAGTATTATTTATGACAATAGAACATATTTTCAAATAATCTGAAAGCATACATCAGATTTCTCTTATACACTAAAATAAAGAACGTATCAAATATATTTTATTATAAACAATATTTCTCTTCATCAGAAAGAAAGATAAAGCCTTTATTGTTTGTAGTTGTTTATGCCTTTAATTAAAGCATTGTTATTAATAAGTGTAGATTTATCTGAACAAAGGAACATCTGTAAATACGAAGAAATAGTTTGATTCTATTGGACGTCTGATGTATAGAATTGTTTTGCTTTCATACATTGGAATTTTCTTTTTTGTAATCCGTACTGAGGAGAATGGAGACTACAGTACTCAGCATCACTGGTCGGTGTTTTTTTTGTGGTTTCAAGAGCAAGAAAGTACCTTACGAGATTAATTTGCTAACCACATTATACTATTATTATTTATATTACACGTTGTTCTCAACCGTCTCACCGTCTAAGTACTGACCACGCTGTGGCAATTTTTAAATTCACTGATTAAATGAAAAGAAGTGTTTAAGCGCAATTTGACCGTAAGTAAGCACATCAGAATCATACGCCTTCATTTGCATGTATCTGTGATTTAATGTCCTGGGCATGACGATAAACTAAATCCGGCAGCAAGTCCTCTGATCAGAAAATTGGAATTTTTTAGGGGCCTGGAAACATCTCAATTTCAATTCTTCTAAGGTCCACCTAGACCCGGGTTGTAGCACCTGTTAGGGTTCTTGCTAAAAGCGAATAGTGAGCCCTCATCCAAGCAAAAATATTATGAAAGTATAAAAATTTATTTTAATAATAAAGATACCAGCAATACATTTTCTGTAATAGAAGGCATGCATTTGCGTTTAATATATATTTAGTTGAAGCCATAACATTGTGTTCAAAATAATTTAGAGGTCGGATTTAAATGATAATAGATATGCCGCTAAACAAAATCAACAGCCAACCTGAACGTTTATTACATGAATCTGTATAATATCCCACAATTTCTTAAACCATCAAGTGTATTCCAGTATATCACTTAAAAGACATGACACACATCAACACCTCTAGTAATTATGTCCACACGAACACATATACGCCTAAAAACTGAGTATCATCTTACATTTATACAATTATGAAAGTAGAATGACATATCATAATTTTATTGCTTCAAATCTCCCCTAGCCCCAAAAATAAATTTCAGAATTAAATGACCCATAGGTGTTGATATACCGTTAAACAAATCAACTATAGAGTCTGACTATATTTCTGAGATGAGGTATTATGTACATTATTTACATTATTCGGACTATTGTACTAATCTTTGTTGCCATATTTATTACAACATTTCGGCCTTTCAGTATCTGTCTATATTTCTGAGATGAGGTATTATGTACATTATTTACATTATTCGGACTATTGTCCTCATCTTTGTCGCCATATTTATTACAACGTTTCGGCCGTTGTACGCTCCGGCCTTCTTCAGGTGGCTGGAATTTCGAACCGAACCCTTTATTTCGCTCACTGGGGTAGACTGTTCTAGTTCTGGTTCCGACATATAAAATGATACGAAAATACCGCGACAGTTTACATACCATGCAACTTAAACATCTAACTTTGATAAATTTGTTTTGAGTTATTCATTCGCTTTCTACGGCTTATCAATCCTTTGCTAGTTTATTAAAATCAGTAAATAATTTTAGATTGTAAAATTTTGTTACAGATAATAATTCTTTAGAGATAAAATTCTATCTAATTAACCCATAGCAGGGGTGATAAGAGATGGATTCAGACCTTTACTAAGGTTATTTGTGCGGAAGTGAAAATGACCAATCCTACTGGGCTCTCTGATTAACAATTTCGAACCATTTTCCATTACATCAACTGCACATGCAAAGGTTATAGTACCTCAAACGGTCACCCGTCTACGTCCTTACCGGGCTCAACGCTGCTTAACTTCGGTGAATGTACAGGAACCAGTGTTTAAGTGTGATGTGTACTTAAGCCGCTTTAAAGTTATATATCATCGACTAGCTTAAAAGCCGCCCTATAGGGCAACATTTAAGCTAGCTACAGCAGACGGCTATTGAGTAGGCCTTGAGCTTGTTGTTTGATTCTCTATGTTTTTGCATATTCTCAGCATCGGGAGGCTTTCCTGGCTGCTTTTTAATCTGAGTTTTCATTCACACCGGTCTTTCTTTTCCTCGCTGCAGCCTTTGGCTCTTTTGATTGCAATCTGGTTCCTCTGTTGGCAAAGATTTCTTTTTGCGAGGCATACTGCTGCCGTATGCAATAGGCAACAATAAACTACAGAAGAATTGAAAATTGATCGCTGACATTTAAGTATCGCATTAATATTTAAGCTTACCTTTTAAAACTTCAACGATAATTTTCATGCAGTCACTCAATTTAAAAACAATTTTATGTACATAGTTCCTTACTTTCTGTACAAACAATTATTTTTACTTCATGGATGACTTTCGTTGGATTTCGCGATTAATTTCAATTATTCCCGAATTTAATTTCAAGTTATAAAAATTGCATTATTGTCCTCATCTTTGCCGCCATATTTATAACAACGCTCTGGCCTTGGTCAGGGGGTTGGAATGTCGAACTGAACCCTTTATTTCGCTCACTGGGGTAGACTGTTCAGTTATCTCCTGTTAATTCCCCTCCGAAAGTTCTCCACTGCCTTAAGCAGGTATTGAACTCACACTCTTTGGGTCGTGTCACTGTATTTAACTAACGCCTCCATCCACTGTGCCATGTGTCTTTGAGGACATCAGTGCATGAATTTGTGGGTATTATAAACTTAATGTCTTCAGCAACCGTTTATTTCAAGTGCTCATATTGCAAATTTTGCTGTTAACATTGAAAAAAACATTGCAATATGAGCTCTGGTAAAAAAAAAAAACATGAAATGATAACATCAAAAGTTGCAATATGAGCACTGGTAAAGTGGTTGCTGAAGACATTTGGTTTATAATACCCACAAATTCATATACAGATATCCTCAAGGACACATGGCACAGTGGATAAAGGCGTTACTTAGATGCAGTGACAGGACCCAAAGTGTTCAATACCCGGTTAAGTGCAGTGGAGAACTTTAAGAGGGAAATTAACAGGAGATAACTGATAACTGACCCCCATAAAACATGGCATGTGGAACTAGAACAGAACGATGAAATAAAATGGTTCATAGTCTGTCTATATTTCTGAGATGATGTATTATTTACATTATTAGGACTATTGTCCTCATCTTTGTCGCCATATTTATTACAACGTTTCGGCCGCTGTACGCTCCGGCCTTCTTCAGGTGGTTGGAATGTCGAACATTCCAAACACCTGAAGAAGGCCGGAGCGTACAACGGTCGAAACGTTGTAATAAATATGGCGACAGAGATGAGAACAATAGTCCGAATAATGTAAATAATGTACATAATACCTCATCTCAAATCTATAGACAGTTATAAAAATTGTTATCATACAAAAAATTCGTCGTAAAAAAATCACGTAAAAATCGCCGAAACTAATGCCAGTAATGAATCCAATGTTTCAAGATTTCGCGTCCGGATTTCAGCAAACGACTACTCTGTGAAATAAATTTCTAAAAGGTATGTTTCAATACTACAATCTTAACCTGTTCAAGTCTAGAGTTAACCGTTATCTTCCCCTCTTATCCGTATAAACTTCCCCTTAATGTAACCTTCTGCCTCGAGTAGCTCTCAAGCCTTGTACAGCGTGAAACTTACTGCAAAGAAAACTCTCACAGCTCAATGAGGAAAAGACTGACTGCTATCATCCAATACAACTAATTCATTACCACCGTGTAGAATCTACACCTACGCCAATACTGATGAGTTCCCATACCATCAAAAAAAGGTTTGGCATCGAGCGTCGACGGAGTCTTGAGCTTACTCTCGGCCTTAAATAGAACACGTATATGTGAGCCATCGCAAAAGATGTCGGTTTCGATTGATAAAATACCTAACTTCTGTTGTCATGCTCTATATTTTCAAGGGTATGATCTGACCATGATATTGCTAGAACTGAGCTGGTGCTGTCTAATCTTCACTGTCCACTCTTGATAGAGTTCAAAACTGCTTACGCAGCCTTGTGGGTGATGAATTAATATCCAATTTAGAAACCTTATCCCACAGACTTTCTTTACTATATCGTTATCACTATAGCAATTATTCGCGGGTGTTATATTCATAAATTCCTCCAGCTCAGACCTTAACTGCTAGAACCAGCTATGGAAAACTACCCACTTTCCGTTCGCATTCCTTTGATAAAAAGCAAGTATCTAGCTTCTTCGTCGTATTACTTTGTTGAATAAGCTCCCGAGAGAATGCTTCCTTGACAACTAAGATCTTGGTCTCTTTACGTCCAATGTCAACTGATATCAATCCTACTCTATCTCATCATATTCACTGAGTGCCCCCTTTTTTAAAATGTCACTAACTAACACTCTACATTGAGTGGCTCTTATGCTTTGTAATGGGTGAAGTAACAGTAAAAAAATGAAAAGAAAAATGGAAGTAAAATGAAAAATTATTTGTGACATCTTCAATAACTTGTTGTTATCGGGATTGGAATATGAGGATCCATTATATAGAAGTTATATATATATATATATATATATATATATATATATATATATATATATATATATATTTACACAAAGTGCTTCAATTCCACTGAGGAAAGACACAATTCCCTCGCCTGATTTATTACTGTTTATTCAAAATGAAGAATATAAGATTTTTTTTCGTGAGAAGTTAAAAGTAATTTGCAATAAAAATAGAAATGAATTCAATTTCTTGAGTTCCAAAAAATAAAAAATAAACAAAAAAACACATATTATTATGTGGATAAATTTCTTTTTTTCCAAGAAAGAATGAATCTCTCTCTCTCTCTCTCTATATATATATATATATATATATATATATATATATATATATATATATATATATATATATATATATATATATATATAGGGTGGATTGATGAGTTGGATTGATGTTAGCTCTATCACTGATATTGAGCGCTTTCTAATAACTACCACGCATATAATATATAAAAAATAATTAATAATATATTACATATATATATATATATATATATATATATATATATATATATATACACTCACTTTTCACACACACACAAACACACATATACACACACAAGACACTTTTTATGTTAATACGTTCTTTTTATAGATAAAATATTTCATTTCCCATGTACCTTTTTATTGTAACACATAAAAAATAAATTAAAAGTAAAATTGTAAGTTTTACAGAAAGCTGTTGTATTCTTTCAGCTGAGGAAAGTAAAAGAAATGATTTTGACAAAAAACGGAACAAAGAGGAGGGGGATTTTTGTTAGGCTTAATTTATTGTACTCACATTTCAGACAGTAAGCGCTTGCTTGAGTTGACAATCAAGATTCACATACATGTCACGAACGCGCAATAAAAACAAGAGAAATGTCTATGCCAGTGGTCGGCAACATTTTCGAGTGGGAGGGCCAGAAATCAGAGCAGTGTCTTGGAGGAGGGACATGATATCAATCTACTATAATAAATTGTCTCGGCTCCTGATTGCTACGCCTAGAAGTCTGCCCTGGTCTGGAGATTTAAAGAATAAACAACGAAGATTAAGTTACATTATTTAAACATGTTTCCTTATTTTACTGCAGGTATAACACCTAACACAATCAACAAAAAATCCTTATTACAAATGAACTGCACTTCAAAATGGTAAATTATTAAATGGGACACTCGTTTCTGCTTCTAGCTCGATAACTTATCCACATCAGGTGAAATATTTGTCGAAAACTGGAACAAAACATCATCCATGTTGTCATCATCCAACCTTGTTCGAAAAACGATTTTAGCATATTTCATTTTCGAAAAAGTTGTTCACAAGTATATGTACTTAAAATAAATATAACATTCAATAGGCTTTTATGTTTTCCGCTTGGCAAAACAATATTTCTTGTAGAAGTCAGCAGTGGATTCACAATCACATTTTGATTTTAAAGATTCGTCGCATTAACTGATATGTTTCTGCCACAAGCTAATTAAATAATTTTTGTCTCTGGCTCGATGTGGCTCGGGGTCAAGGTTTGGCGACCCGTAGTCTATTCCAAACATATTTCATAATTTAAGTTTTGAGGAAAAGTAATTGGATATAAATTATAAAGTCTCGGATTATTATAGTTTAGTCTATGTTGCCTGGTTATACGTATCAGCTTGTTTGCCTATTAAATTTCAAGTCATTGTTCCCTCAATAAACACGACCGAGACCTTGGACCCCCGACCATTACGTCACTAAATTCATAAGGGCCACACCTGATGCAAGCTTGGGCGATCATGTATCTTTCCAGGCAGAAGATTTTTCTCGCAGTAGGTTGCCATTTCTTTCTGCGGTAGACTGGCTGCCAACCATATCTAAAGAACCCAGTCTGTATTGCTATGATCCACAGTTGTGAGAGAGAAGAAAAGGTATTTGTGCGTAAGTGAATATATCGAATTAGACTGGGTTTAGAAGTCGGCTCTCCGGTATCCATTACAATTTATAAAACAGCTCTTTAATCGACACGTGGGACAAATCACTGTGGAAAACGTCGTGCGTTAAGCCTAACCTGCCTGCTGACGAGTGTTGTTGCTGCTGTTTGATATGCGTGTCTACACTCACTATTGCTGACGAATTTGGCTTTCTTTCATTAAAATATTTTTAACCCGAAATGTTCTTGGGTTGTAGAGGCAATAAATGTACTAAATATTTTGAAATAATACTTCTAGACAGGATGATAAGATCCATTCTATACTGTTCAGTGGAGAAGAGATGGGTTTCTACCTTTCACAAGGAGGTTAGCATTTCAGTGAAACGTCATAAGTCATACGATAAACTACATCCGCGTCTTGGGTAAGAGGATAAACTACATTCGCCTCCTGATTTAGACGATAAACTATATCCGCGTCCTGAGTAAAACGATAAACTTCGTCCAACAGAAAAACCCTTGATCAGGAGGTTTTGGAGAGCGTGGAACCACCTCTTAATTGATGGTGTTCCCAGGGGTGGTAGCATCTGTTAGGATCCTAACTAAGGGAATATAGTTAAACATCCAAACTGGGGTCAAAACATTATGACTCTGAAAATAGGTTTTAATACCAGCAATACATGCTTGTAAAGAATTATTACCAGCAATTCATTATTACCATGAATATATTTTTGAAGAAAAAATATTGCCAGCTATACTTTTTGGAAAAAAAATATTAGCAGCAATACATTTTTGAAAAATATTACCAACAAGAAAATCTTTGCATTAAATAACCCATTTTGTTTGATATGCTGTAAAACAAACCAAACGTCAGTGAATGTAATGAACTCGACTGGAATTCCGACTCGGCTCTGATATTTCTTAGTCTCTTAATCCACTGAGCTTCTTTTCTTTATTACAGACACCTTTCTTAATTAGAGGTACCTTTCTGTACTTTCTTTATTAGAGGCACCTTTCTGTACTAGAGGTACGTTTTTTATTAGAGGCACCTTTCTGTACTAGAGGTACCTTTGTTTATTAGAAGTATATGTCTTTATAAAATAGTTGCCTTGCTTTATAAGAGACACCTTTCTTTATTAGAGGTACCATTATTTGAGGCACATTTCTTTATTAGAGGCACCTTTATTAGAGGCTCTTTTCTTATTAGAAGCTCCTTTCTTTATTAGCGGCTCCTTTCTTTATTAGAGGCACATTTCTTTATTAGGGGCACATTTCTTGATTAGAGGTACCTTTATTAGAGGCTCCTTTTTTATTAGAGGCACATTTCTTCATTAGAGGCACATTTCTTTATTAGAGGTACCTTTATTAGAGGCTCCTTTTTTATTAGCGGCACATTTCTTTATTAGAGGTACCTTTGAGGCTCCTTTGAGGTACATTTATTAGAGGCATATTTCTTTATTAGAGGCATATTTCTTTATTAGATATACCTATATCGTTCAAACAAAAAAAATATCGTCATTTTATGCATCTCACAAAATTGAAGATCTTCAAGGAATGAAGACACACATGTCAAACAGTAGCAACAACGCTCATCAAAGTCAGAATTATATTCATACGCTTAATGTTATCCTATTAATCTCTAAAACTATATTTACAAAGCAGGGAATGAAGAGATGGCATTTTTCTTAATGCGTTTTTCGTACTTGCTCCAAATAAAAGTCAGAAAAGTTTTGCGTCCATTTTTTTTAACAAACAAACCAAAAGCATTACCATTTTGCGAAATATAAACATTGTAAACTTATTTTCTGTAAAACTCGAACATATTAAATCTGCTGATATAAATTTAGAATATATTTTCTTTCCTTTTTTAACGAAACTTATTTTAAAGAAAGGAATAAAGTATATAGATAAACGGACTTGTTTTATCTTTGCTTATACTTGTCTAGATTATTTCTAAGATTAGAATGGCATATGTGTAGATGGTGTATTGATTTTGCATTAGGCTTTTTCAAATTGATCCGAACAGAGAAAGAGGGAACTGGACGACATATAACACAGAATTATGTCATAAGGCCAGAGAAAAAAGTAAGTTTCAAGAAGCGAGAGACTTATTTAGTTAAAAAGGATTATGAAGAAAAATAATTTTTAACGTTACATTTTGACTGCACCAATAGAAGAGTAAAGAAGCGAGATCAAAACATATTTCAAAGTTTTGTTATAAAACAAAAAAAAACAGTGTGACGTCCCCCAGCCTTCGCTCGTTCCTCGCTGCTTCGTTCGGGTGTCGCCGCTCCAAATGTGACGTCCTCCTGTCTGCGTCAGTCGTGTTGTCCAGTCCTGTGACGACCAACTGGCTTGGTATTGGTCGCGGCACCCAAATGTGACGTTCTAACCTTTTGGTGATTCGGATGGAAATCTGGTTAGATTCGATATCAGCCTCGTCGTTCGCAACTCGCTTCCAACGTCTTGTTACCGAAGTAACTGCTTTGATCCCCAGTCTGCCTACCCATGTTGTGAATTGATCTTGGGCAGACAAAATCAATCAGTCACGGGGCCGTAATGCAAGTTAAGTTCAAATAAGGGTGGTATCGCACAAATATGTGTAAAATAAAATAAAATAATAACTCAAAGGTTCAAAGGCATCAAAAAAAGGATAGCAATACTTTATATCTGGTTTCTGGATACATAGGACTGCGTCCACCTCCCGACCCGCTATATGGATTCGTGACACGTTGTTTTTGTTAGGTGAGTTTTAACATCTTAAGTTGTCTGATCTTTAAGAAACTGGTTTTTGGTGTGTCTTCAGGCGATAGTCGTAAATCTTGTTTTGGTGGTATGAATCTAAGTCGCTCTTCAAAAATAAATTGTTCTTGGATTGAAGATGAGTTCGGAAGTTGCGCGAATCTTTCAAGTCAGCTCTGCGAGGCGGACCCACTTCAGCAGCGAACTGGAAACTCTGGAAAACTGGAACTCCAGCTCAACTGATTTTCGCTCGCTGCGACTTTGCTTATATGGACGCCGACCAAAATCGGGGTGGGCTTTATCGGGGTTTGAGGTTCCCTGACAATTTCAAATCCACAATGCGCTTCTTTTGTTTTCGGTTGGGAAAAATTTATTATTTCCATTTTTGGAAGTCTTCTCTTACCCCTACCTTCAGAGGGCGTCAACGATTTTCCTACTTCTTTGCAGTAACATCTCATACCTATCCTCTCTAAGGAGTGGTAGCAGGCCCCCCCTGCATCACATGATCACCTTCACCTGGCTCTCGTTAACATTTATCCAATGGCCTATCAACAGTGTGGGTGTGACCAGACTAACCTTGTTTCTTAAAAAAAATAAAATATCTTGCTCAAAGAAAAAAAGAATTATCTCCTCTTTTTCTTTTTTTCTATTTCCTTTCTTTCTTTTCTATTCTCTCTTCTACTCTGGCCGCCAACAGAACAATTCGACCCGTAGTGTGATAACCACAATTCCTATCCCAAAGTCGCTTTCATCTGGACTTCGTCAATCAGATTTTCGCCAATTATCAGGGTGGGTGGTCATCCAGCAAAACACAGCCAACTTTTCCGATAATATTGTTTCGCTCATAGTCAAATTTCAACACAAAACAGACACCTTGTCTAACGGTATCTTTCCATCGACAAAGACTTAACATATTTTCTTTGTTTTTTTTTTTCAGCTCATGTGTGGTCATCGCGCGACCTATTAAATTTTTATCTCTGTAGTTTTCTGTGGAAGCCCCAAATGGCATTCCCGTGACACAGTTAAATGTTTATCTATTCTGTCCCGGAGTTTAGCTAGCTGATCTGGAACTTGTCAATTAGATTTTCACCAGCACCAAGTGGCTGTTATCTATTCCCGATAATATAAGTCCGCCACCACGACACAATTAATTTTTATCTATTTAGAATTCTCGACAATGGCAATGAAACCCTTCACCATTTTTTCATTATCAAAATTTCATTTCTTTCCCTTCTTTTCTTCCTTTTCCTTGCATCCTTAAATGGTGTCACACAGGCTATATGTTCTTTCTCTTTTGATTTGATTTTGATGAATTCACTTTTTACGGTTTAACAACCCTGCAGACAGAAGACATTTTTAGTTTCTGAGATTTTTTTTAGATAAAAATGATTTAATGATACAGGACTCTACTAATTAACACATAGCTGAGGAGAGAAAAGAATCAGAAATCAGACTCTGATAAACAATCTAGATATTATACTGCATATATAAAATAGGGAATCAATTCTATATTACAAGCAATATAAAAAACTGATCCCTCACTTTATAACCGCGGTAGTTTCTAGACATGTATATAAAGTATGTATCGTTAATCAATATTTCATTGATTCACTGATTCATTTTCTACGAGTTATCAACCCTTTGCAGGTTATTTAAAGCCAGAAAATATTTTGTAAATTGAATGATTTTTTTTTTCATAGAATAATGATTTACTTATACAAGAGTAAGTAAATAACCCGTAGCTGAGGAGAAAATAAACAGATTTATAACTTCCTTAAGGGTAGATTCGCCTAAGCGAATATAATGAAACCTATGGGAATTCGTAATCGGTTTTAAGATTAGCAATTAGGAGCCATTATCCATTACACCACCTGCACATCCAAGCTTACAATACCTGATATTCCCAAGCAGTTACCCATCTAGGAACTGACCAGTCTCGGCGTTGGTTAACTCGGTGATCGTACGGGAAGTCGGCTCTCCAATTAAAAATTCCGATATATTATTCGTTAAACCACCCGCTTTTCCCATCTTAGAGAAACTGCTACTTCCAAGCGGTCACCATTTAATACAGACCAAGCTTGACGTTGCTTAACTTTGGTCATCTCACGAGAACAGGTGTTTCAACGTAATATAACCGAAAACCTAAAGCTGTCTTATTGTTTGTTCATAGGTAAAGCATCCGCAACTATTGTTAATAATTTCAGACTAGTATCAAGAATTTATTGTCAGCTTATTAGATGAAGCATTGTCAATCTGTGCCATTAATTTTGTTTAATATCTCATTGCATATGTATGTTACATAGTTAAAACCTTGTTAACCATTATAATTCATTTTTTACTAATATCTCTATATTAATTTTCATTTTCTATGTAGTTTTTATTGGAACACGTGAAAAATATAAATTAAAAGTAAAGGGCGAGGGAATGAAAAAAGTTGCGCTTGGTTAATTAGCTATAGTATATTTTTAAAAGTAACCACGAAAATTGAACGAAGAGGAATTAAAATTGTGGGCAATATCTTCTTCATTTTTTATAAAATGAAGCGTTATCAAAGATTACTATTAACAGTCACTGTCTGTCTGCATTACACCAAGGAGTTATTGGATAGATTCAGAAGATCTGCAATTTATTCCACATCAAGACAATATCCAGAAGCAGTTACACTCTACGGAGAAATTTCTGCCGAGTAAAGTCTAACACGGTAAAAGTTTACCAAGAATTGCGTGTCCTTGATTCCTTGCATTTGTGGCAGAAAATGTAAAGATGAAACAAGCCGTCCCCGAAGAGTAAGACTGAAGGAACATGAAAAAGCCATAGTTAAGGGCGAGACAATCATCATGGCTGATCATGTATGGTGTGAGAATGGGTATTTATCAGCCCCTGTAGAATGAATTGGAAATACTGGACAAAGAAGATCTCTGGAGAGCTAGGCATCTAATAGCCCATCCGCTAGCCCATGAGAACTTCCTTAGAAAGCTTAGAATAGAAACAGATACAGTATGGAAACCGCTTATAAAGAAAGAAAAACTAATGATAGCAGGTATTTAACTGTAGTAGCAGCAATCAAAACATAGGCAGTAATAGCAATTGCAACTCTAATTAACAGATAAGTTAGGTTTAAGTGTCCACGTTGAGATACGATTTTAAGGTAAACGGTCTATTGGATTAAGGTTTTAGATTATGAATTTGGTGAAATAGTGATTGTGAGTTCAATCCCTGGGATGGGCAGGGTGTACAAATAACTGAGCAGTACTAAATAAAAATAAGAACTATATATAATCAGAGGAACCAGAACAAAGATTAAATAAAGGATTCCGTGAAGGTTAAACCCGAGAAAAACCTAAAAGTTTTTATAATAAAAAACAGCGATGAAAATAATAATCCGAATATAAATTCTATAAATAATAATTTTGGCGATTTACTCGTTTTTTTTTTATAAATCTGGCATTGTCAATTATTATCATTAATTTATTATTATTATTTGTTATGGATAATGAAGAGTGGTTTCTGCTTGTTTGAGAGAGAGATTTATGTTTACTGGGAATATAAAATGACACTATATTCGAACCTTGTATTCTCAGTTGAATAAATCTTTCTTAAAACCTACATCTGCTTACTTCTGTCATTACAGTATTTATTTTCAGTCTCGTTTTTTTTTATTATATGAAACATTGTCGGCCATTATTATGAATTTTCGACTAGTAATTACATTTAAATTAATTTTTATGAGATGCAGTATCGTCAAACGTTATTATTACTTTTCGAGAAGTATTTACGTCAATGTTTCTTTTTCAATTAGATGAAGCCTTATCAACTATTAATATTATTGATTTTTACTTTAATCTTCATGTTTTATCAGATGAAGCTTAATTTCTAGTTGCTTTTTTTGGCTTATGCTGTCTTTCTGTGGCATTAAAAATCCAATGCAAAATCAGAAATACTGGATAAATCCCCAGTTATTTTTCCTACGGGTTGCCTGGTTTAATTAACAGATTCTTTGACCGAGATCAGCTATAAACTGATATTCAGCTTGATCAGAGTTTATTTCTGCTCTTCCTTAAAGCCCTTTGTTGGTTATTTATAACAGAAAAATATTTCGGATTGTAAAAATAATTATTTTTTGCGGGTGAATATCGCAATAACATTTGTCTTGGAGAATAAAAATGATTTTTCCAGATACAAGTCCTACTATTTAACCCATAGCCTGGATGGATTCATAGCTTGTGTGCAGTGAATGTAGCGCATTCGACTGGAATTGGAATTCGACTCTATTTCTCATCCCTAGCAGTTATCCATTACAACACTCGCACACATCTTTCATTAAAGTGTACACTTGCTACCAAACTTTTATTGGATTAAATCATCACCTGTGATGATAAATTGACACGCTCTAATCCTACCCAACGAAAACAGAAATGTTTAGTACCAATGCAACAAGATCCAGTCTCAAAACAGCACCATAATCTTCATCAGATTATAATGTTTTTTGTGAGATATGTTGTGTCGTTCATGAAGACTTAAACCAAAAAAAAAAAAATGATTTAATAGCAGTTCATTTAAAGACAGAAAATCTTTGTTTAGGTTGTAAAAATGTCCTCAGTGTAGTGATTGGGTTTATCTTTGGATCGAACAATTGTTGTACGTCACTGGGATCAATAATTGAGAAATAATTATGGTCATATTATTGATTAGAACTGGAAACAGAATCTTGTTTAAATATATCTCTTAAGACGAAATCATTTTTTTTTCATTTCAAACACGTCAGGACCTGTTTTCTAACTTAATACTTGAATCATGAAATGAAATCCCTTTTTATAACTTTTATTTTTATTTATCTCTTATTGTCAGATCTCAACTGATGCCTATGAGCACAAAACTGAATTCCGTAACTGCGTTGTCAGTGTAAATATATTGACCTTCTAAATAAGAGAGAGAGAGAGAGAGACAACAGTAGATTATATTGACCTTCTAAATAAGACGCGAAAAGAGAAGCTGGTTGTGCCACCGAGAGAGAGAGAGAGAGAGAGAGAGAGAGAGATAACCGTAGATGATATAAAAGAGCGTGATAGGTCAGCATCTGAGAAAATTGAGATGGGTTGACTGATTAACATTTTTCTCGGTGAAAATGTCGTCTTGGTCCACAAGTCTTAAAAAAATACCTACAACGATTGACTAGCCGTTTTTGCAAACTCTGCGAACTAATTTACATGGAAATTAAAGCTTTTCTGCATATCTTTTGAAATTATATTCATAATTATTGATATGCTAGACTCTATATTTGCAACGACAACATCAGACCAGTTATGGAGTATTACTTACATACATCATTTCAAACTGCTCGTTCCTCACTATCAAGACTTGTTAGAGCTCAAATTCTTTTACACGGACATGTGGGTGATGCAGCTTTTTTCCCAAGTCTAAAAACACATTTCCACGGAAATAACACCCCTAATCTCTCTCTACTCTATCGATATTAATATGACAAATGTTAACCAGTTCAGACCTCAACAACTATTATCATCCAGTCCATCAATCCCATCTCTTACGTATTCAGTCTGTAAGAAGTGACATAAGAACTGCAACTATCCCGAGAAGATTCTTTCCTGATCACTACGAACATAACATCTTCAAGGTTAAGGTTTAAACTGGCCATTTCCTTTCTTAGATATACTCCGCTATTGTTCATACAAAAACCTCATTCAGTAACATTCTACCTTCAGTGGCTCTTGTAACTTGTATTAGCTAAACAATTAGTAAAAATAATAATTTTTACTCATTTGCTGAATCTGTAAAAAGTTAGCGCTAATTTTAAATATGGCAATGCATATTGATCAGGAATGATGACAATTTGCTCTGCATTTGTATTTATGTAGAACACTAAAAGAAAAAGATAAATATTTGAATTGTATCCATCAACATAAAATTCTATTTCAACTATGTCCTCATATGAATCCACTTCATAGAAATGAAATGATCATGAGATGACGTTGAACTGTGCGTCTGATATATACACATATGTATAATTTGGTACAGTGGAAGAATGTTTAACATTGGAAACAAAGCATTAAAAGGCATAGAAAGTTTAGAGTTTCACCTATCGTCCCGTTCATACTATTCATTGAACAGAAATAGATTTTTACATTATTCGGACTATTGTTCTCATCTCGGTCGCCATATTTCTTCGGGTGGTTGGAATGTCGAACTGAACACTTTATTTCTCTCACTGGGGTAGACAATAGGGGATAGTATTAGGTTGGAGTAGGTAAAATTCTAGCGATAGTTTTAGTAGTAATTGGCAATGTTATTTTTGGTTTACTATAAAAAAAAATTGTCTATAGCTGAACCGCATATATGTATGTTGGGGTTATCACTACTAACTCTGTAATCAATGAAAGTGTTTTGTGAATTAATAAGTATGGATGTAAAACAATTTATCTGACAATATTACCAGCAATAATATGAAAAAAAATATTTAAGAATCGTAATATAATTAGTGGATAGGTACATAAGAGGGTAGGGAATATATAAAAGGAGGTGATTTATAATTTTATAACGTTTATATTTATGGAATTAAGAATTTAAAAAGATTGTAGAGTTAGATACTTAATATGTCTACAAAAAAAGTATCTTTAGTTTAATAATTGGGTGTTGTTCAAAAGATCAATGATACATATTTTCTCATGTAAACATAAGAAGCATGGTTCGTTCAGAGAATTGCAGGTTCTGGCTTTTTAACCTTAGGTGATTTTCCTTCTTCCTTAAGTTTCCAAAAATTTTTCAAAAGTGATAATAATTATCACTCAACTATCAGAATCGAGCCCTCTGTTAGATTAAAGCTGTGAACGTTAGAATTTATATATTACTTTCGTTCCCATCGCACCGTTATATATATATATATATATATATATATATATATATATATATATATATATAAATTAATTAATTTTAAAAATATGGTTAGCTAAAGCCCCTGAATTTAATTTAATTTGCTGTTCTTTCTTTTTTATTTATATACATACATACATACATACATATATATATATATATATATATATATATATATATATATATATATATATATACGTGTGTGTATGTATGTATGTATGTATTTGAGGATGCGAGAACTTAAGTTATAATTGTTTTAAAAAATAATTATCTCTAGCTACGCTTCGAACTAATGACCTTGAAAGGAGTATGTGTCTATTTTCCTCAAGTTATGTGTAAAATAATAGGGTACATTTGGTTCTCTTGCTTTGAGGTGACAATTAATCTAAGCGTAAAATCAATTCTAACCTGCAAAGGGATTTGCTACGTCAAGTTGTTTTTCCCTTGACATGCAACTGCTGCTATGGGTGCTATGTGCTACGTGATCGGTGAATTTCGTGGGCTAAAAATAAGGTGTAAAGCTTTTTTGTAAAACAATATGATCAGTCACTTTCTCACAAACGAAATGTGGCTTCCCTCTGTCTTTTCTAAAAACATTTTCGTGGCATCTGCTCTGACATTCTAGTTTCACTGGTGCTCCCTCTCTGCGAATTGGTTGGCATCTCGGTCTCACTCTTTTACTGTTGAAGCAGTTAAATGTAACCGCTTCCATCAGCTTCTTCTCTCGTACTTACTTCTCTGATAAATAAATCTTCAAAAATTTAAATGTAATGTCAATCGACATCTTCTGATGCCCTGATTCCCATTCTTCTTTTTATCCTTTCCTCAACGCGCCCCCAATACCAAGTCTTTTCCTTTATTTTAACTCTTTGTAGCTCCTTGAATACTAGTGGCATCTCCACCTTGCATACTAGTGTCAGGCCCACCTTGCTTAGTAGTGACAGCCCCACCTCGCATACTAGTGGCAGCTCCACCTTGCTTGGGTTGAAATGATTATAAAAAAAAGCAGCAAGTAGTTATTAACACGCCGAAATTTCAAATTATTTTCAATAACACATGCCATGATAAGATATGCGAATATATTAAACTCTTCTTGAATTTCAAAACTGCTTGAACAAGATCGTTGATGGGATGATTGAGTGTGAACAAATTTGACACAAACAGAAACCAAGTATATGTTACTTTTATTTGAAAACAACTGTAAATCATGATATATATATATATATATATATATATATATATATATATATATATATATATATATATATATATATATAAGCTTTTTCATTTTTCAATGATAAATGTCTAAAATAAGAATGCATATATATATATATATATATATATAATTATTTATTTAAAATATGATTCCATCGATACATAAGAGGTCTCACGTTTCAAAACAAGAGCCGAAAACTACAATATAATTATTTGAATTAAATTGAATTAAAGTACCAAGTTCTTTCCTATTTTCTATATATTTTCACACACACACACACATATATATATATATATATATATATATATATATATATATATATATATATATATATATATATATATATATTCTTTTTTCTTTTCTTTTATACATTTATTTTTTGTAATTTATGAGATTTTTAATCAATTTTTTATTCGGTTATAAATTCAATACCCATAATTCAATATTCTTTTAAGTATACTCGAACTTGGCTCTCAAAGCTTTTCTAAGAATATATCGAAATTATTGAAAAAAATGCTTCAAACGTTATCTATTAGGCCGAGTATTATCTTAACGAATGTCTCTTTAAATACATCATTAGCAATGATGAATGATAGCTTACATATAACAATGTTCAACGTACAATTCAAAGGTTTCTTAAGGATACATCTCAACAGACGATGATAAATTCTCGTTTCCATGGAAGAAACTGTAGTGAGTGGAGTGCGTATTATTCATTTAGAGTTGAGAAAACAATAAACACTAAATGCACATTCAGAGGTCCAGCAACTACAATGCGCTCGCCAAATGGATTTTTCTTTGTCCTCAACATAAACCTTATACAATTAGAATAATACAGAAAGCATTTCAAATTCGGTTGGTCTTTTCTAACCTACGCGCTATATTTAACTAATATTGCATTTATCGATTATTCAGTATCTGTCTATGTTTCTGAGATGAGGTATTATGTACACTATTTACATTATTCGGACTATTGTCCTCATCTTTGTCGCCATATTTACTACAACGTTTCGGCCTTTCAGTATCTCTCTATATATCTGAGATGAGGTTTATTATGTCTATTGTCATCTTTTGAGATATTTACATTATTCGGACTATTGTCTTCATCTTTGTCACCATATTTATTACAACGTTTCGGCCTTTTAGTATCTATCTATATTTCTGAGATGAGGTATTATGTACACTATTTACATTATTCGGACTATTGTCCTCATATTTGTCGCCATATTTATCCCAACGTTTCGGCCGTTGTACGCTACGGCCTTCTTCAGGTGGTTGGAACGTCGAACTGAACCCTTTATTTCGCTCACTGATGTAGACTGTTCTGGTTCCACTTGCCTTGTCTAATGGATGTCAGTTATCAGTTTTCTCCTGTTAATTCCCCTCTCCTAGTTCTCCACCCCCTTAACCAGTTATTGAACTCACACTCTTTGGACCCTGTTCATGGATCTAACTAACGCCTTTATCCACTGTGTCATGTCTCCTTGAGATTATTGGCGTTTTCAATCGCTTCAAAAGGCATTGATTGAAAATGACGTTCGTCGAAATCATCTCTAACCGATGTCTAGTCACTGACATAAAGGCATTGCATCTAATGGTGATTTTCTAGGCGTAGACTAAATGTAGTTCACAGCCAAATGTATGGAGCAAAATTCATTGCATCTAATGATATACATTTTATAGAAAAATACACAATAATAATATAATGTCACCGAATTAAAAAGAAAGGTAAATTATTAACAACTCAAATAACAGGAATAGGCATTGATTTTCAAAGAAGTTTTCAAACTCCAATATTACTTATGTCTGAACAGTTTTAGATGCTGTATCATTAATTCTTTTGCATGGTAATGGCAGCGTATACGTTGGATTAAAAACAGTTTTATCATCTATCTATATTTCTCATGTTGTCTGTCTGTGTGTCTGTCGTGGGCGTTGTTACATCGCCCAGGCCTCATTTCTCGGCAGATTTCTATGCAGTTTTCACCACAAGTTTGCAAATGGATGCATTAAGGACATGCCGCAGCCCGATTTTTTAGTTCGGACTCAGGTTTCGAAAAAAATCGATAATCGAAAAAATCGATAATCGAAAAAAATCTGCTTACACAAGGAATTATTCAACCAAATTTGACACCCTCTTAGAGTCTACCTTTAGAAGTGTTGTCCAGAAGTTTCATGACCACGGACCCCTAAACAGCGCGGAAAATCGATAAAACCCAAAAACCGATACGCCCAGATAGAACCGCATGTCGGATTTATGAAGAGGCCATTGGAAGTCACCATGTGAAGTTTCAACTCTGAGCGCCCCCCCCAAACAGAGTGCTAATGGACAATCGGTCAACCCATAAAACTGCGGAACTTTATTTTTTTTAAAAAAGTGCTGAATACAAAACATTAGACACAACCAGTAACAACGAACCTAAGAAAGAAAAGAAGAAAACTGAAAATCAGTCAACAAAGGAATGCCGAGCCTCACAAATCACAAGTGAATAAATGGCCGAAAACAATAATTCTTCTCATGAAACGTTAAAATCAACATTACAAATTCGTAAATCTTAACGACGAATGACCGTGGCTCTTTTCAGCATTTAAAACTGAAGTATAAAACAATTAAAGAATTCGGCAATAACTTGGAATAAGAATAGATCTCAGATATTTTAAGAAAACACTGACTTCCTTACAGACATGACATTAACTTCATAAAAGCAGTTTTTCTACGGGTGTCATTCTACTGAAAGTCGGCAGGTGTCACGTTCACCGTTATAACAATAGTTAAATCCGTAGTTACGTTACGCTGCAGCCTGGACAGCTTCGTGAAAGATCAGTTTAGAGCCATTAGAATTGGAAATAATACAATTAACAACTCATATTGGAAACGTTAATAACAACAATGTCCTAACAAAATATACCGCCATTTAGTATGGTACATGTAAACTAGTATTAAAATTTTTTTAAACATGTCTTTTGTCCTCCTTTGTTACAATCACCGAAGTTAAGCAACATTGTGCCTGGTCAGTAAGCAATTGGTGACCCCTTGGAAGTACCAGATGTTGTAAGATATGAACCCTTTCTTTCCCTACCGGTTAATTTGTAGGATTTGTATAGTAAATCATTTTATCCCCCCAAATTCTTAAAATGTAAAATAATATTTTCTAACTGCAAAAGGGTTGATAAGCCGTAAAAAAACGCAAGCAAATCTATCAATTCTATTGTCCTTAACTTCCGTTTGTTAACTTTTTGAATATATTCTTAGTCTAAAACACAGAACTCAACTAGATGAGAAGTTATATGTCATCATATGCATATATTAGGATACGCAAGACGCTATTCTATGTATTTCGACATTCGGAATTAAATCCTGGGCTACATTTATTCCATAGCATTTAAGAGATCGATTCATACTCTTCCTAAGTGTATTTTGAGCATAAGCAAACTCAGCACTTAGATTTCTTATTCTGGACAGCTATCCATTGATCCACCCTTACACCCAAGATTACTCTTTCTACTTTAGCAATGGTATGCTAGAGGATATTGTAAATCATCACCCTTTCAGATAGATGTTTAGTAATGTCAATTTCATGCGATGGACGTGATTACATGACCTATCTTATTAGACGTCTACTCTACAACGGGCGACCTTGTTAGTTGATCCGTAAATAAAGGTGAATATGTTTGATTCTGCCGATCGTTTCGTTCATCCCTAGCGATCGTATCGTTTTGAGAAAATAATTTGACTACAAGTAATATCGACGGAACAGCATTTCATATTGAATCTTATGAATTAAGCAGGAAAAACCGCGTCTTTGATATTTCACCAAACATTACGGTTTCTCACGCTGGAGCAGACTGAAGGTTGAACCTGAAATTACTCCGCGCCACTGATTTCGCCATCGTTAACTACGGATGCGTATCATTGGCACCGAAAGTCACCAGATTGAGGCTTTTTATATATATAGGCTTTCCGCAGAAACCTTAGAGTTTCATGGACAACAAGATGCATAATGTGAAGAACAAGAATATATATATATATATATATATATATATATATATATATATATATATATATATATGAGGAGGCGCGGTGGAGTAATGGATAGCGGCTTGCATTGAGGAATCCATTACATTCACTTACGTGCTAATACACTTGGGAAAGGTGTGAATCCTCTTCTTCTCCCTCCATCTATGGGTAAATAGCAAAACTGGGTTCTATAGCCTTGGATGGCAACTGGTCAAGAAGAGGGACAACTCTGAATTCAAACTGGGAGTGAAGCCCCTAAGACGGATGGATGGCACTTTGTGCTACCTTCCGGTAATTTCTGCAGCCGCCGTGGTACCAAACTGTATTGGTTTATCCTGACCTTTAGACTCAGCTTGGGGGAACTAGACGTCCGAGCAGCCCTAGTTCAAAATAGAGAAGTTGCTGAATTCTGCCTATAGACAAAATCAAAAGGCTCTCTCGTTAAGGGAGAGGGAAAAGCAAAAAATAAATACAGCATTTTGGGAAAGAGGGAAGCTGACCCAGTCGTGATGAAATAGGTAAAAAAAAATCGGAGGTGAGAATCTCGACTAGAATCATAACCAAAGAGGAGACCGGGAAAGACACTCATTCATATTAACCAGGTACACAAAAGTAACCTATCAGAAAAAAAAAATCAAATAAAATCAAGACTAGGCCTATTTGCACGATCCAAACTCAGTCATCCACCTCTCACTAGAGTTTGTCGAAACCAACCGTTTCCTATCAGTTCTAATCTTCATCTTAAGCTGATGCTCAAAGAATCGGATCAAATCCTGATAAGAAAGACGACTTCCACGCAAGACTTCCTGTAGTCACCTCATCCAAATCACCATTCGGGCCGTGGCCAGCAGTGATAAAATCATCATTCGTTTCACACCAGAATACAGGGTACACATTATCACACGCGTACGCACAATCGATGAGCACGAGCTTTTCGGGAGCGATACGAGCGGTCATCTCATTTTCAAGATTGTTTTGTCTCTGGTGTTGCTATTTTATCTCATGCTTTGATTGTTACGTTGTGAATTATGTTTGTGTTGATTTTTGAAATGGAAGCGTTCATTCTAAGCTCTCACTTCCACATGCGACTGGATTTCACGTGAACATTTTTAGTTATTGTCATCTTCCAAATCTTCTCCATTTCCACTATTACATAATGTAAGGCTGATGGTACGAGAGCATTTCGGATAATGTGAGGTATAAAGAATTTTCGACCATATTGTTTTCTTTATGGATATTGTAGATTATGGATTAATAATTATTTTTATTGCACTATGGTCAGATAAGTGACAAGTAAGGAGGTGGAGTGTGTCAGATCTGCGGATTTGATTTATGACAAGAAACGCGGTTTTCTAAAGGCTATTGAAATTGATAAACTCTATTGTTCAGGGCTAGTTTAGATTTTATGAGGTTAATTTATGGTATGTGGTTTTCCATTACCTGTAATAACATCAACAGAGACATAACACCCTTGAAAATGGCTACAGAAGTGGCTGAAAGCGATTTCGACAATATATATATATATATATATATATATATATATATTTTATATATATATATATTGGATAGATGTGAGCTTTAGCGATCGTCAGACAAACTGATTAATTTTTTTTTTTAAATTTGAGTTTATGTAGATTGCGTGTATTGGTGTTATTGTGGAAGTGGTGGTGGAAATTTCGTCGCTTATGTCATCGTACTAACGTAAGTACCGCGCATATAATATATAAATAATTATACATATATATATTTATTTATATTTATATACATTTTCATATATATATATATATATATATATATATATATATATATATATATATAGATAGATAATATTAGTGGAAAATATACATACATATGACGTATTTACGATTCCAATGGAATAAATTATGACCATGGAATATTAGTGTTTAAGTTTTTATTATTATATATATATATATATATATATATATATATATATATATATATATATATATATATATATATATATATATTAGCAAAGCTTTCTTTCAAACATCTTTCATAGAATACGGACGACAAGGAGACTGAATTCATTTTTTATTAAGTTCTTCCAAATCCTAAGATTTTTCCGTTTTGTCGGATTTAATTTTTTTTTTTTTTTGTCCCATGCGCTTTTGGCCAATTCGATAGCCATTTTTAAGATGTTTTGTCTCTGGTGTTGGTATTTTTTCCTCATGTTTTGACTGTTACGTTGTCAATTATGTTTGTGTTGTTTTTTGAAAAGGGAGCTGTCATTGCAATCTCTCACATTCACGCGCGACTTGTATTCGCTGGAAAATCTTTTGTATTTTTATTTTTTTTAAACTTTCAAAAATCCATTTCCACTGTTAAATAGTATAAAGTTGATGGTAGATTTCTTGTCAAAAATCAAATACCAATATCGGATATACTATCATCTTCTTGAATAGACGCATTAGGTGTCACTTATCTGAACATAGTGCCATAAGAAAAATATTAATCCATAATTTATAAGAAACCTTAAGAAAAATACTGGTCGAAAACAAGAATTCTATATAAATTACATTCTATTCGAGTGTACTTATATATCTAACAATTATCTACTACCAAAAACTTTATATTATCTATCTATCTATCTATCTATCTATCTACTCAGTCTCTCGATATCTATCTATCTATCTACATTATTTACATTTTTTGGACTGTTATCCTCATCTCCATTGCTGTATTCGCAATGTTTCGGCTATTGTACGCTCCGGCGTTCTTCAGTTGTTTGGAATTTCGAACCAAACACTTTATTTCGTCGACCGGGGTAGATTGTTCTAGTTCCACTTGCCATGTCTCTTCCGGATATCTCAGTTTAAGTCAACTCTCCAAGCATTCTATATATATAGTTTTGCCATTGATGGTGATAATGGCGAGCCCATAGCTAAGCCCTCATCCTGTCAATATATGTCTGATCCCATTCCAAAGTATGTTGTTTGCGTACTATTGGTATACTGGTGCATTTTCCTCGGGATGAGTCCGAGGCCAGTCTGTCCCTAGCTACCGAGAGTGCCTCCTCCGTGGGTACCTTGGTGAATAAACTCACCACGTCCAGGTTCACCATCTGATTGGGTTGGATGGGAGCATCTTTAATTATTTCTACGAAGTGAGCGGAGTTCTGGACATACGTTGGTGACTTTCATATTAATGTGTCGATTATATCTACTAGGAAGTGCCTTAGAATCTAACAATGAGCCTGGGCGAAATAACGTCTTTGTGAATTTTTTAGAGAAATTATATGTTAGGTAGCTTCGTGTAACGCTGTGACAACTGCTTCTATGTCTTAGGTACAAAGTGATCCTTGTTCTTGAATAGGATCTCTAAAAGATTGCGTTTCGTTTTCATTGTAAGATCTTTCTATACTGTGCTGTAGCTACCATTCGCATTAAAGTCTTCAAGTTTTTCTATATATGCCGTTTTGTCCATCACTACAGTTGCATTGCCTTTGTCAGCTACAAAATATGTTGGTGAAGAAAACTATCTAACTAGAATGTTTTTGCAACACGCTGACGGCTGTTGATATATTCACAATATTTAGTGTTGTTGAAGTTAACATTAACATTTATGTCGATATTTTCAAACTCTACGTTTCTTTAAATTTCACAAAACAATCGATGAAATTTAAATAAGCTGACTTTTTTGGAAAACTACTTTGACAAAAAAACCTACTATTCAGTTTCATTATTTCTTTAATTTTATACGACTTCATCGTAAACAATATTTTTAAGTAAATTTCTTTTTTCTTTTTCTTTTTTCTATTTTTCCGTTTTAACAGCGAATAATAAATTCTTAGGATTTCTTACTCTTGAGCATGCAACTTACAACTGACCATGCGTAAATATTTCTTTCTGTAGCCAACTTTTTGAAGCGTCTGGCCTTTTTATATGTTTATAGTTCTCGAAACCGCAGGGCCAATTGGGAACTTGATTCTTGTATATATAAAAACTGAAAGAAAATACATTCAAAAAGAATATCACATTTTTATTAAATAAATATTTGTTTTTTATTAAATTGTTTTAAAATAGTGGGAGTATGTAAGACTGTGGAAATGATTTTAAACTCAAGATTGGAATTTAAAGCATCGGCAACTCCAGAAAGAGCTTTGAAGTAACACTCAGAGTTTGGTCTAATCAGATTCTTGTGAAGACAAATCATAGAAGAAGAAATCAGAATATTTCTGGTGCGAAAAACTTTTTGTCGTATCTTTTTTTAGGAGTAAGCACGACAATGGATAACAAGCAAAATATAGGACTAACAGATACAGGGTGCGATGGATAAATTGCCGTCTAAATGACGCAAAATTGAAAGTAACTCTGACATCTCATTCTAAAAGATATATTTACCAAAATTACACAAAAAATATCTTGAAATACTAAAGAGTACATTTATTCAAAAAAATCGCTATTGGCTTTAACCACGGCCCCCAGAAAACCTCGGAATCTCCTGCAACTCTTGTGGACGCTCTACTTGTTTAATTTCGTGGATGTTGCTATAATCCTTGCATTCAGTTCATCTTTGGTATTATAAGGAGTTTTGTTGATCCCTCGCTCATTTGCGCCCCACATATAATAATCAAGGGGGTTGCACTCTGGCGAGTTAGGATTCCAGATGTAAGGGTTTTTGTGATCACAGAAATTATCCGACTGCCATAACTGGGATCTCCTGTGTGTTTAGCATGGTGTAGAACCCTCTTATCAGATATAGGTTCTTCCAGCAGCTAACCTATTGACCTAAGGCATCAATACTTCCTCAAGGTATTTCATGTAGCCCTCCCTGTTAAGTCTGATGTCCTGGGGGAAGCTGAATCGAGCTATAACGTCGCCAGCACTTGTGATCATCCCAAAGATCATGATGTTGACTGAATATATCCTTCTAACTCTTTCCGAATCCTCAGCACTGTCCTCAGATCGACACCGACGCATTCTGAAATGTTCGTATTGGAGCTTCCAGTGCGAATGCCAATCAGCACAGCATGCTGTTTCCAAATTTCTGGCAGAGTGAATTGCATCAGTGTGATTTTTTCTCACTGACGATGTCCCACTAACCCAACTGTACTGTGCAGTCGGCAAAACCTGTATTAATATTTTGAAATGGAATTGCATTTAAGAAATGCAAGATTAACATTCAAAAATACATAGAGATAAAGAACTAAGGCAATATAAAAATATACCTCCACTTATCAACGAGGATAAGTAAAATGCATGTGGCAAATATGGGTTGTTACTCCCCCCACCGAGAGAATAACGCGTTAGTATAAATGTGGTGCATAATTATTCTCTTTCCTTTTCTATCCCAGCACTCAATTAGAATGTCTGAGGCTCACCTTCTCGAGATCTCCTCTTTGCGACTGCTCGGTCTCACATTGACTGCTGACCTGAGGTGGAACAAATACATTGAGCCAATAGCTGCGTCCACCGCTAGGAGAGCTGGCTCCCTGTGCCGCACCAGGAACTTTTTCTCGCCGGAGTCGATCCTTCAAATCTATAAATCAACCTTTCGCCCTTGGATGGAGTATTGCTGCCATATATGGTCTGCTGCCCCTTATGTTTGTCTCAAGGTGCTTGATAAGATCCAGAGACGGATATGCAATGTAATTGGCCCTGATCTGGCATCTCGTCTGCAGTCGCTCTCTCACAGACATGCTATCGCCTCCCTCTGTCTTTTTTATAAATGATTTCATCGTAACTGCTCCGATGAGCTGCTTTCGCTGGTTCCCAGACTTCATGAATTTAAGCGTTCTACTAGGCTGCCATCTCGTTCTCACCCTTTCAATGTCCAAACTGTTAAATATAGCCGTCTCTTCTACTCCAATAGCTTCACGCCTCGCACCTCTCGCCTATGGAAGTCCCTCCCCTTTCCTGTTTCTCTGATAGCTATAATCTCCTACTATTCAAATGTAATGTCAATCGACCATTCCAGATGCCTTGATCTATCCCCCATCCTTCTCTTCATCCTTTCATATATCACTCCTATTTGGTCTCATCTTTGTCGCCATATTTATTACAACGTTTCGGCCGTTGTACGCTCCGGCGTTCTTTAGGACGTTGAAATGTCGAATTGAACACTTTATTTCTCTCACTGTGGTAGACTGTTCTAGTTCCACGTTTAATTGATGTCAGTTATCAGCAAATTTCCCTCTGAAATTTCTCCACTACCTTAATCGGGTATTGAACTCACACTCTTTGGGTCCTGTCACTGGATCTAACTAACGCCTTTATTAACTAATAATTAAACATGGCACGTGGAAGTAGAATAGTCTACCCCAGTGAGCGAAATAAAGGTCTCAGTTCGACAAAGCGACAAAAGATGAGGACAATAGTCGGAATAATGTAAATAATGTACATAATACCTCATCTCAGAAATATAGACAAATATGTGTTTTGCTTCTATCAGCAGGAATCAACACTTTTGCAAAGAATTGTTATTTTCAAATGGCATCTGATTTCGCTATTTCCGGAATATTTTTCCTTGCCAAAGACATCAATTCAGTTGTTGACATTCGGAAAAATGGAATCGATAGCTACTGATCCCAAAAAAATGACACTATCCTGATTATTTACACGTGATAAACCACGCTTATAATCAACAAACGCAAAAAAAAAAAAAAAAAATAGAGCGAAAATAAGTTTTGCGATCTGTAGGCATTAGATGGAACATCCTCTTCAGAATTCATTTTAAATATTTACGTCAATGATAAGCCAGAAAATTACTAAAAGTAGCCTATGATTACATGACACCTTTTTCTCCTCAAGACGAGTGAAGTTTGCGCATTGATCATGGACATACTTTTATGCACTATTTTGTTTATATATTCAGCCATTAGTCAAGAGAAAATTTCTTCTTTTCTTTTTATTTTTCTTTATATTTTTATTCTTATTCTACTACTACTTGAGATAGATAAGAACACAGTGATGCAAATGAGATAGATAGATAGATAGATAGATAGAAAGATAGATAGATAGATAGATAGATAGATAGATAGATAGATAGATAGATAGATAGATAGATAGAAAAAAAGAAAGAAAGAAAGAAAACTTATGTAAATGAGATAGATAGATAGATAGATAGATAGATAGATAGAAAGAAAGATAGAAAGATAGATAAATAGATAAGAACATAGATAGATAAATGAGATAGATAGATAGATAGATAGATAAATGATAGATAGATAGATAGATAGATAGATAGATAGATAGATAGATAGAAAAAAAGAAAGAAAGAAACTTATGTAAATGAGATAGATAGATAGATAGATAGATAGATAGATAGGAACACAGGGATGTAAATGAGATAGATAGATAGATAGATAGATAGATAGATAGATAGATAGATAGATAGAAAAAAAGAAAGAAAGAAAGAAAGAAAGAAAGAAACTTATGTAAATGAGATAGACAGATAGATAGATAGATAGATAG
Source organism: Acanthosepion pharaonis (assembly GCA_903632075.3). Lineage (NCBI taxonomy): Eukaryota > Metazoa > Mollusca > Cephalopoda > Sepiida > Sepiidae > Acanthosepion > Acanthosepion pharaonis. Next base: position 1,574,927 of record CAHIKZ030005089.1, on the reverse strand, counting down.
ATAGATAGATAGATAGATAGATAGATAGGAACAAACTGATGTACATTCCTTATCATCACCATCATCATCATCATCATCATAACCTGATCCTTCTTCTGCCGGTGCTGCCGCTGATCTTGCTGTTCCATTTTTTTTATTCTCTTGCTTCTTTTTACTTATGTATTAATCTTTATCATCATCACAGTCTTCTACTTCGTCGTCATCATCATCATCATCATCAACCTCATATTTTTCTGTTTCTTCTTAATTATTATCATCAGCTGCTTCTTCTAATTGTTTTTGTTCAATGTGCCTTGTTTTTTTTTTTCCACTTGACAATCGTGCTTGTCCACAACTTCCGTATCCATTATAGCTCATTTCGTTATCATTTTAAGTTGGTTAATCGCTACTTTCCAGCAATTCTTCCCTGCATTCAATATGTACTGTGAGTGTCAAATTCTCCAAGCCCTCTTTCTTACTTATGTATCTGTTCTGATTCTAAGTACAAGTGTCCTTTTTGTTTCAAGCATCCTTTTAAAAAATCCTCGTTACCCATATGTCCAAGACGCAGGACAGTCAGCGTCATTTTGTAGAAAGGCAGTTCTACAAAAAGGAATTATACAAAACTTTGCATCCGTAATTGACATTGCACCATGATATCATCACAGGCTGCCAAAACAATAGATTTCTTTCAATTTGCCAACTTATAAAAAGTATCAAGTTTTGCAAAATACATAACACTTTTAATTTTGCCGATCTACTATTGGGGAAAGTGGTAATAACAAACTTGGGAAATGTATATATGGATAAGCTTTAAGATGGATAATTTGACGTCTAAATTACGTGCAAATGAAAATAACAATGACATCTCATTTTAAAAGATACATATACCAAAATTAGGAATAAATATCGTGAAATACTAAAGAGTAAATTTATTCAATAAAATCGCCAGAACCTCCAGACGACTTCGGAATCTCCTGCATCTCTTCTGGACGGTCTCCTTGTTTAAGCTGATGAATATATCTATGCATAGGCTGCGATTGATAAATTTTTGTCAAAATTATTCAAAAATGAAAATAACACTGACATCTCATTTTAACAGATATATTTGCCAAAATTACACAAAAATATCTTGAAATGCTAAAGAGTAATTTTTTTCAATAAAATTGCCTTTGGCTCCAACACGGCCTCCAGACGACTTCGGAATCTCCTGCAACTCTTCTGAACAGTCACCTTGTTTATGTTGGTGAATACTGCCATATTACTCGCTATCAGTTCATCGTTGGTATTACATGGAGTTTTGGTTCTCTACCTCTCAACTGCGTTCTACAAATAATTATGAAGGGGATGATGATTGTGGAGTTAGTGGCCAGATCTAAGGGGTGATGTGGTCGCAGAAATTGTCTTAAAGCCAAGACTGGATTCTACTGCTTGTGTGCCATGGTATAGAATACTGTTGCCAGACATTGGGTCTTCCAGTCAGGTTGAGACCTGCGGGAATATGAAAGGATGCTGAACGTCGCCATCACTGGTAATCGCTCCAAACACCATGATGTTTACTGAATATTTGGTTTTCATCACTCTCGTCCCATCTTTTGAAGGCATAAAATCCTCAGCACTTTGCCCAAATTGACACCCAAAGGTTTGTATACGATCTTCCGCTTTGAATGCCAAGCAGTACAGCGTACCGTTTCCAAATTTCTGGAATAGTAAATTGCATCATAGAGCTTCTTTTTTTTTCCTTTCACAGATGGTTTCCAACTGACTCTACTAGATTGTGAAGTCAAAAGTTAAAAACAAACAACGCGCCAATTTACCCATCGCACCATTGTGCACACATACAAACGGGGGCGCGCACGCGCGCGTGTGTGTGTGTGTGCGTGTGTGTGTGCACGCGCAAGCCTGTGTGTGTGTTGGAGTATACCATATTGTTTGAATTTAGAACAGCTGGTTGACTTTTGACTCGCGACAGATATAAGTCAAAGAATCCTTCTCGGAAGAAACGCTTTAAGAATTATTTTTTTGCAGGTGATGCTGCTTTGGTAATTCTTTTCAGGAAGCACACGAAAATCGTGAAAAGAATTTCTTCTGCAGCAAATGCCTAACAATAAGAAAACAGCCCAAATCTACACCTATCGAAAAGAGAGACATGACGTTTCATAGGAATCAATACAGATCATCATCCCCGTCATATTTTTGTGGACAACAAATTTTGTGGAAACTCTATATATATTTAGATATAAATATATAAATACAAAATAAGAGCGCTTAGACCAGTGATGTCTTTGGATATGAGCAAGAGACTGGAACAGTTGAGGACTGAATTTGAATAACAAAATTTCAAGTTTCCGTGCATTTATCATCCCAAAGTTGTATGGGTATGGGTGTGAATTATGGGAACTGTATAGAAAGCAGATTATCCAGAAATATATGTCGTTCCAGATGGAAAGATAATGTCAAATAAGCAGATGTTTGATAAATGTGATAGATAAAGCATGGACGCCTTTTTGATGCGGTCTCTATTGAGATCGGCTTGTCATGATGTTAGGATGAATGATAAAAAAATTCCAAAAATTGTAACTTATGGCCACGGATGCTTAACGTAGGAAAACATCTTCACAGATACAAAGATAAATTGAAAGGATAAAATCAAACTTACTTGCAAACAGCAAACAAATGATTGAAGATAATGCTGCTGTCTGTATTCAGTCAGTTATGTGCGGGGTACACGCTTAGACGATCATGTATCTTTCGATATATATAACTGACGAGGCAGATTTTTTTCCCCGTAGTAGGTTGCACTTCTTTCTGAGGTAGACAAGTGGCCACCCATGGCTATAGAACGCGGTCTGTCTTGCTATTAGTAAATAGCAGGAGGTACCGGGTTCTAAAGCGGGGTTCTATAGTTGGGTTCTATTGGTAAATGACGGGGGGGGGAAGAGAATTCATAGCTTTCTCAAGGCTATTAGCACGTAAGTGAATATAATGGATTTGACTGGAATTCGAACTCACTCTCCGATTCCTCAATCCGAGCTGCTATCCATTACTCCACCGCACCTCCTATGCTGTCTGTATTATGTAGTAAAAAAAAACAATGCAGTGACATAGGAAGCCAAATCCACACAAGAATTGAACAGAAAAGTGATCGAAAACAAATTCAGAAGAATACATTATCTCGTCAACATTTATGTGTAAAAGACGCAGTACGTTTTACAATAGTACAAGTTATAGCCGGTTGTTACCTAGGGGACGAATAGAATAATCAAACGAAAGTTGGAAATGAACGATAATATCTAGGACAAGAACATCACATATAAGATTCGCCAGCGACGCATAGAAGGAATAGTCAAATGCTAGAAGTGAGTGAAGTGAATTACACAATGTATCTCCAACAGCAGGATATCTACCAACCGACCCACTCGGTCAGATCTGGCACAAGGCCGAATTTAATGTGGGATATCCGAGACCGTAGACTCGTCCAAAAAATCACGGTAGACCCATATAAAACGGGGTTACCCTAGATGAGACTGTGCCCTTCGGCATAGCCTCGTCTAGGGATCCACTCCTCCCGGAGGCAGAGAGTTTGACCAGCATAGCTGAAGACAAATCGCCAAACTGCATAACAACATACAGTATGTACTACTGCATTTAAGTGAATGTCAACATATACATTAACGTCCGTGAGTATGCTACAGCACAGCCTTTTACAGAAGACCCTAAAACGAAGATGGAAAATAAAGCAGGATTATTCTTTTTGGCATGCATGTGTCGGTAACGACGTAAGTGACCGTCATAAATATATATATATATATATATATATATATATATATATATATATATATATATATATATATATATATATATATATAATATATAATATAAGAAATAGCAGGTATGTTATATATAGTGCTCAATATCGAAAATAATAAAATAATATTAAAAAATAGAACGTAAATAAAATTATATGAAAAGATTACTTAACTTTTAAATATCAATCTTTTCTTCAAATTTTCCTGGAAATTTTTCCAGTCTTCAGGGGTTGTGATTCTTAACGTTATTTACATTTTTTTTTAAATTTCCACGCCGAAAAATTTAAAACATTGATAAAAATTGGAAATACGGTGTAAAACCTCAACTCCAGAAGACTGGAAATTTTACCAAGAAACTTAGAAGTAGGGATAAAATTGACATTTACAGGTTAATTAATCATTTCACATAATAATTATTTTCATTGCGCACATTCGAGTTCATAGGTACCTAAAAAATATATTTAATGCCTGCACCCTGACACTGGCTTAAGAACCATAGAAATGCCAAAAAGTTTGCTGATTGTGTCTGGAAATACAGAGAGAGTTATGGAAGGAGTAAACATGGTAAAAGGTAAAAACTGTCAGAATTTGTGCTAACTCTTGCCGGCTGTGCCAGGAAGAGAAATTGGACATTGCCTTAGATCCTGATAAAGGTGTATTATTAAATGAGAGAACTGAAATTAGGCCAGGGTGCAGGCAGTTAAGTAAATAGTTTTAAATACTTATGAACCCAGATGAGCGAAATGAAAATAATTATTTTTCCGCTCTTTTCCTCATTTTTGCTCTCCCTCCTCCCCACAACTCCGGTGTTCTCGTATATTGGACTAGTTTTATTTGGCATCAACATCATTCCACTTGCCTGAGGAGACTATACAGTTGAAACCCAGATTGCGAGGTTGGCTAGCATTATAGTCTATTCATAAATGCCTTAGTTCTGGATATTCGATTTTGAATTTTGTATTGAGCACATGTTTGAGAGAGAGAGAGAGAGAGAGAGAGAGAGAGAGAGAGAGAGAGAGAGAGTGAGAGAGCGAGGGAGATTAGCCGTTGAACACTTGATTTTTTTTTCTTTTCTTTGGTTGTTTTGTAATTTGCTTTTCTTGTTTTAGATTTCTTTAGCTCTATTTTATATGCTTTTGGGCAATAACTGTGTTGGTCACCGCAACTATTATATATATATATATATATATATGTATATATATATATATATATATATATATATATATATGTCATAAAGTAAAGGTAATAATTCATCTGTAATATAAATGGATCCTAGTAATATAAAATATGAAAACTGATTCACAAAAAGAGCTCAATTTATTTATCGAAAGGTCGAAATAAGCTTATTTCCCATATAAACCGATTTCGGATTTTATTATACACACACATATATATATATATATATATATATATGTGTGTGTGTGTGTGTGTGTGTGTGTGTGTGTGTTTGTAAAAGAGTTGCTGTGATTTATATATTTGAATGATAACTCTAACATTTGTGGTCATTTAAAACAACATGCGTGGTCGCGTACACTATTCCTGAAAATCATTGTTGAAAACAAAACACTACTTAAACATGAAAAAAATTAACTAAAACTAAAAATTCTTGAAGCTATATACATAAAATAGTTTAAGCCTAACCTGAACAAAATAAACTATGAAATCTCCACAAATATTCTTAAATGCCTATAATTGGTAACCAACGCCTTCCCATACTTAATACTTCTCGTTTTCACTCTCGCGTGGTCATGTGTGACGTCACGAGCTGCAACGCAATATTCATTTCCACGTCTCGTATACACGAGTTAGTCGTTGCTTTGAAATTTTTCATGCAACAAAACAGACTATAATTATTGTTTCGTCCGTGTATTGTTTGATATATTGAAAAGTATTTGTCATCGTTGATAATGGCTTACGTAAGCAAAAAGCTTAGATTGGATTTAAACATGAATCAATATGGTGTTTTCCTTTCCCCTTTCAATGATAATGTTATTAAGCTCATCAGACAATATGAAAGGAACTTACTTCAAATAAATAGACAAAACTTGTCTATATTAATTAATAGATCATGCATCAATGATATAATTATTTTTATATATCAAGAATAATTTAAGGTGAAAGATATAATAAAAATTGGTAAAATGGTAAAGGTTTTCGTGTGACGCGAAAGGAAGAACTATGAAGGAATAATTGTTCAAAGGAATACATTGTTCAAAAAGAAACATCAAGGAATGTAAAGAAACGATGAACATAAAAGAGATCTGTTACACTGTAACTTATTCAATTCATTAGTAATTTTCTTTCAAAAAATGACACTTTTATTAAAAGAAGTAATTTCCGAAGAAATTTCTTGTAATTCTGGGACATTGACTCTAAATTTCCATCCGGTTTCTCTTTTTTCGCAGAGCCGAGGTCGAATCCATTACATTCACTTACGTGCTAATACCCTTGGGAAAGGTATGAATCCTCTTCATTTCCCTCCAGCTATGGGTAAAATAGCAGGACAGACTGGGTTCTATAGCCTTGGATGGCAACTGGTCTATGAGAAGGACAACTCTGAATTCAAAACCTGCGGAGGGTCGTTTGGGAACCTTGTGGCATTCGGTGCACCAGGTTTCTGTATTCGTCCCTCCAAAAAGTGTGGCTGGTCCTGCACGAGGCCTTCACCACTATAATCAAATCTCATGTGCCGATGTCGGGATGTCGGTTTCCTGGAAACTTATCGGCCTGACCCTCATACGTCGAACTCGACGGGAGAGTCGATTATATATATATATTTACATTATAAAAAATTCTCTATACAGAACGTTTATTTGATCTGACGTGATATACCACTTAGCTATATTTCCAGCGAATGTGTAATCGCATCAATGTAAATATTACGTTAGTGTAATGAAGCCCTAAAGGTCACGACTCGTCAGACGAAAGCTTTTGGACATTTCCTTAATTTCTATCGCTTTTCCATATATCCCAACAAAAAGACATGTGATATGATAAAAGAAAAAAAAGTGAAAATAAAAAGCAGATACCGATATATCAAAATCAAAAAAAAAAGTTTTAAAAAAAGTATAAGAAAAATACATTGAGAAGAAATAGCACATAACTAGACATTAATGTATATAAAGGACAAAGTTCTAATATATAAATTCTAATATATAAACATTGTATACGATATTATCCCATATATATATATATATATATATATATATATATATATATATATATATATATATATATATATATATCTATTTCTTTTGAATTGGTAGGTCTGATGAATTGGATCGTGAATACGATTCCAATATAATAAATTCTAACCATGGAATATTAGTGTTTTAGCATTTTATATTATATATATATAATTGAACACTGAAGTCAACACTTGAATGCGACAGGCTGTTTCATGCCAGACGCAATCGTCAGACATGAAGCACCCTGTCAATGTCCAATTTTATACTTACACGCGGTCTGCCTCGATATTGAGCACTCTAGACCATAAATATAGCAAAACCTTAAAAAGTATATTTCTTCAAATATATATATATATATATATATATATATATATATATATATATATATATATAAGATTTCTTCGGAAAACAGTTACATAAAAAGTGTGCTCAAAAAACTGAAAGTGCAGAGACATTAACATTAATTAACATTGCAGTTGATATATATATATATATATATATATATATAAATATATATATATATATATATATATATATATATATATATATATATATATATATATATATATATATAATACAGGTAATAGATCCGTTTGTATATAATCTTGGTTGATCCTAGTAATAACAAATATTGAAACCTAGCCACAGAGAAGGCAATATATTTATTGTAACAGTCCATATATATTTTGTACAGCAAAAAACAAAATTATACGGAATTACTCTTGCTCGGAGGAGGGCTAATATTAAAATAAATTAAAATCCCTTCTTCTAGACAAACACGTAAGTGCTGAAGACAGCTGGGTTCAGACCTGTGGGAAATTGACTATATCATGTTGAGGTACCTTTGGTTTTTGCTGTGATATTTACACACACACACACACACACACACACACACACACACACACACACATATATATATATATATATATATATATATATATATATATATATATATATAGTCTTTGTCAGTATTTGTGTAATTGAGTATGAGAATATCTCATCTATCATCTACCTTGAAATATCAAATTTGCACAACTCCAAGAATCAGGAAAATGCTCATACAAATATATGTCGTTTTTTCCTTAAATATAATTTTTCATTTTTTTTAACTCTCTCTCTCTCTCTCTCTCATATATATATATATATATATATATATATATATATATATATATATATAGCCTCTCAGTTTATATAGCGAAATGTTTGACTATATCAGTAATGTAAATCATAATTTGTTGACCTCCGAACGCCAATATTTTTCGGAAATATATTTTGGTTCTCTTTCACGTTAACACATTTCGTTATGAATTTGTTTCTTTTATAGAAAGCATCCTCGGTATAAATATAATTTTTGTCACTGTCACTGCGAAATCTATCTTTACTTAAAGAATTATGTGTGTTTTAATGAATATCATCTCGGAATAAAAAGTCAGATTTCGAATTCCAGTGAGGTTTGTTATCTCCACTTACCTTTAAACACACTTGGGAAATAGCCATGTATCCATCAACCCCCACACCTCAACCATGAGCTAAATAATATGTCTTTTATCTGAAAAATTCATTGTTCTTCTTGAAACATCCTTACTTCAATATTCATTCGCTAAATAAGTATTATGTTTACTATCAAAATGTCTCGGCTTTAAATAAAACGAAAAGTGTTGAGAAGCCGTAAAAATAAATTCAACCAAATCAAGACCATGTCTCAAAGAATATTAATTTCAAGAAACTGATGAAATTATCAAGAAAAATATTTTTTGATTAAGAGATTTCCGCAAGATATAGTTTGGTGTCTCCCTGCATTTCGAAGATAACTCAAACGATTTTCATAAGGTACAACTGAACATTTTGAAGTGCATTATATACATTATTCGGATTAATGTCCTCATCTTTAATTAATGTCTTTGGCAAGAAAAAATATTCCGGAAATAGAGAAATCACATGCCATTTGAAAATAACAATTCTTTGCAAAAGTGTTGATTCGTGCCGATAGAAGCAAAACATAATGTGTCTATATTTCTGAGATGAAGTATTAGGTACATTATTCGGACTATTGTCCTCATCTTTGTCGCCATATTTATTACAACGTTTCGGCCGTTGTACGCTCTGGCCTAGAGCGTACAACGTAGAGTACAGCGTACAGAGTAGAGTACAGAGTAGAGCGTACAGAGTAGAGTACAGCAAATGGGACGCACCGACGGTCTACGTTAAAAAGAAATCAGGAAAAATTCGAGTTTGTGCTGATTTTTCTACAGTTTTAAACGCAGCAATAAAGGACTACCACTATCCGCTACCTAGTCCTGAAGAAATATTCACTAAATTGAATGGCGGAAAATATTTTTCAAAAATTGATCTAAGTGAGGCCTACTTGCATATTCCAGTCGATGAAGAAAGTTCAAAACTACTATGCATAAACACACACAAGGGATTGTACAGATACCAAAGACTACCATTTGGAATTAAATTAGCGCCGGCTATTTTCCAGCAGACACTGGATACGATGCTGGCAGGACTCGAATACACAAAAGCATATCTGGATGACATATTGATTAATAGCGAAAGCGTTGAACAACACTGGCAACATGTACAAGAAGTGTTTAAGAGAATTCAAAGCTACGGATTCAAAGTGAAAGAAAATAAGTGTCATTTTTCATGAAGGAATTAAAATATCTTGGACATATTATAGACCAAGAAGGTAGACGTCCAGACCCTGAAAGGTCTACAGCAATAAAAAAAGATGCCAGTTCCTAAGAATATAATAGAACTAAGTTTTCTTGGATTAGTGAATTACTCCCAGGAATTCATGCCTCAAATGCATAAACTTCGTGCACCATTGAACGAACTGCTAAGGAAAGAAAAGTTTGGCAGGAAACATTTGAAAAATAATCAAGACATTAATGTGCAAGGGTTGTAATTTAGCAGCTAAAGCACCGCCTATCATACATAAGCCTTGGCCTAAAACTGATCGTCCATGGTCAAGAATACACGCAGATTATGCAGGACCAATTGACGGGTTCTACTATTTAATCATAGTTGATAGCTACAGTAAATGGCCGGAGGTGTTTCGGTGCAAAAATCCTACTACAGAAACGACCATAAATTTCCTCCACGAGCTATTCGCTCGGTTTGGCGTAGTCGACTGTTTAGTAACAGATAACGGAACGTAATTCACGTCAGTAGATTTCCAGGAGCTTTGCGAAATCTATCAAGAAAATATATATAAAATCCCCGCCTTACCATCCAAGATCAAATGGACAAGCGTAGAGATTCGCGGATACTCTCAAAAGAGCATTATGAAAAACGTACGATGTTCCTACCGAGAAAGCATTACAGCAATTTCTACAGGTATATAGAATAACGCCAAATAATGCGACACCATCAACATTCGGAACAGAGTCAGGTTCAGACAATTACTACTAAACCTGATTGTTCGTACTAACACTTTCTACTTCTCTGTATATATTCCTGTTTGTAATATATCTGTGTTATTCCATATCGGTGTTCGAGTTCTTCTTTATTGGTCCTACCTTGGACTATCACCGTGGTACAAGGAACCGGACCATAACAGAAGGTATATGTTTGTATTGCTGGTACTTTTTTTAAGTCTTGCTAATAATATTTTTTCTTCAAAAATTATTACTGGTAATATATTTTATTACCAAAAAATTATGCTATTAAAACCTATTTTTACACAAGTTTGGGAGTCAACTATTTGCCCATAGCTTGGTCCCTAACAGGTGCTACCATCCCGGGTCAGGGTGGACTTGGGAACGCCAGCAATCAAGAGGTGGGTCAACGCCCCTCAAAACCTCCAGATCTGTTAGACGTAGTTTATCGTCTTACCCAGGACGCGGATGTACATTATCGCCATACCCAGGACGGAATATAAAAGGAGTAGACGTATGGAGGGCTATTTTCACCTAAATCCTGAAGAGATACGGTAAACAAACCAAGCCAGTTTAAGTTTTAATTCATTGTAATCCATTTTCGTGAATATTACCCATTTTGTCACTAATTCATTAGCTTCCACAAGCAAGTACTTTGATACATATATTGATTTTTCCTCTAAGCTGACAGACTAAGTTCTAAATTTATCTTCTTTCTTCACTGATAAAAAATTGAAATGATCTTGTGATGTATAATTTTACTGACCTTCTTTGCGCCTGTCAGATTGTATTCGCTCAACTCGTTGGCCAGATATTTCTGAATTGGTTTTTCGATCGTCCGATGGCGTCGTTATTAGCTAAGAAAGAATATATTAGTCAACTGAGATTTGGTTTAAAAAATAAACACCAAAAAGTAGGAAGATACACCGATTTTAGTGTATATTGAAACATTTCACCTGACATTCTAATGACAAAAGAATTTCATAATCTATTATATTTAGAAGAAAATCGAACATTTAAACTCGGTGATAGATTAGAATTAATAAACATAAAAAATAAGAATAGAAAAATAAACAAAATACCAAAGATTCCATAGAATATTTACGCATCTGGAGAAGAAAGGATTGAATTGACAAGTTTTTGATGTTATATAACTATATTTATTTTCGGATTGTAAGGAAGGGTGAGTTATTTTTTCAATTGGAATAATGATTTTGAAAATGGCAATCTTGAATGTCTGAGGGAACTGAGAGACAGGACAAAATAAAAAATAATAATAATCATCTTCATAAACATTCGCCGCGTCAGGTCACCATTTCTCCTGCACCAATTGTGGTCTGCTCTTTCAGTACCTGGCCTAAAATTGTCATCTCAAACATTACCTGATTTTGTTGTTGGACACTTATATGTCAAAATCGATGGGAGAGTCTATCATCCATATATATATATATATATAAATATATATATATATATATATATATATATATATATATATATATATATATATATATATATATATATATTTATATATATATATATATATGTATTTATATATATATTTATATATATATATATATATGTGTGTGTGTGTGTGTGTGTGTATGCGCGTGTGTATATAATAATAATAATAATAATAATAATGATAAAGTAAAATTGTAACCCGTATGGAATTTCCAAGAGGATAAAAGATCCGAGGAGAGCTCTATGTCGGAGACAGAGCAAATTTATTAATTAATGAATATCAATCACTTAAAATACCATAAGATTACTACCTATGGTATTTTAACTGTTCTATTTAATCAATATATATATATATATATATATATATATATATATATATATATATATATATATGTGTGTGTTAAAGAAATGGACGAGGTCCGACAATTTATTTATTAAAGACATTTTTATTTATGTTTAACGTATCTATAAAATAACAACGTTAAACATAAATAAAAATGTCTTTAATAAATATATATATATATATATTTAATATTACACGACAAAAAAAATGGCAAATTAGCTCATTTGGGTATAGATCTATTCCAACCAAGTACAATGGTCTTATTCAAACTTGGTGGATCGGACTGTTCTTGTCTTAGACCAGTCTAAGTTAAATATTAAATTTATGATTCCGAGACGTTCACTAGGGTTGAATGACACTAACGTACTTAGCACTGGATGAAATAGTTCTATACCCAAATGAAATAATTTGTGATTGTTTTGCTGTGTAATTTATATGATCTGTTATAATAAATACATTGAGCTCTGTTTGTCGACCAGTTTTAATATATAATATTATTAGCATTCAGATAGATTACATAATAACGGATCTTTTAGCAGTAATATATATATATATATATATATATATATATATATATATGTGTGTGTGTGTGTGTGTGTGTGTGTGTGTCTGTATTTAGGCAGCAATCTTTCTTTCATGCACATTTAATTGAATACGACAGACAAGGTGTTTTTTTTAGTTTTTTCTTTCCAATTTTTCATGCGATTTATTTGTTTTTTCTTTTCCAATGATAAATTATATAAAAAAATGTCCGAATGTTCTTTTTATCCGAGCGCTTTCTGCTATACATTTAGATATTTTCAAGGATTAAATATTTTAACTTCAATGAAATGTGCACATATATATATATATATATATATATATATATAGATAGATAGATAGATAGATAGATAGATAGATAGATATTTATCCACAACATCGCATCTGAAAATTGTAAAAATACAATAAGAAATTAATCATACAGACTTTGTCGGTGCCAGAAAGTTCCTACACTGATGTCCCCAAGGATATATGGCCCGGTGGATAAAAGCGTTGGTTGAAGTCTTCCATTCACTTGACCCCAAAAAGTTGTGATACCTGGCCACTGCAGAAATTAATAAAAACTTGGAGAGTTTAGTTGCTAAAGGGAAACAGCTGAAACTGATATATCCAGAAGAGGCGTAGCACGTGAAAGTAGAACAGTCTAACCTGGGGGACGAAACAAAGAGTTCAGTGTGAAATTTCAATGTATATTGATTAAATAGAACAGTTAAAAAAGTCGCGAATATGACAATAGAGTTGAGGGAAACAGTCTGAACAAGGTAAATAATGTAAATAGTTACAATACCTCATCTCAGAAATAGAGACAGATACTGATGAAGTACGAAGCGCACAACGGCCGAAACGTCGTGTATATGACAATGAAGATGTGGACAATAGACTGAACAATGTAAATAGTGTAAATAGTTACAATACCTCATCTCAAAAATAGAGACAGATCCTGAGGAATGACGGAGCGTACAACGGCCGAAACGCCATGAATATGACAATGAAGATGAGGTCAACACTCCTAATAAAATAATAGTATAAATAGTGAAAATACCTCATCTCAGAAATATAGACAGCTATATAAGATGATGTGTCTAAACGTGATTCAGTTAACATCGCGGCTTCATTTTTCAAGGAAATACCTCGGTAAACAGTGAAAACAATATCAACTGGCCGAGATCGATAAAATTAAGAAAAATTAGAATTTTTTTAACCCATTCACCCCAAGATTAAATTGAGGGTTACATGATATGAGAAAAATTAAAAAAAAAACTATAATTAATGAGAAAGAACAATAAAAGAATGGGTATTATGAATACCAAAGAATACGATTGGCATTGAATTTAAGTCTTTGAAGATCAAAGTTAACTGTGAATGAAGAAGCGGGAATTGCCAGTGAAGAGATTGTTCGCATAGAAATTACGGTTACATCTAGAAATTTCAAGTATATAATAATGATGCCTAACAGCCAATCTAATACAGCGTTTTTGTAGGGATCAAATAATTTTCCACCTTACAACGCTTCTCTCACTGACGAAAAGTCGCAAGACTCTCAGTGCTCTGTCGCTGTTTCAACGGAAAGTTCTCAGTCGACCTACATTCCTTAGTTACACCAATTCCAAGCTTCAGATCTAGGACCCGCCATGTTACTTCATCAGTGAGAATTAAGTTCCACAAGAGTAACTTCTTCCCTCAAAACACTGCTCTGTGGAACAGACTCCCAAGTGTGTTTTTCCCTATCACTACAATATTAATCTGTTCAAGCCTGGGTTAAATGCTATATGCCTCATATATCCGAATAAAAGGTACCTTTTGCTCTATAACCCTCTCTCTGGTTGGCTCCCCGGGCCTTTAAAGTGTGAATCACAGATTAAAAAAAAGATAAAAGCTGAAAAGAAGAGATCGGATTCTCGTTTTTAACACGTTGCCATAATTCTGGGGAAGAAGATTCCTCTGTAGAAGTTCTTCTCACTGAAAGATAAAGGGAAGGAGTCGATTCAGTGTAAGTAGCCTGGAAGGTCGTAGATATGAAGATCTGAGCTAGTGTACCAACGTAGTTCACCAGATAATCTGCCATGAAAATAACGGGTGGCTATTGAGAAGCTATAAACGTTTCGTATCAAGCGAAGGATTTTGAAGCATGGAAAACTATTAAGGCCGGGCAAAGCCTTTTGAACAATTTAAATGCTAGAAAGTGAGCTCTGGGCAGATATGGCAGTAATACTCCATTGTTTTTATCTTCTCTATCTCTTATAATGATAGCTTATTTCAGAAGGTGTCAGATACCTTCTGGAGTGGTACGAAGAACCAACCTTTTTTTTTCAGTATCTTTGCTTATAGGATTTCCACTTGAGATTTGGTTAGAATTACGGGCAAGAGCTCACATTGAGAGTAAAGCATTTATCATGACTGAAGAAAGACCAGTGTATGCTCTGAGATGAAACGTTACTAGCTGAGTTTTCGGTGCATTGAATGTTATACGCCAGTTCTCCATCCACTAATGAACAGTGATAGCTAGGTCAGAGTATATATCTGCTTTCATTCTCTGGTCACTTAGATTTTTGGAGGTGCATCTATAGACCTTGATGCCTTCAGCTATATATATATATATATATATATATATATATATATATATAATAAGGGACCTGAGAATCTTCTTAGGTGATCGTTATATATGGTAAAAATGTTAGGACGGAAGACGGAATCTTGGGGGACGACTGGATGATCGCATTTGATTTAGTCGAGTTGCCATTGACTACAACCTTCATAAACTTAATCGATAGTTGTCACAGCTGGAGAGTTTGCGCAGCAGACTCTTATGCCACACTATGTTCCCGAGATATCTAAGTCGATTGCCCTCTTGATGGATTTATTACAAATCTCTTCACTGATTCTATGTGTGAAGCACTTGATAATAAATCAATTCCAAGAGCAGTTGTCGTAAGTACCTCGAATGCTTTTGGAAAGGTTTGACGCCATGGATTCAACCGTGAGTTTCTTTGTGCATGACTTCCCATTTTTCCCATTTTCTGGGATCTTGATGGTGATTAGTTGTTCTGAACTATGCTAGACCTAAATTGACATTTAACCAATTTTGAAATGCCCATGATACTCAAAGAACTGTGTTCAACATAAAAAAGTTTACCAAGACCAAAAGAAAGTAATGGCATGAGATTAAAACAAAATTTAATTCAGGCACCTTGCTTGAATAATATTAGGTGTTGTAAAGGTTTCAGAGCCATTCCAAACTAACGTTATAAACGCCATTTGGAAAATTAAACATAAGCAGATGTAAAGAGTCCTGCTGGCTGTCTGAGTTAGTAATCTGGGCACAAATAAATATAATTCGAGTGTTTTATACTGTATATATATATATATATATATATATTCATCCTGGGTAAGACGATAAACTACATCCAACAGCAAGACCTCTGATCAGGTTTTGAGTAGCGTGAAACCACCTCTTAATTGCTGGTGTTCCCAGGTCCACCCTGACTCCAGGTGTTAGAACATGTTAGAATCCAAGCTATGGGCAAATAATTGACCCCAAACACTATGAATGTATTAAAATAGGTTTTAATACCAGCAATAAATTTTTTTGGAAAAATTATTACCATCAATAAATATCTTGTCGCCATTAAATAACGCACTGAGATTGATATGCCGTAAAACAAACGAAACGAAACGATATATATATATATATATATATATATATATATATATATATATATATATATATATATAATAAATATTTTTAGCGTAAAATCTTTCTTTGACAATGCTTATAATTCAGTTAGGGACATTATTCCCATAGATGGAATATTATAATTATATACTTAAAATTTCAAACTAAAGCTAACTACCTTGTCAGAGGTATTTACAAGTTAGCATTCCAAAGCATTCGTCATGTGTCTTAGTCATACACAGGTGGAGAGAATGTAACATTGTGTGTACAAAAAGCGATGAGAAAAAAAAACTTATCGATTTGTGAGAATAAAGTACTTATACCTGAAAAAGAAAACAACCTGGAATATTGCTGAAGTTATATCATATATTTCTGAAAGAAGACATATTTGTTACAGTCAGTTGAGAGACAAGGATTCCGTAGAAAATGAAAAAGTAAAAGGAACTGTCCTTTTACATTGGCCTCTATATTAAGTAAATAGCGAGTAAGACATATTTTCTGACAAAAAGGGAGATTTTTCCTTCCAAATGTCATCACTCATTTTAGCCTTTCTATTACAAACAAGGCGTCGATAACACTTTCCTACTTGGGACAATAAAAGTAGCCAATGCAAAACATAATCCTTGTGCTTTTTAATAGCGCAGAAAACCTTTTTCTTGTTGAAAAAACGGTAAATTGTCCCGAAGACAGCCGTGACGACTATGGTGGAGGAACAACCAATAAAGCTTACTACCGAATAACGAACATTTTTGCAAAAATTCATTAAGGGCCTTATACTTAACCACATATGACGTAGACGCCGTGTCACAGAGTATAGGGGAGACGAAAAACACATATTTATTGGGATATAATTGTTAGGAGGTGAAAAAGCCAAAAGTTGCATTATATATGCAATTTCTGTGGTTTATATATATAGATAAATGCATGTCACTGTGTAAGTCTGTCAGTTTTTACTAACTTTACTTTTAGAAGCTGTAGCTCATCATACCATACCATTTTTGAATCAAGCCGTCTCCATGAGTAAATTAAAATCATTCCGGACAAGATCCGGTCCTGCAATCTTGAAATTCTGGAACCCCAAGTTTTCATTACTGTGATTGGTCGGCGATATTTTTGCGTGATTTTTGCAACGTATTTGTTGGACGATAAGGATTTTAAGACTTGGAAATAAATTTGGGAATAATTGAAATTAATTTCGAAATCCAGCGAAAGTCAGCCAGGAAATAAAAAAAAAACATAATTGTTTGTACGGAAAGTTTAATGATCTACGTACATCAAACTGTGTTTAAATTAAATGGCGGCAGAAGAATTATCGTTGAACTTTTAAAAGCTAAGCTAAAATATGAATCTAATTCTTAAATGCAGCGATCAATTTTGAGTTCTGTAGTTTATTGTTGACTATCGCATACGGCAGCAGTATGCCTCACAAAAAGAAATCTCAGCTAACAGTGGACCAGATTGCAATAAAAAAAAAATACCAAGGCTTCAGCTACGAAAAGAAAGCCCCGTTCAAATGAAAACTTACATCAAACGACATCCAGGAGAGCATGCTGAGAATATGCAAAGACTTAGAGACTTTAAAACTCCTGAACAAGCCGAAGGCCCAATCATGAACCCTCCGTAGAAGTTAGATTAAATTCCGGTCGATATAGTTAAAATAAACCTCATTTAAATTGCAACGAGCAAGAAACTGTCCAGAGAAATGACCAGAAAATTATGGAATACCAGTAAGGAAAATTATGTAGAAAATATTTATTTTTCGGCATTAACTCAAAAATCAATCAGCCATTATCATTAAAACTTCCTCATTACTTACATGTTCACTCTATGATATTCTCAGTATACTTCATCTGTGTGGAGATTATCCATTATTTACTGCTATGAGTGATATTACTGTTTAATATTCGGATAACGCTGGTAGTTCTGATATTTAACACTTTAAGGCAATAAACATAAGGTTGAGTGAAGAAAAGGTTTAATCAGTTGAGAGACACGGATTAATAATATCGTAATTAATAATAACTTAGTTTCGAATACGTACCACTCAAAAGATACTCCTTGCGACCAACCTTGAGACGACATTCCTATGACCAGACGTTCTACGCATAACGAATAGACTAGTCCATATACATCAATTACTTTATTGTCTTTCATCACAATTACATAACATTTTATTGCTTCTTTTTATTCAAACAAAATCTTCCTGTTTCTTAATTTTTTGCTTAGCTTATGGAAGGCATATTCTGATTTTATTACGCCTTCATATTTCGGTACCATATTTTCGGTCCAGTGTTCAAACGCTTCCTAATCGTATTTTGCATACTGGACTGTACCTCTTGCAGACAAACCTAGAGTCTGTATTCTAACAACTAATGGTTATCCTTTCTTCTCTTACGTTCTTTATCAGGTCTGTAACATCAACGCTTTATGGATAAGAGGATAGTTAAAGCAAGTATTTTAAAACGATATCCTTCTGGTAATCCAGAATGTTAATCATCGCTATCAAATAAGGCAAGTAAATATTCAGTGAAAATGCTCTTGATTTAAGAATAGATATCTTTCTTGTTGTCCAGACTAGGTGTCTGTCTTTGATTAATAGAGCTAGCTATATGTCTGTTCATTTCTCTCTTGAAATTGCTTTATTGATCTATTCTTTCTCCTAATAACAAAAGTTAACTGCTCCTTCCGTGTTTACATGCCTAAAAAGCGCTGGTGTTCTTTGGTTTCATTTCGACAACTCTAATAGGATGTTTCTGAGAAATCGATCGTAGCTTTTGGAGGAATTCTCGTTTACAACAAGAAGGTAATTCGACAATGCCTACAATACTGGAAGTCTGTTTCCGCTCTCGTAATTAAGGCAAACGCGGAAGAAACAGATCACACTTTATACCTGAAACTTTCATCAATCAATGCTTTTGGTCGCGACTAGGCGTCCTTGAAAATATTCATATGCAGTTCTGCTTACAAATTCAATTCTCCAGCGAGCAGAGTGTGTCAGAAAGTACATGTGGTAAGTATATTTATGTAACTTTTATATTCCTTGATATAGTGCCGTCATGTTTTTTTCTTTATTTTTTTTTAAGAATGCTGCTTTTCCTGTTAATGGAATAAAATCAGGAAGCTTTTCAGTGAGTCTGTCTTTATTGAATTTACAGCCTTTTTCATAAGCAGCTAATTTCATTAGTGTAACCACCATTTTTGGAAAGAGGCAAGTGATAAGGTTACAGATTTAGTATTAGACGAACAGAAAGTAATATATTGACAAGCGTTTGGAAAATCTCAGCACATATTTTATTCTTCCTTCTTGCTGAATTGTGATTTCACTTCTCGGTATTCAACAATCGCATGTTTAATACAAGAGAATAAATCAAAATTATACAATTCTACATGGCCGCTATATCATCCAAAATCATGGACTCTCTCTATTCTCTCTGACTCTCTCTCTCTCTCTCTCTAACTCTGTGTCTCTGTCTCTCTCCTTTCTCTCTCTCTCTCTATATATATATATATATATATATATAGAGAGAGAGGGGGAGAGATAGAGAGATAGATAGTATATATGTTATGGGAACTTACCTATAACGATAATGGACTCTTCCTGTCACTATAAATACTGTGCCTCTCAAGAGGTATAATGAATGAATGGTGTAACGAGTCGAGACAATATTAGTTCACTCTAAACCAGACGGACAAATATTACTGACACCTTCAACTTCTTGTACTATATTTCTGTTGTAATATATCTTTGTTATTCTACTCTTGTGTTCGTGTTGTTCTTCCTTGGTTCTAAACTTGGACCATAACTGTGGTACGAGGATATTGGACCATAACAATATATTAATAAATATACCTATTAAACCTCATCGATAGAACGACTCCGAATTTCATGCACAACGTAATCTTCAGGTGCAGAGTCTAGACTGACTATTACGTAATTTAAATTCCAATAAAAATATCTGATTATCAGCATGTTGGTACAGTTATATATTATACTACGAATACATATTCTTAATTTGAAAAAAAAAACATATATATTTGAGCTTTAAAATCAAAGGGATTTGTATATACATGTAAAAATTTTAAAAAAAATTAGAGTAGTGAAAAATATATATATATATATATATATATATATATATATATATATATATATATATTCTAAATGAAGGTTAAAGGGATATTACTTGTTCATTTAAAAAAAAAAAAAAAACCTAATTTACATTAAAACTTAATCTGGATCAAAGTATTTAGCAGATATTTATTTTATGCCTACATGTAACCATCAATTCATTCCTCTTGTTTAATAAACTAGGGTTATGTAACAATTTTAAGATAACTAATTTTTCAACAAGACATAAATTACATCTATACTCCGTTCCATTGTAAGAGTTGGCTCTTGCTAAAATATGCCAGCTGATAATAGTTATACAACCACCATTCTTTAATTTCCAGAAATATTTAATTAGATGATGGTAGAAACGAAATTTTCCAAAAATAAAATTTGACACCTTTACGCTATCTTGGTATATAATATTATCAGTCATACATTTCCAGTTTAAGGGACAGATCATATTTCTTTGGCAGTTGCTTTTATTCTACAAAAAAGTAAACGTTGTCTTTGTTGGAAACGTTATTTAATATATTGTCATGTTGGGATATAGATTCATCGAAGTTATTAACGAAGCTATAGGCGATATTAATATTATTTTTGTCAAAATATCTTTCTTCATGGTTTAAGTGCTTATGAATTAAATTTAGGAAAATTCTTACGATTAAACCGTGGATTATACCTTGTAAAGTTGTGCTTACAATGTTTCTGTTTATTTTTTACTATCTTTGTTTTTTTTTCTAAATACTATAAATTTAATTTGCTGAGTTCTAAAGCTTTTATACATTTTATTTTATTATTATCCATATTTCTTATTGTTGGAGTTGGTAGATTGCATATTGCATATTGCAGTGATTTCTGTAAATTTTATGATGGTGGTTTGATTCATTACTTGCGTATCTGTGGTTATATCGAAATTGAGTATATGCTTTGGATATATACATACATATATATATATATATATATATATATATATATATATATATATATATATATATATATGTATGGATATAAACATACATACACACACATATATATATATATATATATATATATATATATATATATATATATATATATATATATAGAAAGAGAGAGAGAGACGTAGGTAAATCAAATG
Organism: Acanthosepion pharaonis; assembly: GCA_903632075.3. Lineage (NCBI taxonomy): Eukaryota > Metazoa > Mollusca > Cephalopoda > Sepiida > Sepiidae > Acanthosepion > Acanthosepion pharaonis. The sequence continues at coordinate 1,553,326 of CAHIKZ030005089.1, read as the reverse complement.
GTCAGATATATATATGCAAACGTATACGCACGTGCATACACACACACACGAAGATAAAAATGATCAAATTTACTCATGAGTTTTAAAGATATTAGTGCTTGATGTAGTCAAACTAAGAAAAGATATATATTAATAAATATACATATATAATATATCGTCGGGTACAAAGCATATATATATATATATATATATATATATATATATACACTTATTAGGTCGCTCTTCCAGAAACTTCAAATAAACTTCCGCAAGTTATGATGTGAAAACATTTTTAACGGACTCTTGGATTTGTTTCCTTTACTTTCTCTTCAAATATCATTTTACAGCGATCAAGAAAATCTAATATAACAAAGGCGGGTGAATATGGCGCATAGAGTAGAACAGAGCGAAAACAGCAAACGAATTTGTTGCTGTCGTTCAACAGGGACGGTAAGTATAACCCTGAGACCCGAAGACGTATTACGATGACCCACGGCGCATTCCAAAAGCTAGGCAGAGTATTACGAGGCAGAAATATTTATTTGGTATAAAGGAAAAGAGCACTAACCTTCTACGTGACATCTGTCCTCCTTTACGGTAGCGAATGTTGGGCGTTCTCTTCAAAAATTCAGAAGAGACTCGAGGCATGGTTGTACAGAAGGATGCTAAGGATACCATGGGTCAAGTGTTTGAGCAACGATGAGGTTTTGGAGAGGATGCACACAAGGAGGAAGCTTATATTTAACAGCAGACATTTCTGGGACACGTAATGAGAAAGAAAGGCTTGGAGCATCTGATACTCAAAGGGCGGATAAGGGAACGAGTGACAAGGAAAAGCAATGCATGACATCCCTGACGGGCTGAATCAAGTGTTTGGCAGAGCAGGGTCGATGAGAAATAAAAAAAACACAAAATTTATTAACAACTACAAGGGGCAGGAATTTGTGGAGAGCCATAATCGCTTACGTCCTGAGGAGATACGGCACATAAAGACGAAGACTTATAATATATTCTACAGGTTTCCAAATAAGAATTTTATAAATAAAAAAGGAAGATATATACCTGAAGTTATTAAATGAATTTTTAGTATGCGTAAGGAAGAGGCAGCTGAGATTTCTGGGATACGTAATGAGAAAGGAGGGTCTGGAGAATCTGATACTCACAGGTCGAATAGAGAGAAAGAGAGACAAGGGAAAGCAACACATAATATACCAGGCGGGTTTAAGTAAGTTGATGACAGAACGCGGACATGCGGAGGTGACAGAGGGGCGAATCTTATTATGAGTTACAAGGCATAAGAGAAAGTGGAGAGCCATGATCGCCTACATCCTGAAGTCTATGTTTGTAATTTTAACCTACAGAAAAAGAATCATAATTTTAATGCATGTGTGGAATGAGCCTGAAATCCGATTTGCAGGTCGGGAACTAAAATCAAGCAGGTGCGGAAGTTTAAATATCTGGGAAGTTTCTTTATGGAGGACGGTAAGTGCGACTTTAAGATCCGAAGACGTATTGGGATGGCCCAAAGGGGCATTCCAAAAGCTAGGCAGAGCATTACAAGACAGAAGAATTTTCTTTGGCAACAAAGGAAAGAGTATTGAGCTGCTACGTGACATATGCCCTTCTTTACTACAGCGAATGTTGGACGTTCTCCTCAAACATGAAGAAGCAACTCGAGACATCGGAGCTATGGTTCTACAGAAGGATGTTAAGAATATCATAGGCCAAGCGTGTGAGCAACGACCAGGTTTTGGAGAGGATGCAAACATGAGAGAAGCTTATACTTAACATCAGGAAGAGGCTGCTGAAGTTTCTAGGACAAGTAATGAGTAAGGAGGACTTGGAGAATCTGATACTCACGGGTCGAATAGAGGGAAAGGGAGACAAGGCAAAGCAAATCATAATATACCTAGCGGGCTTAAGCAAGTGGATGATAGAATATGGTCTAGGGGAAGTAGCAAAGGGATAAAAATTATTGTGAGCTAAAGGTATACGGTGAAGTGGATGGCCATGATCGCCTAAGTCCTGAAGGGACACGGCGAAAAAGAAGAGTTATTTTTACTTCATGGGATATTTTGTTATGGAGAAGAAGAACAGTTTTTTTTGTTCTATTAATCAACTGTGAATGCTGCCGAAGCCGTGTAAATAACGAAGTATGTTAGTATACTCCAAATATATTCTCAATTGTCACGTGTGATTTGTAGATAGGATGGTACTTTTGTATTATATAGGAATAGTGTCGCTGCCGACATGTGGGTTTTAACATAGATCGCCAGTGAGTAAACACAGGCGATCCCATAACTGAATTAAGTAGACCACGTGACCATAAACGAAACGCATATATAGGAGGTAGCGTGTGTCTAATTGATCGCTATTTCTAGTCTATCCTCTATTACTATACGGATCACCATTTCTACTCTATCATCTTTTACTATTCAGACTGATATTCTATACTCTATCCGCTATACTATTTCTCTATACGGATTACTAGTCGTTGGCTACTATTCGAGCGACTATTATCGAGCAAGTAATATTAATGCGATTGTTATTCAAAGGCGTATAGCACATTAGTATAGTTCAATGGCGTAGTATAGTTGTATCTGCGTTAATAAAGCCTCTGCTACAACGAGCATTGCGGAAGTGACAACGAGTATTCGTTGGCATTACAAAAGTAGCAATGAGTTTTCGTTAAGATCACAAAAAGTTGTCATTACAATTAGTCCCCTAAAAAGAAAACTACTTATGACTCCATACTCTTCAGATGTTAAAGGAAAGTCAAACGTGTATATCAATAATTCCCTACCTCCAGAAGTGACATGGCACATTTAAAAAAAATATCTTAAAATATTAGTTTGCTGATATTTCTATTTGATGAAAAAAATTATAATTCAATATCTTTAGTTTAACTAAAAACCGATCAAATGAAATGGTTTTAAAAAATGCATTCGCTAAAAATGCCTCAGAGTTTGGAAAATTGTACAGGAAATGTCATTTTGACGAAAAAGTTCGTCTGAATCTGGAGACTGACATGTGTATTGCTGACATTTACGACATAGCATCAATGACGATGTTTTTCGAGTCGGGACAGTTCACTTGGTTCGTTTTTCGTGAATATTGAAGTAAAAAAACAAAAAAAACCCTGCGATTCTATCTTCCTGTCTTCCATTCTAAATGTGTTTATATTTACGGGCGGTGAAATATTCCAGGTATACTCATGAATGAATAGTAAGAAAGAAAATTCTGATTCAGATTTTGGGAGGGTGGACTTGGTGAGATCTTTTCAAAATCTACTGGTATCTATCTATCTATCTATCTATCTATCTATCTATCTATCTATCTATTCAGTCCTAATGTCATTTTATCTATCTATCGATCTTCCTGTCTGTCATTCTAAGTGTGTTTTGGGAAGGTGGATTTGGTGAAGACTTTTCAAAATCTACTCGTATCTATCTGTCTATTTCAATCTGCTCATATCTATCTATCTATCTATCTATCTATCTATCTATCTATCTATATTCATTCCATTGCCGTTTCTATCTATCTATCTATCTATCTATCTATCTATCTATATTCATTCCATTGCCGTTTCTATCTATCTATCTATCTATCTATCTATCTATCTATCTATCTATCTATCTATATTCATTCCATTGCCGTTTCTATCTATCTATCTATCTATCTATCTATCTATCTATCTATCTATATTCATTCCATTGCCGTTTCTATCTATCTATCTATCTATCTATCTATCTATCTATCTATCTATCTATCTATCTATATTCATTCCATTGCCGTTTCTATCTATCTATCTATCTATCTATCTATCTATCTATATTCATTCCATTGTCGTTTCTATCTATCATCTATCTATCTATCTATCTATCTATCTATCTATCTATCTTCATCTATATTCATTCCATTGTTATCTTCTATCTATCTATCTATCTATCTATCTATCTATCTATCTATCTATCTATCTATCTATCTATTCAGTCCCAAACTCTTTTCATCTATCTATCTTCCTGTGTTTCGGGAGGTGTACTTAGTGGGACGTTTCAAAATCTACTAGTAGGTATCTATCTATTTGTCTATTTCAGTCTGCTCACATTCATTATCATCTATCTATCTATCTATCTATCTATCTATCTATCTATCACACACACACACACACACACACACACACACATATATATATATATATATATATATATATATATATATATATATATATATATATATATATATATTCATTCTATTACTGTTTCTATCTATCTATCTGTCCCAAACTGTTTTCCTCTATCTTCCTGTGTTTGGGGAGGTGGTGTGATGTTTCAAAATCTACTAGTAGCTATCTATATATCTGTCTTTTTCAGTCTGCTTATATCTATCTATCTATCTATCTATCTATCTCACGACTGAAACAGTATATAACACCAGGTCGGGCTTTGTGTAAGAAACCCGAGTGCATACACTTAGGTCAAGACCAAATATTTCCACAGCCCTTGTAACCGTTACTTCTTGCTCTAGTCTCGATGGGGACAACCGACCCCCCTCTTTAATGCAATCAGAGGGTGCTGCCCCTGGCAGCTGTTTCCCAGGACCGAACACCTCAATTATTTTTTCCTCAGCTGCATCTCTGTCCGCGGACAGTCATAACTGAGACGCACTCTGCCCGAAGACAGAAAGGTAACTTGTGATTTTATGCATCTTTCGGCAGGACCACACTAGGCATGCATTTTGATTGCTTTGGGGGTCTCTTCATATCCTGAATCAGTCTTACAACAATGCTGGTCAAGGGTTTTCTTCCAGTTATTTAAAAAAAAAACTTGGGAGTACCGACAGAGGTAATTTTATGATTTTACTTAATACGGCCACGTACTGTATTGGGGCCTTCGACTTCGATTTTCTCTCTGGTTGACTTCCAATATTTTGCTAAAAGCAGCAAAGTTTATAAATTATATGCTACCTTATTTCTAGACTGGATGCCAACCAAGGCTTAAGTACTTAGTTTGTCTTGCTAATTTTCTAAGAATATGAACTGTGAAGTGAATAATTTAAATAATTTTTAAGCATGTTAATATCAAAGTTGTGATCCGTGTCTGTATAAGAGTGTGCAGTAAAATCTAATATTTATTCATTCGACTGAGTAAATATGGATTGCGAATCTGTGCAAAATCTTCTTTTTAAAAGTTCTCGAAATATGGAAATCCTTCGTGTGTCAGTTGTCGTCACGAAAAATAGTTATGGGTAGGCTGAGTTCAAATTACGACCAAGGCTGTCCAATTCGCATTGATGCAGGGACCGAATGAAATGAATACAACCTCTTCGCCAACTTCTTCATGTGTTGGGTATAATTGTGGAGAAAACCGAATTCTACAGCACTGGTAGAAAAACCAATCTAAGAAAAAGTAAGCGTAATTTAAAGCTACGAAAACGTTACAGGAAAATCTCTCTACAGCCTGGACACAGACGAAATCCAATTAACTATATTATTTTACCTCCACTGATTAGACAGGGTTTTGTTGAAAGGAGAAAGAATTGATTTCTTTTTCTTGGTTATACTAACGGAGAAGGTGTCCTTAATGAAAATCACAGATGTAACAGTTTTGATTGAACGCATAAAAAACGAATGTGTTATAATTGATAATATGGTGTGATTGCGTCGAGTTCACGTGAATATTGCAAAGCGTGTCAACCATTGCATCAGAAATGATGGAAGTTCTATTGCATCTGATATTTCTTAAAAATAGGCATTTTTGTCTGTGTTAAGAAATTACGAACACCAAGTATTACTATACGAAAGAATTATCAACGCAACCAACTCCCTTGTGCAAATTAATTGAAACA
>CAHIKZ030005089.1:1272500-1545000 GCA_903632075.3 Acanthosepion pharaonis | reverse complement strand
CGCCTCTAAGTGTTGATTTCTATGTTCACTTTTATATATATATATATATATATATATATATATATATATATATATATATATATATATATATATGTTCTAGGATATGGTCAGTTTTAACTGCTGAGGATAGTTTCCGTCTGGTCTACTTTTGCCAATATGCACTACCCATGAAAGAATGATACACTGAAGGAAGGAAGTGGTCAGTCTGTGCAGCCCCTGTTTGAATACATGGGACTGATGAAGATGAAGATTATGACTAAGATGGACGCATCATAGGTATCCATATAAGTATATTTTTGAAATTGTATTTTTTAATGCAACGCTTATCGAACCTCATGAGATTATCCAATCAATCAGCATCCATAGCTACATCGTACTTCCTTCTAAGATAAGAAAAATTCTTCCTTAAATTATCAATAATACCGAGTGGCTGTTATAGATTAATCATCACGGTGGTAAAAAAGTGATTTTTATGTTCTGCTAATGAACGTAAGAAATCGATTCTGCTGGACAAATTAAAAAAAAAAAATGAGAGAGAAATTTTTTTCCGTTCATTTTTCTCGCGTTAAAATCCGTCCATAGATTTCCAAAATGAATGAGAAAATGAAGAATTATTTACACAAAAAAAACGAAATGTTTCAAACAAAAAAAAAAAAAACAAGCCGTTTCTTCATAATTACGGAAGAAAGCTGGTTCACACGCACACACAGAGGCTACAAACGTACAAAAACACACTCACACACGCATATATAGTATTTTGGTTCACATGATTACACATGCACACACGTTCAAACGTAGACGTAATAACACACAAACACATACACAAACACACACACACAGACACACACATATATATATATATATATATATATATATATATATAGAGAGAGAGAGAGAGAGACAGTGACAGAGATAGAGAGATGAGAACCAAATGACAAAGTATACAAAAATTAATTGCACGTATTCAGCATAAACACCTTCAAATAGATACACGCATATACGTCTAGATATTCATACTTGAGCTGCAAAGAAAGAAATGCGTTGACAACATTGACTGAATGAAAACGGAATAAACACACGTATATATAGGCACATAGATACAGACAGACAAGTATATATATATATATATATATATATATATATATATATATATATATATATTACGATAAACGTGCAATCAATTTACAAATTCATGAATTATTCACACAAAAAACAAATGCAAAGGTTAATGATTTAATTGGCGAGAAATCCATCGTCGCAAAACAATTCAAAATAATATACAAAAACCTCCAGATCCGTTATGAATGAAATGATCCTTGTTTCTATAAATTTCTGCCGTATTAGTTCTTATTTTTACTATAAGCTTTCGTCTGTTCCTACAGACATCTTCAGTATAATCACCATTGAATAATATAGTCCATGCCACTTTGACAGAAAATTTACCAGTAAAAAATTCGTTCATCACCATATTTGTATATGAACGCACAACTTTTAAAATTTAAAATCAAACTCAGCGTTGCTACTGCGCACTCCAAAAACAATAACTCATTTCCAATAGCATTTTCGGATACAACAATACATATATTTTCGTTGTCCTCTTATTACTAAGAGAAAAAACAAGAAAACATCTATTCTATACCTGAAGATGTCTGTAGGAACAGACGAAAGCTTGTAGTAAAAATAAGAACTAATACGGCAGAAATTTATAGAAACAAGGATCATTTCATTCATAACGGATTCGGAGGTTTTTGTATATTATTTGAATTGTTTGCGAGGATGGATTTCTCGCCAATTAAATCATTAACCTTTGCATTTGTTTTTGTGTGAATAATTCATGAATTTGTAAATTGATTGCACGTTTACCGTAATTTAAATAACTGATCCAAGTGCGACTTTTGGATAATAAGTGCAACATTACTGTAATTATTGAACAATATAGTTCATGCCACTTTGACAGAAAATTTACCAGTAAAAAATTCGTTCATCACCATATTTGTATATGAACGCACAACTTTTAAAAATTTAAAATCAAACTCAGCGTTGCTACTGCGCGCTCCAAAAACAATAACTCATTTCCAATAGCATTTTCGGATACAACAATAGATATATTTTCGTTGTCCTCTTATTACTAAGAGAAAAAACAAGAACAACATCTATTCTATATCTGAAGATGTCTGTAGGAACAGACGAAAGCTTGTAGTAAAAATAAGAACTAATACGGCAGAAATTTATAGAAACAAGGATCATTTCATTCATAACGGATTCGGAGGTTTTTGTATATTATTTGAATTGTTTGCGACGATGGATTTCTCGCAAATTAAATCATTAACCTTTGCATTTGTTTTTGTGTGAATAATTCATGAATTTGTAAATATATATATATATATATATATATATATATATATATATATATATATATATATATATATTCTGTTACAGAAATAGGCGCATGTAGACACACATTTACATCATCATCATCGCCTTTTTGTAATCGTAGGGGGGTCGAATGCAGGTGTTGTATCAAAATGGCTATTTCTGTAGTGATTTTATAACATATTTATATTATAATTTTTTAAATAAATATATATATATATATATATATATATATATATATATATATATATATATATATATATATATATATGTTTAATGAATATTTGGGCAGTAACTTTTATTTATACTTCGTTGAATATGACAGACAATGAAATTTGATTATTTCTCGTTTATTTTCAACATTCTTACATTTTTCCGTCTGTTGGCAGACCAAAACTGCAGGATGCTTTGTCCTCCAAAGTTGTACAGGGATTAAAGAAAACCAAATATCCACTTAATATCATGGGTTTTGGAGTGATTACTAGTGATGGTAACACTCTGATACATTTAATCTTCCCTCAAGACCTCACACACAACACGAAGGTTTGCTATCAAGGAGATAGTGCTGCCTTGGGTCAAGACGTTAGCTAATGAAAGACCTTATGTCTGGCAACAGGATTCTGCACCATGCCACACAAGCTGTCTGACAATTTCTTCGACCACATCTTATATCTAGCCGGCTAACTCCCCAGACTGCAACCCCCTTGGTTATTGTGTGCAGTACGCAATTGGGCGAGAGACCAACAAAACTCCTTGTAAGACCAAAAATGAACTGACAGCAAGGATTACGGCAGCATTCATCAACTTAAACAACAAGACCGTGCAAAAGGTTTGCTAGAGATGCCGAAGTCGTCTGAAGGCTGTATTATTTCAATTTATTTTTGTGAAATTTTAGTAAAAATATCTGTTAAAATGAGATGAAGTGTTATTTTCATATTTGAGTCTTTTAGACGACAATTTATCAATCGCAGTCTATGCATGCCTATATTCATCAACTTAGACAAGGAGACCGTCCAGAAGAGATGCAGGAGATTTCGAAGTCGTCTGGATATCGTGCTTGAAGCTAATGGCGATTTTATTGAATAATTTAATCTTTAGTATTTGAAGATATTTTTTGTGTAATTTTGGAAAAATACATCTGTTAAAATGACTTGTCAATGCTATTTTCATTCTTGCGTAATTAAGACGACAATTTATCCATCGGACATTGTATGTATATTTAGTGTCTTACATGCATCTGAATACAGGAAAATATCCAGTAAGTTATTCGTATAATGTTTGTGTAAACTTCATGAAGAAAAACGTGCACTCTTCGTCAGGATTTGAATCTACGCACTGTTAAACCCGGCACGCCTTCACCAACTTGGTCACGAAGACGTAACGGTCTAAACGGGGAGACTATATATATATATATATATATATATATATATATATATATATATATATATATATATGCAGAAATATAGTTTTAATGTGTGGTATATGTATGGGATACAGTGCTCAATTTCTGGGATAGAATGCATGTAAATATAAATATATTAGTGTTAATATTAATATAAAATTGAGCATTGGAAAATAAAATTAAAACTACTTCATTGTTATCCAAAATATTGTTTGTCCGTGTCGACTGATTGATTCTTGTTTTGTTTCATTAAATCTAATTCATGCATAATAAATATATCAAGTCCAAGTGGTAAGTAATGTATAAACACACCCATGTACATATTCTGGAGAAATTTAGATGTTAATTCCCACATTGTCGATATCTACCTACCAACCATCTTCAATACTGAGGACATTTCCTCCATTATATTTCATATAACAACAATATATATATATATATATATATATACATATATTGAGGATTAAACTCCCAACATTAGTAACTGCACACGCATTATTATCTTATCCACCACCTCTTCGTAGCAGTCACTCTGGTTTTTCTGATCTCTAGAATAATGTGAGAGAGAGTTTCAGTTGTTAATGATTGTGACACTTTCCAGTGGCCTCAATCAGCTGCGTTCTGTTCCCCGATATACGTTTCAGCTTCAGTGGATTTGTGAAGACAATCCATACTGAGAAGAAAAACACATTATTAATTTGAGACTTAGTTTGCGCATGCCGCGAGGAAAATTAATCAAAACACGTCTCGAATATTTGAAACGAATTAATCTGAAAAACACAAGGGATTTACTTGCTCGAAGATTTTCAGATATACTTAAATTAAGCGGATATATTATCCCATGGCGTTGCCCCTATGCATACGATTTGTTTTGTTGTCAACATGTGATGAAGAACGATGGTTTGTTTCTTAGAATTTTTTGTTAAAGCTTCTGTCATCTTTGTGATTACTACCATGTAAATGTTAATAACACTCGGACATAGCTTCTAATATATTAAAGAAATAAAGAGAGTTTTTCACAACCTCTTTCTCTTTCTTTCTTTCTTTTTTCTCCCTCTCTCTCTCTTACACACACACACACACACACACACACACAGTCTTTATATGTCCCTCCAGAACGTGGATCATGCCAATTGAAATGAAACGTAATTGCAATCATTTATTGGAAGACTAGCAGTACAGCCCGGCGTTGCCCGGAGATGTAACAGTAAGAGATAGATCAAGTATCGACCATCATAAAGACTGAAAAATAAAATTGACAAAGATTATTGTTTAAGGTTGACGGACACGCATGTCTTAATAATTGTTTTCAATCGTTATGAGTCTACCGATTGAATAGAATTTTATTATAAGCAATTGTCTTGTAAATGGAAGTTTTTAAGGATTCTGAATGTAAAAATAAAGAAAAAAAAGTCTGCAAGACAATAAGAAACACTACCTGCAAAAAAACAAGTGAGTTTTGTTGAAATCGGTTGAAAAATGTAGGAAATCCGATCCCATACATAAACGAACACACACACACACAAACAAACAAGCTGGGTTTTATAATAAGTATAACTCGATATGAGTTGTCACCCTTTCATTCCGCGAAAGCGATGCCTCTTAATCGTGTTTTAAAAATTGATTTCGTGCAAAAACAATTGTGTTTTTTCCAATTTTGGGCGCTGTCAGAACCACCGCACAGTAATTTTACGTAGTTCTGTAAAATTTTGTTGAAATCGGTTCAAAAATGTAGGAAATCCGATCCAATATATAAACGTACAGACACACACACACACACACACACACACAAAACCTGGGTTTATAATAAGTATGATTATTTATAAAGTGTCCAAGAAAACGAGATTCATGACTCAATTCACTCCGACGGAAATATGGAAAAGGCATGACATAGTGCTTGGCATTCGCACCGGAAGCTCAAATATGAACGTTTTAGAGTCTGTGGTTAAAGCTAATGTCGATTTTATTGAATACATGTACTTTTTAGTATTTCAAGATATTTTTGTATAAATTTGGTAAATATATCTGTCAAAATGGGATGTCAGTAATATTTTCATTTTTGCGTTATTTGGACGACAATTTATGCATCGCGCCCTATATGCACTGATGTTCTGGAGTGTGTGTGTTTGTGTGTGTGTGTGTGTGTGTGTGTGTGAGAGAGAGAGAGAGAGAGAGAGAGAGAAAGAGATAAAGAGAGAAAGAGAAAGAGGTTGTGAAAATATATTTTTATTGCTTTAATATATATAAGTAAACATTGAAGTCAACACTTAGACGCGTAAGTGCCTCTAAGTGTTGACTTCAATGTTTACTTTTTTATATTTACACACGCTCTATCTCTGATACTGAGCATAAATATAGCACGCCTTAAGAGTATATTTCTTCATATATATATATATTGTCATATGCCCCAGTCGACGAATGGGTTTATAGGGCGATCACACGCCGACTAGGAGATATATACATTCTCACACCTGTGGAGAGATGCAAGCTATCTCTCTCAGATCGTGACAATGGACAATTGGTAAACAAAAATATTTTTTAAGACCACTGTTCGATTGGGATAATCGAACAGTAATCTTTCCCAAGTCCGCTTCGTTTTCAACACGAATACTGATCCACAATACACGGATGAACTATAAGGCTTAGCGATTTTTGATACAAGAATTTTAATATGTACAAATATAGAAATATCAAAATAAAAGAACAGATAAGTATGAGTTAAAACATCCGACGACCAGATCTCAAAACTTACGTTGGGATATCAAAATTCGCCTAACACCAAATGGATTCAACTGAATCCGAACATACAAAAATATAAGTATGAATTACTATGAATTGAATGCAGAAGCCAACGCGTACACAAAAGAGATGGGATAGGAGTTACAATTATTTTTTTATATGTGGAAAGGTGTTTGCAAAAACATAATATTCATGGATGTATGTATATCTTTCTATTACGGGTTCAAAATAGGATTACTTATCTTTTATATTCAGTTCTCTTTTTTATATCAATGTCCTTTCTTTTCTTTTCTCGACACAAACACAATTTCACACACTGTCCAACTGTAACAGAAGTATACACTTTCTTCCTCTCTTTGTTTCGCCTTTTTCTTTCCTTCTTTTTCTTCTGTAGACAGCTCGGTTTCCAAATCCGGCTCACTGCAACAGGGATGTACACTTTCTTCCTCTCTTTGGTTTTCTTCTTTCTTTCCTTCTTCTTCTTTAAACAATTCAGCTTATAACAGAGGTATACACTTTCTTCTCTGGTTTTCCTTTTTCTTTCTTTACACAATTCAACTTGTAACAGAGGTATATGCTTTCTTCTCTGGTTTCCTTTTTTCTTTAAACGCAGGCTGAATCCTCAGCATATAACTTTCTCTGCGTCTTCAATTTGGGATTCTCGAACAGGAATATTTCTTATATTTCTTGTCCGGAGTTGCCTGGTTTGAACTGGATAAGTTCCATCACTATCAAATGCGTCTTATCTTTCCGTTCATAAACTATCAGCGCTTCGGCTTCAGGTCTTGTCTCTTCCAAGTCAAGATAGCAACTGATTTTCGAGTGAATCTCTGACTGTCACGTGTCTTAAATTTTGGCGCGAATTCTAGCTTACATCCGTCCCCTGTCTAGCTTCTGTCTAGATATTTGTCGCTACGGGTAATTGGGTCTGTCAACCAACTAGTCATAAGACACCCACGTGACCTTTATTCCATTGCTAGGCGGAAATTAACCCTAATGTATGCGTATATGCGTGTGTGACGTCCCTCTACAGCCTTCGCTCGCTCCTCGCTGCTTTGTTCGGGTGTCGCCGCTCCAAACGTGACGTCCGCCTGTCTGCGTCAGTCGTGTTGTCCCGTCCTGTGACGATCAACAGGCTTGGTATTGGTCGTAGCACCCAAATGTGACGTTCTAACCTTTTAGTGATTCGGATGGGAATCTGGTCAGATCCGATATCAGCCCCGTCGTTCCCCACGCGCTTCCAACGTCTGGTTACCAAAGTAAATGCGTTGATCTCCAGTTCGCCTACACACGTTGTGAATTGATCTTAAGCAGACGAAATCAATCAGTCGTTGGGTCCGTAATGCAAGCTGAGTTCAAACGAGGGTGGTATCACACAAATATGCATAAAAGAAAAGAAAATAATAACTCAAAAGTTCAAGGTATCAAAAAAAAGGATAACAATACTTTATATCTGGTTGCTGGATACATAGGACTACGTCTATCTCCCGACCCGCTATATGGATTGTGACACGTTGTTTTTGTTAGGTGAGTTTTAACATCTTAAGTTGTCTTTTCTTTAAGAAATTGGTTCTTGGTGTGTCTTCAGGCGGAAGTCGTAACACTTGTGTTGGTGGTAAGAATATAAGTCGCTCTTCAAAAATAAATTGTTCTTGGATTGAAGATGAGTTCGGAAGTTGCGCGAATCTTTCAAGTCAGCTCTGCGAGGCCCGCTTCAACTGAGCACTGGAAACTGAACTCTGGTAAACCGGAGTCCGAACTGATTTCCGCTCGCTGCGACTTTGCTTATATGGACGCCGACCAAAACTGGGGTGGGCTTTGTCGGGGTTTGAGGTTCCTCGATAATTCTAAATCCATATCCACTTCTTTTATTTTTGGTCAGGAATTTTCCACTCCTTTCCATTTTTGGAAGTCTTCTCTTACTCCCACATTCTCTTGTTCTCATATAGATATCTCACCATACTTCAGAGGGGCATCAACGGTTCTCCCCACTTCTTCGTAGCAACTTCTCATACCTATCCACTAAATAGGCGGCGGCGGGCTCCCCCCCTTGCGTCACGTGATCACCTCCGCCTGGCCCTCGTTGACATTCGGCCAATTGCGTCCAACCGGGTGTGTGTGATCCGGCTAGCTTTGTTTTAAGAAAAAAAATATATCTTGCTCAAAAAAAAAATTATCTTTTTCTTTTCCTTTTTTTTTCCTTAATCTCAGGTCTCATCCCCAATGTCACCTGGGATCTATCAACGCCAATTATCAAGTGGGTAGTCGTCTAGCGAAACACAGCCGATTCCCGTCCCGAAAAACAGTTTCATTGTCCTAGCCGTATTTGTTTTCTTGGTGCCAATTTCTGATAACATAGTTTTATTATCATAACCGAATTCTAACACCCATAGATGTCTTGTCCAAACGGCAAAGACTTAACCCAGGGTTGGCTTCGTGTGCGGTTAACAGATGACCTATTAAATCCTTTCCCGACAATATTGTTTGCCCCTTCTGACACAGTTAATTTTTCTTATCTATCCAAAGCTCTGTATTCACCTGGCCCTTGTCAGGCAGTCCTACGACACTGGCCGTCAGAATTTTCACCATCTTTTTCCATTATCAAAATAAGATTGTCAAAATGTCTCGGAGTTTAGCTAGCCCGTCTGGAGTTTGTCAATTAGATGTTCGCCAGCACTAAGTGGCTGTTATCTATTCCCGATAATATAAGTCTATTTAGAATTTTCTGCAATGGCAATGAAACCTTTCACCATTTGCTACTATCCAAATAATAATGTCAATGTTCCGGTCGTGGGTGGTTTCCTTTATCATCTAAGCTTAAGTCTCGCCTCTCTTTTCCTTTCTCTTTTTCCTTTCCTTTTTTTTTCTTTTTGTGCCCCTAAATGGTGTCACAGTGTTTAGGCTATCTGCTTTCATCACACGTCAATATATATATATATATATATATATATATATATATATATATATATATATATGACAGCGTTCACCAAGCTAAACATGGAGACCGTCCCAAAAATTTGCTTGAGGTTCCGAGGTCGTCTGGATGCTGCGGTTGAAGCCAAAGAAGATTTTGGAATAAATGTACTCTTTAGTAATTCAATACATTTTTTGTGCGATTCTGCTAAAAATATATCTGTCAAAATGAGTAGTCCGTACTATTTAAATTTTTGAGTACCTTAGACGACAATTTATCGCTCGCACCCTGCATTCTACGTCTTGAGACAAGACCCTCCAACGGAAAAAAAAACAACGAACAAATGTGTTTAATCAATTTCTCACACAAGGGGGTTGAGTCAACACATGATATGATTTTCGGTGATTTTCCAATGCTGCTGCCCACTGGGATCGCCTCTACAGGCAGATAACATCAACAACTTACTTTCCTGATAATTCGACATGGTCGGAAAACCAACGCTGTAACCACTCGGCCACACGCAATAAATAAATATATATGTTTGTATGTGTCTCTCGGTGTGTGGGTGTGTGTAACATTTTCTATGATATTGTAAAGGGTGTTCCTCAAGGACAAAAAGCACAATGAATAAAGGCGTTAGTTAAATCCACTTACAGAACCCAAAGTGTGTGAGTTCAATACCCGGTTAAGGCAGTGGAGAGCTTTCATAGTGAAATTAACAGGAGATAACTGATAACTGACATCCATTAAACATGGCACGTGGAACTAGAACAGTCTACTCCAGTGAGCGAAATAAAGAGTTCAGTTCGACATTCCAACCAGCTGAAGAAGGCCGGAGTTTACAACGCCGAAAAGTTGTAATAAATATAGCAACAAATATGAGGACAATAGTCTGAATAATGTAAATAATGTTTCAAAACAGTTGATATCTGAATAGCGTAAAAAATAATATTGAACAGTCTTATTGTTGAGCAAATTTGATAGAGAAATTCAAATGTATGTGGATTTCATGATTTAACAAATTTTGCCCTTTTATCTTGTTTATTCACAAACAAATTGTTTTGTTTGTTCACAACTCCGTTCTGCGATTCTTCTGCCAGATCCGTTTCTACATTGCAATTGGTGCATTTTTAGCGAATTCTCTCACAGATGCGCTGTGTCTGACTGTGCTTGAACATCCTCTAACACGTAAAACGCGGTTTATTTTGCTGTAAACGGCATTTCCATATCTGAAAAATAAATAAAACATTAAGTGTAAAATTCAGTCTTCTTTCTACACAATCTGTTAAAATTTGAGATCATTTAATCAAGAATTGGTCAAGTTGTTAGTTTACGAAATGATATGAATTTTTCTGAAACATCCTGACTATTCTACTGCTGTATATAGAATCTTTTTAGTTCCATTTCATTTATGGAATTAGTTTTTGTTTTTTTTTAGCCAATTTGGTCTTTCCTCCTGCTGTTAAGTTTTAGTGAGAGAGTAAACGCACCAAGTCATCAGTAAGAGGAAGAGCCCGAAATACGATTTGCAGGTCGAGAACACTAGAATCAATCAGACGCAAAAGTTTAAATATCTGGGCAGCGTCTTGACAGAGGACAGTAAGTGCGACACTGAGATCCATAGACGTATTGGGATGGCCAAGGATACATTCCAAATGCTGGACAGAGTATTGCGAGACAGGAGGATTTCTTTGAAATGAATACTGAGCTGTTACGTGACAGCTATCCTTCATTACGGTAGCGAATGTTGGACAATTTCCGCAAAGATGAATAAGAGTCTCGAGGCGACGGAGATGTGATTCTACAGAGGATGCTATAGATATCATGCACCGAGCGTTTGAGCAATGATGAGGTCTTAGAGAGGATGTAAACGAGGAGGAGGGTTATACTTAACATCAGGAAAAGGGAGCTGAAGTTTCTGGGACACATAATGAGGAAGGAGGGCCTGGAGAATCTGATACTCACGGGTCGAATCCAGAAAAGAGAAACGAGGGAAAACAACAAGCAAGAGGATGACAGAACATGGTCTGGGGTGTGTGCAGAGGAACGAAACTTGTTGAGAGCTGCAAGGGATACAGGGAGGTGGAGAACTATGATCGCCTATGTCCTGAAAGCACATGGCACATAAAAAGAAAGAAAAGAGGAGACCTGGGGAATCTGATACTCACGGGTCGAATAGAGGGAAAGAGAGACAAGGAAATCAGCGCCTGACATACTTGATGAGCTTGAGCAGGTGGATGACAGAACATGGTCTGGGGGGTAGGAACCATAGGGAAGTATCTTGCTGAGAGCTGCAAAGGATAGGAGGAGGCGGAGAGTTATAATCGCCTACTTTCTGAAAGGACATGGCACATAAAAAGAAAAAGAAACGCACCAGATGAGGCAGGAATTTGAACTCCTTAGGCTGATTGCGTATTCTTCGCTGATAACAATTATATGTTTTAATGAATACGTATTTGAATAAGAGACAAACAATTTGTAGATAGTCTGTTACTGTTAAATCCGAGTTAGTGTGATAAAATATGAACTTATTGGACGAGAATCCTTGTCTTTAAATCAGCAAGACTCTTTTGCACGCAAGAGTAAGATGGGCTTTATTGTAATTTATAAAGTTGGCGAATTATTTTGTATTGTTGCCAGCTTCTACTGAATTACCTTCACTGTAATTAGTTTGACAGCTTGTCAAATGATGGGGTTTTGATGATGGTAGGATGGCAAAAAATTTTAACTTCTAACGTTTTTTTAATGTTTCCTCGTATCACGTTTCCACTGATTATCCACAACAATCGAAAATTCTGTATAAAGGACACCCTAAGATCATTTTGTCAGTAAAACAAAAGCTTATTATATTGCTTCCGAAACACTGGCCAATGTCAAGCTCAAATAAATAATAAGTTTATAAGGTTTTATTGTTTTCGTCTTTTTACTCTAAGCAACGGGATAATGTCATTATAAGGCAAAGGGTTATGAAGAGTGCAAAAAAATGAGAAGACGTTAGAGAGGAGAAAGTGCAATAAAACAACAGGGATTAGTTTTGTTTCGTTTCTTTTATTTTACGGTATATCAACCTCAATCGGTTATGTAATATCGACAATTTTTTTTTATTGCTGGTAATATGTTTTTTCAATCTATTGTTGGTAATGTTTTTTCCTTCTGAACATCTATTTTTAGTAATACTCTTTTTCTTCAAAAGTACAATAAGAATAGGTGGAAAAAAAAAATATATATATTTGTATATAAATATATATTGTATATAAATATATATATATTTGTATATTTGCAAGAAGGAACTAGAGGCAGATGACAGCAAGTCCCAGCAAACACTCACGTTGTTTGCACAAAGAAGGCTTGCGGGACCCGATGTAAAGCACCTCCAGAACCTTCAGGTGAAATACAGAGTGTGACCGGGCCAACACGGTGAACCAGTCAACCCTATTCTTATTGTACATTTCTCTGTTTTAATTTTGAATCCCCGTGGAAGCCCGACGAGCGGGAGCGAAACCGGTTGCTTCCCTCCCCCACTTGTTGTTGTGTTTTTTTATTATTTAATATTGTTTTAATATGTCTTGTAATATTAAATTTTATACTTTTATTTCGATCATTAAATTTTGTACCTACAAAAATATCTTTAAATATATATATATATATATATATATATATATATATATATATATATATTTTTTATCCTATACACGGATCATGTACCACTCATATATATATATATATATATATATATATATATATATATATATATATATATATAGATACACCTAGTGAGCCAGACAAACCTACCTAGGTTTCACCTAAACAGATCGTCAGGAAAGTTTGGCCAAACTTTCCCTAACGATCCGTTTAGGTGAAACCTAGGTAGGTTTGTCTGGCTCACTAGGTTTATCTAGGTCTGCTCTACGGTTGTATTGAGCTCTTTTGTTAGTTAGTTGTTACTCGTATCGGGGTTTTTTTTTTGGGCTTCAGACCTGCATCTGTGCGATTTTTTTTTCGACAGAAGTTCATGTTTGTAGCTCTTTCTTTTTTTTGAAACCTTTTTTTTTCCCTCGAGGTTGATTTGATTAGCGGGTCGGGAATTCGGTTTTTTTCGGAACGAGTCTATTATATATATATATATATATATATATATATATATATATATATATATATATATATATATGGTAAAAATATAGATTAAGGTATGCAATATTTACGTCTTAGTGACCGAGCGTATGTAAATATAAAAATGGACAAAATGAGGTCAACAAGAACCGATGACAAACTGTTTCATGCTTAAACGCTATCGTTAACCAATTTTATTTATAACACGGTACCCTTATATTCAAACTTTATTTGTCTGAAGATTCATCTTGGAAAGAAAAGCATCGCTTACAAGAGTTTTTTTTTTCCAATGTGTCATTTGTCAAGGACGTAGGAATGAGAAGAATAAACACAAGAAGTTATAAAGGAAGAAGCTATTATGAAACTATCGTGTTGAGAGCGTTAAAGAACGAAAGAGGAAAGAAATGAAAGGTTTGAGGACGTGAGAAAGAAAAAAACAGAAATATATTGAAAGAGAACTGATTAAAAAAGAAGATAGAGAAACAGACGTTTTCTTAAGAATTTTATCAAACTAAGCATACTAAAGTTAAAAAGATAGAAAAAGAAATTAGAAAAATGGCCAAGAGAAAGAAATGAAACAAGCGAAAGTGAGAACGAAAGAGAAATAAAACAAAAGAGAAAGATATGAATAAAATAAAGCGAAAAAAAAAAAAAATTAAAAAAGATTTTGTCGAGAATAGTAGACATATGGATGACTGTCGATATTTGCTTGTTTTTGCCGTTGGCTTGCATTCTCCGAGTGGTATCTGTACATCTCTCAATCGAAGACCTCATAGTTCACCGTGGGTCGACGCATTGACCCCCTACGTTTCTTGCCTGAGGTAGATGCGTTTGAACCAAGTGAAGGAGAGCATACAAAATACTCCCAAATAAACCATGATTCCCATCAGCCTGAAGTATAAATTAAATATTTGGGGTGTAGCAACGAGAAGATATATAATTTATTTTTTAGCTTGAAAAAAAATACATCTCTTTCTCTCTCTCTCCCTTCTCCTCTATCCTTCTCTCCTTCTCTACCCCCTCTTTTATGAGCCATGCCCTTTCAGTACGTAAATGATCATGGCTCTCCAGAATTTCTTAACCTTTGTAAATCCTAGAAAAATGTTATCTTTATGATGTCTCCTTTAGACCCTGTTCTGCCATCCATTTATTTGTTAGTCAATTATGTGCCTTGCGTGATACTCGCTTAGGCGATCATCTATCTTTCAATACATGACTGACGAGGCAGATTTTTTTTCCCGCTGTAGGATGCCATTTCTTTCTGCGGTAGACTGGTTGCCATCCAAGGCTATAGAACTCGGTCTGTCCTGATATTTACCCATAGCTGGGGGAAGAAGAAGAGGATTCATACCTTTCTCATGGGTATTAGCACGTAAGTGAATGTAATGGATTCGACTGGAATACGAACTCGGCTCTCCGATTCCTCAATCCGAGCTGCTATCCATCAAATTCCTTATATAGGTTATGTTCTGTTTTAATCTGATCCTCTTGATTTTAACCTTATGAGTGTGAAATTTTCCCAGCACACATCTCTCATTAAGAGCCCTAGAAATGTCAACTCTCTGATTCTGTTAAGTATGAATGCCTTTTCCTTTCCGTTTTTATTTAAAACTTCTGGGTTGATCACATGTTCGGTCCATGGCATTCTCAGTATTCTTCAGCAAACCACGTTTGTGTTGCTTCAATTCTCTTCTTTATCTTCGAGAAGATTGCCTTATGGGAGGACAAATTTTGCATTACAGTTCAGTACACTTCTCTTTGTTTCTAACGAAATTTTCTTGTTTCTTAATACTTTGATTAAAATTTGGAAAGCATCTTTCACTATCCCAATAAGCCTTATTTTACGACGTCACATTTCCATTTCTTTAATAATATCACTTCATAGATATCTAAATGATTGTACTTGATGGTTTTGATATCTCGAATTGGTAATTTGTATTTTGGACTGTTTCTCTTTGTAAAAGCCAGACATTCTCTTTCCCTGCAATTAATGTTTAGTCCTTTCTTCTTGCATTCCTTCACTGCCTTGCGTAGGAATTATTGCATTATTTTTCTGTGCTATTTGCATGTCTCATAGTTTTTGAATTGTGGCTACTTATAATAAATCGAGAAGACACATCCTCTTTTTTACGCCCTTTTCTCTATTTGTATATTTACCGTATTCATTTTCTATCCGTATGCAGGATAGGCTCGAATGGTGATCTGGACGACGGGAACGGAGGAAATCCTGTAGTGTAAACGCTATTCTCATCAGGATCTAAACCGATTCTATGAGCATCAGCTCAGGGTGAAGATTAGAAAAGAAAGAAAGCGTTTGGTATCAACAGTTTTCAGCGAAAGGTGGGTAACACTGGGCAGCCTGGTTCGTGTGAATGGGTCTAGCCTGGATTTTCTTTTTAAAGTCTCCCTGATTCACAACGGGACCACTTCTTGTAGAGCCCGCCCCTGGTTAGTTTTAAACCTTTCTTGTGTACCTATTTAATGTAAGTGTTGTTTATAGCCTGTTTCCGTCTTACTCTTTTGTTATATACTAATACCCTTGGGAAAGTTATGTATCCCCTTCTTCTTCCCCCAGCTATGGGTATATTGTAGAACAGACCAGGTTGGTTCTATAGCCTTGGGTGTCAACAGGCCTACAGTAGAAATAAATGGAAACCTACTGCGTGTAAAAAAAAATCTGCCTTGTCGGCCATGTATAGAAAGATACATGATCGCCTAAGCGTTTATCACCCATGGCACATAAACGACTGAAGGCGAGAGTGAAAGAACGTGAATGGCCGTTTTATTTACAAAGACAACAAGGTAACAAAGTGTAGAGAATATATTGCATGCTTTTGGAAGACTTTGGAAAAGAAAGCTATGCAGCAAGTAGCTGTTTTTGTTTTTTTTCCTGCTGGTTAGGGAAGCATTTTGTATACGCATTTTCTTTTGCAAACTTTTCTCAATACAGACTGGCCGTTAACAATCCCATGACGGTTTTAATAGGCGAAGAGGAAGCAAAGTTAATCCAACAGTTGAAACATCGATTCAGATCTTTATAATAATTTCGTTATTAATTCAAGTTAGACCTAATTTGATCTACATTTTAACGACGCAAAATCTTATCATTCAAAATGGATTTTGCGAATTATGATTTGGGCAGGTCTTCCGTGTCAGTTTCAGTCTCTTGAAAAATGTGTAAAGCCAAATGCAGAAGTATTCTTTTCACATTGACTGTAGGAGAGAAAGAACTCTTTTAGATCAAGCATTTTCTTGTCCTAGCAGGAGCGGTAGTTTGTTGACATGCAATTGTTGATATGAGAATGAGCATACGAATAGGATTACAGTTTGAAGACGTGACTATCTATGCTTAATAGTGAAACAAAAATGATATTCTTTTTTTCAGAAAATATATCTTCTGGATAAGCTGTGTGATTTACAAATCTTAAACAGTTTTTTACTAAGAAAGATACCTTTATTTAAATTAAAGAAAGTTTTATTGGATTTAAACTTAATTATATTAAAAAAAAAACAAAAAAAAAAAAAAAAAAACGAGACTGTTATTCAAAAAACGTATCTCTCTATATTTCTGAGATGAGATATTATGTACACTATTTACACTATTCGGACTATTTTCTTCATCTTTGTCGCCATATTTATTACAACGTTTCGGCCTTTCTATATCTCTCTATATTTCTGAGATGAGGTATTATGTACACTATTTACATTATTCGGACTACTGTCTTCAACTTTGTCGCCGTATTTATTACAACGTTTCTGCTGTTGTACACTCCGGCCTTCTTCAGGTGGTTGGAATGTCGAACTGAACCCTTTATTTTGCTCACTGGAGTAGACTGTTCTAGTTCCACTGTCTAATGGATGTTAGTTATCAGTGATCTCCTGTTAATTCACCTCTTCAAGTTCTCTACTGCCTTATGCGGGTATTGAACTCACACTCTTTTGGTCCTGTCACTGGATCTAACCAACGCCTTTATCCACTGTGCAATGTGTCCTCAAGAACGTGGAACTAGAACAGTTTATCCCAGTGAGTACAATAGTCCGAATAATGTAAATAGTTTCAGGAAAATTAATTGAAGTGATTCTTTCATTT
The DNA here is from genome assembly GCA_903632075.3 of Acanthosepion pharaonis. Taxonomy (NCBI): domain Eukaryota; kingdom Metazoa; phylum Mollusca; class Cephalopoda; order Sepiida; family Sepiidae; genus Acanthosepion; species Acanthosepion pharaonis. Next base: position 1,527,372 of record CAHIKZ030005089.1, on the reverse strand, counting down.
AATATAGAAACATCATTTTATTCAAAATAAACGATATTTTTCTTCCAAGTAATGAAGCCGTTATACAATATGCACAATGTGAAATTCTAGCCCTCCTGAGTCTTGTTATGACCAAGTCCAAGACATGGGCAGTCTCTTAGATTTGACCACCCTACAGTTTAATGGTAAACCCTATAGTAAATTATTTCAATTCTTTGAAAGTAATATTCCCTTCTGACCCGAAAGTTTTGCGCAATACAGAGAAATTATAGAACAGGCTCATTCGGATTTTGAACGATTCTTCCTAGGTGTCGATTTCGTCTGACCTGGCTGAGGATCGGCGAGCGTGGTCAGCGATGGTCCGTGATGCTGTACTTGCTCGGGAGGAAGCCATTTCAACCCGACCAGGGTGAAAACCGATACAAGTAAGTAAGGTGTCGATTGCTTTCATTATAACAGAATATTATGAAAAAATATTTGCACAAAGCTCCAATATTGTAGTGATTTTCCAAGCGTAGCTTAGATGTGGCACAACGTCGAAAGAAAGGGGCAACCAGTGAGGATCGATCTCTCTACTCAGTCGTAATTGTTCCAGCGGGACAAGCTTGCAAACCATTATAACGCCTCAAGGGGCCCCAACAGCTCCAATATTATTATACGGTTACGTGTGACACCATTTAGGGACACGAAAAGAAAAAAGGAAAAAAAAAGAAAGGAAAAAGAGAAAGGAAAGAAAGGAAAAGAGAGGCGAGACTTAAGCTTAGATGATAAAAGAAGCCACCCACGACCGGGGACATTGACAATATCATTTTGATAAGTAGCAAATGGTGAAAGGTTTCATTACCATTGCAGAAAAATTCTAAATGGATAAGAAAATCGACTATGTTCTGGTGGCGGACTTGTGTTATCGGGGATAGATAACAGCCAGTTAATGCTGGCGAACATCTAATTAACAAACCACAGGCCGGCTAGCTAAAACATCGAGACAATTCGACAATGTTATTTTGATAATGGAAAAGCTGGTGAAAATTCTGACCACCAGTGTCGTAGAACACTCTGACAAAGAACAGGTGAATACAGAGCTTTGGATAGATAAGAAAAAATAACTGTGTCAGAGGGGGCAAACAATATTGTCGGGAAAGGATTTAATAAGTCGTCTGCTAACCGCACACGAAGCCAACCCTGGGTCACGTCTTGGCCGTTTTGACAAGACATCTATGGGTGTTAGAATTCGGCTGTGGTAATAAAACTATTTTTTTTTTTAGCAAGATATATATTTTGTTTCCTAAAACAAAGGCAGCCGGATCACACCCACCCGGCTGGACGCTATTGGCCGAATGATAACGAGGGCCAGGCGGAGGTGATCACGTGACGCAAGGAGGGAAGCCGCCGCCGCCCATTTAGAGGATAGGTATGAGAAGTTGCTACAAAGAAGTGGGGGGGGGAACCGTTGACGCCCCTTTGAAGTTTTTTTTTTTTTTGTTTGTTTGTTTCTGCGTAGTTTCCCGTTTAATCCTTTCAAAAAATAATGTACGGTTTAAATTTGAGGAATTTCGTGAGAATGTTGAAGTTATTAGAGATTATTTTACCTGTTGAATGTTTTCCTGTCGATTGTTTCTCTAGTCATTTCAGGATGCGGGAAATCATGTCTGTCAGCAATTCATTATCATTTGTTGATCTCAATAAGTTTTGAAGTTTATCTTCTCTCTTTTCCCACCTGTTCTGTTAACCATTCAAACTCGTCAGATTACTAATAATTCATCGTTACCCCGCCCCGCTCCTCTTGTCTTCAGTATATCTTACGGGTGTTATATTGTAAGGGCCATCATCCAGTATTATATATCAAATTAATATCTACTATCTTTCTGATTGGAGTTCGAATTTCGTTCAAGTATCCTTCTTCTTCTCATATTCTGTTCAGTATAACATATCATTCGTGTGTAGAACCCCAAGCCTCTTTTCCATCTCTGAGAAAAAATTCTGGTATTCACTGCAATGTAGAAGAGTTAGACATTAAATACAATTTCAGCGCTGTACATTCTTAAGCAATGATTCCTATTTTTTAAACATTTCACACCAGATAATGCAACTACAACATGTTTATTGACAGTGGAAGAAAATGAAAAACACTTTAATGAAGACAAAAGACTTTAACAGGTAATGATTCCCGAAGTGAGTCGATTGATGCTACCTTTAAATTTTTGAAGATTGAAGATGGCGGACTGGCACACAGCCCGAAAGAGAGTTCCACAGGCGTGAATTGCAAAAGAAGAAAATGTTAGCATATAATTATATTTGAATAGACGGTCTGTTTAATTTTGAACACTATTTGTATTTATTTGTGTCTACCGACCTGAAAATTAATACCAATTAATATTAGTAAATAAACGGAGTGTCTAGTTAAATATGGGTATTCACAAAAATAGCGTTTAACGTAATAAAATCTCTCCGTTTAGTAAATAAAAAATCCAGTACGGCCTTAGAAACTGTTATGTTTCTAACGTCTAACAAAAACAGAAAACTAGTTTTTTTTTCATATGTAAAACATTTTAAGTTCACTTCTGAACTACGTCAAATTAACATCATGATAGGTGCTCTGCCATTCCTCTCGTGAGTCGTGCTATTACATAAATTCCGATAGTCTTGTCTGTGTATATCACCATTTTATTGTTTAAATGGCCAGATGCAACCGTAAGTTCTATTCTAATAGTTTCTTCTCTGGAATTTCTCGCCTCTGCAACTCTCTTCTAGATTCTTGCTTTTCTGACAACTAAGAAAAACTAAATGAAACATTAATTTCCTTCTTCTCTTTACTGTTTTCAGGTTTTTGAAGCGTTGGATCTTCTCAGAATTTGCACAGACTCGATAGAAGTTAGATCAGTATTTTCAATGTCATATTAGTAACAAAAATGGTGTTTACAAGTGCGTATTAAAACAATAAGAGTCATTGTTTTATTTTTAATCTTTATTTTTTAAAATAACACCCCAATGTATCATCCTTTAAGGCAATTAATGCTGGACGAAAGATGCTTGATGTATCAAAAAATTTGGTTCTACAGTAGGCTGCTGAGATATGAGTATCAAAAGGGAGTTCTAAGATAAATAAAAACAAAAGTATATTTATATTTAGGATCAAGGAGATGATATAGAAATGTGTAAGACATATACTGAAGAAAAACGGTTTAAAGAACTTGGCACTCGTATAGCAGACACGGAAACTAAATGTCAAAACCTCCTACAGAAGGTAGCTAAGGAGATGGAGAAGAAGGGACTAAGCATAAACTGCAAGAAGACAGAATTCATGGTCATCAGTAAAATGATGAACCCCAAATGTTATTTTCAGGTAGGGAACACTAAAATCAAGCAGGTGCGGAAGTTTAAATATCTATGAGCCGTCTTGAGGCAAGTGCGACACTGAGATCCCAAGACGTATTGGGATGGCTAAAGATTCTACCAAAAATAAGCAGAGTATTACAAGACACGAAGATTTCGTAAGTAACAAAGAAAAGAGTACCGAACTGCTATGTCGATAACTGTCCTCCTTTACGGCAAAGAATGATGGACGGTCTCCTCAAAAATGAAAAAGAGACTCGAGACAATGGAAGTATGGTTCTATAGATATGCTAAAGATAAAAAAACCGACTCTGTGAGCAACGATGACGTTTTGGAAACGATGTAAACAAGGAGGAAGCTTATACTTAACATCACGAAGAGGAAGCTGAAATTTCTGGGACACTTATTGAGAAAATAGGGCTTGGAGAATCTGATACTCTGATAGGTCGAAAATAATGAACGAGAGATAAGAGAAAGCAACGCATTACATACCTATCTAACTTAAGCAAGTGGATGACAGAACATAGTCTGTGGGAACTACCCAAGGGACAAAATTTATTGAAAGCTACAAAGGATAAGGGGAAGTGAAGGCCCATGCTCTCGTACGTCCTGAAAGGAAAGGCACAAAAAAGAAAGAAAAGATCATTTAATCCTTGCGTCTTAGCGATATTTTCGCCCCTCTTGAGGTGAAATGATTAAAACAAAAATCCCTCTAAAAACTTTCAAAAGATTTAAAAACCCAGTCCTTAGCGGCGGTTTGGTGTTTCTGATATTTCCTCAAAGTTGATCTGCAAATGCTCATTTTGATATCTGAATACTAATTGGCACTGTGAAAATGTTAGTAGTGCCAAATCGTTACTGCGCACCGGGATTTTAAACGCGTTCGGTGGTTTTCAGAAATCATTTTAAACATCGGTCTATTTTTAATTTATGCATACATAAATATATTTACACACACACACACACACACACACATAATGTGTGTGTCTGTGTGTGTGTGTGTGTTTTGTGTGTGTGTGTGTGTGTAAATATATTTATTATTATGTTAAAAACTGTCTAAACATTGAACAAATAAATAGCCTTAATTATCTTCCCAGACCAAGACTAACTATAAAATAAGCGACATAAGCGAATCCCCCCCGCCCCCGCAAAATAATTTACTACGTTAATAAAACATCAAAAAACGAAAAGAATAATTAATACAAAATGAAAATGAAAAACAAGTAACACAAATTAACCCCAAAAAATAAATAAACAAACAAGCCAATCCCGGAAGGATAACAACCAGAATAGATTACCCACAATGCACCACTGGCCCATATATATAAATAGCCGAGAGAAAAAATCCAGCATTCGCGGCCTGACGATTGCGTCCACCATGAAACGGCCTGTCGCATCTGAGTTATGACTTCAATGTTCACTTTTATATTTATATTTACATACGCTCTATCTCTGATATTGAGCACTTTATCCGATGAATATCGCACACCTTTAAACTATATTTCTACAAGCACACACACATACACACGCGCATATATATATATATATATATATATATATGAATGTATGTGTGTATATATATATATGAATGTATGTGTATATATATATGTGAATGTATGTATATATATATATATATATATGAATGTATGTATATATATATATATATATATATATGAATGTATATATATATATATATATATATATATATATATATATATATATAATGTATGTGTATATCTATATATATATATGTGTGTGTGTGTGTGTATGTGTGTATGCCTATGCATTCTGTTTGCATGAAAGGCGTTTTAGATTATTACCAAAGGCCTCGACACTTCAGTGGTAGTCATTGTAGGTTTGGATCCACATGAGTCAAAAAAAAAAAGTATAGGTACACAACCAAGATATGTGCCTACAGCGTTTTTAAAAGTTCTGCTCACTTTTGCAGAAAGTTTTTAGTAAATAAAAGCAAGTGCGCGGTAGCAGTTTCGTTATCGCTCTCACCTGCTGTTCTTTACCCGGGAGACAGTACAGACATCAGCAATACAATTATTATCCAATACTCCATTATCACCTTCAGTCCCAGTTTATTTACAAGAGTGTGAGCCAATTTACAGTTGAGGAGAAGACATTTTACACTAGACCTCGCCAAACGAGAATACATTTGTTATTAAGTCAAGAGAGAACAAAACATCTACCGCCTCTCAAAAACTGTCATTATAGAAATCAGTAATTATATATATATATATATAGATGTGTGTGTGTGTGTGTGTGTGTGTGTGTGTGTGTGTGTGTGTGTGTTTCATCTGGTGTCATACACCAACCACCTTGGGAAATAGTCACTTTATTTAACATGAAACTAGGCATAAATACCTACTTCTTTTGGTATAGTGTGCCACAAGGTCAAGAAAAGAGATTACGCAGGGAAGCTCATGCTTACCACCAGAAATAGTTATATATTAGCTAATAATACTGACAAATTCTGTCAAGAACTCTTTGTTGATTGCTTCAATTCAAGGGTTTGGCAAACTCAGGCCTGCTGGTCGCATGCTGCCTGACAACAAAATTTACCATGCCCGACAAATTTTACTAAATTTGAAAGAGAAGGTTACCAAGCAACGCCAGATAATATTGTGAACATTTTGTTTTCTTCACGCAGGTGTGTACGCATGCGCGGGAGAGTACTGCTCAAAACGCTACAGACATCGAAGGTCTTCACTAGGACAGAGTGACTCCCAACTCAAGCACAATTCGTAACAATGGCTAATCTGGCAACTTTTATTTTCTCCAATTTCAGCCTAGCTTTTATGATCTTACAAACTTTACCCAAAATGACTTACTCAGAGCCATATAAAACTGAAAAATGAAGACGAATGTGTTTAACATAGAATGGACTGAAAGTTATTTCTTTGCTGCTTGATTTGACATGAAACAGTTGCCGTGTTCAAGGAATACAATTTGAAACGGCACTTTCAAACCAAGAACGCCAACTTTGGTGTTTAGCAAAGGAAAAGAATGCAACTGATTTGGTAAACGGTTTGAAGCAACAGTAAACTTTTGAGAAAATTCATCTTTACAAAGGAGCATGACGAATTCAAGATTTTGTATTGGCAAATAAAACAGCAAAGAAAAATTTATTTTCAGAAGCATGATTTATTAAAGATTGCAAGGTTGATGCTGTCAGTGTTGCGTGTTTTCACTGTTGAGGAACAGCACAAGCAACTTGACGCCTAATTTTAGCAAACTGGTAAATAGCGGCAGGTTTGGGTTAATATACGATGTGGGCAGATAAAATTGTGAATTTTTTAATGTGGTCCTTGCACTAAAAATTTAACCCACTCCTGGTTTAATTCCTTTTCCACGTGCTCCTCCTTAGGGCTGTTAAAATATAGCGCAAAAGTCTCACCACACAAGCTGTTGGCTACTGGGGTTCCCGTAGTAAGTAGTTTCTTAGGAGATGGGGATTGCTAGCCCCATGCACAACCGGATTTAAATTCAGAATTTTCCTTTTTCTTTTCAACTAAGGCTAAAGAGACTTAGCATCCCAGCAGTGTGTTAAACACCAGGTGGGGGTAAAGATTCATATGTTTTTCAACGTTATTAGCATGGAATTGTATTAATAGGAATTTGAACTTGGCACCCCGATTCCATTTTTCCGCAATGATAAACACGGCGCCACGGGTACACCCACGCTTGGCTTCCTCAAATGATACGAAAATAAAAATATGGATATTGCTCGCTGTTGAGTTCAATTGCTTTCGACCTTTTAAATGCGGAAATTCGATGTTCCTATGAATAATTCCGAGGGTTTAATTTTCGGTGTTCCTATGATTAATTACGGGGATTTAAATTCGGCGTTCTTATGATTAATTCCGAGGGTTTAAATTCGATGTTCCTATGATTTATTTCCAGTGTTTATATTCGGTGTTCCCATGATTAATTCCGAGTGTTTATATTCAGTTTTCCTATGGTTAATTGCGAGGATTTAAATTCGGTGTTCCTATGATTAATTCCGAGGGTTTAAATTCGGTTTTCCTATGGTTTATTACGAAGGTTTAAATTCGGTGTTCTTATGATTAATTCCGTGGGTTTAAATTCGATGTTCCTATGATTAATTCCGAGGGTTTAAATTCAGTGTTCTTGATTAATTCCATGGGCTTAAATTCGGTGTTCCTTTAATTAATTCCGAGAGATTAAAGTCATTATGTTAATAAGTAAAGATGTTACGTAGATGAGATTTAGTCACCTAATCAACTGATTCAGTTCCACGTACAATAATAAAGAAAATATGGAGGGAGATACTAAGATGGTAAAGCCTCGTGGAATAATGAAACTAACATTTCCTTGTGAGAAATGACTTCTTTCCCCTCTGACCCGTTTTTTTCCCACAGACGCAACGCCGCAGGTCTATTTTTACTTTTATGACTTTCATATCCAGATGTGCTTCATTCTTTTGCTCCAACGGTGCATACCTATACAGTTAGATGCACCTAGATGTGTCTTAAAGTTTGAATGATCATTATTCCTTAAATATTACATTAGTAAAAAGAGTGATCCTTTCAGGTAGTTACTTCCGCTACTCTGGGGAAGAAACATCCGTGTGAATGCTTCCTTGAACTTTACATACTTAACCGATTCAAAGCCAGAACCAATCCTTATCTATCCTACATACTCGAATAATCTTTATTTTCTAAAGCTTTATTTACGAACCTCAATCAATAACCCTCGGCCTTGAGTGGCTCCTGGGATTTGTATTGGTATAATAAAAAAATATCTCAAAATCGCCAAGGTACCCAATCCTCAATTTCCAGGCTTGACAAAGTTCAAAAGCATTCGCGCTGGCACATGGATGAAGATTTGATTCCCATTCTCTAAACTTTTTTTTTCTTATGGACGAAACCTTGCAAGCCTCTCGATCTCTTATCGCTATTTTCAGGACAGTTGACTGGCTGATTTCTAATTCTTTGTTCCGACTCTACAGATCTTCGTGTCTGGGAAGCAACAGAATTTGTACACTCATTTGTCTCATTCTCATTCACACCATTTTCCGTTGTTAAGGACGAAGTTCTATTCAGAGAGTTTCTACCCAATAACCGCAACTTGCTGGAACAGACGCTAAGAAAACGTTTCTCCAGTCATTATGCTGTTATCTCATTTGAATCTGTTCAACCTATATCAATCCTCCGTCAGTTATGTCCCATACGTGATACACGATTAGCCGACCATATATCTTTTGATACATGACTGACGATACAAATTTTGTTTCCAGTAGTAGGTTGCCAGTTTCTTTCTGCGGCAGACCAGTTACCATCCAAAGCTATAGAACCCGGTTTGTCCTGCTATGTACCCATAGCATTGGGGCGGGAGAGAAGAAGAGGCTTCATACCATTCCCAAGGGTATTTACACGTAAGTGAATATAATGGATTCCACTAGAATCCTAACTCGTCTCTCCCATTGCCGAACGCAGTGGCTTATTCGCTTATACTAGAAAACAGTTATTATTAATTTACTCTTCCTTATAAAAAATTCGACCTCATAAAATTTAACATTATGACGAAACTGGCAACCATTTTTTTTTTTTACTCGCTATTTTGTTGTTAACTTTATTTTACCACAAAAAAGTTTTTTTGGGAAAACAGAAAGAAATATATTTTGAAAACTCAATCTATTTGGTAGGAGAAAAAGAGGATTTATACCTTTCCAAAGGATATTAGCACGGAAGTGAATGTAATGGATTCGACTGGAATTCGAACTCGGCTCTCCGATTCCTCAATCCGAGCCGCTATCAATCCTACATATCTTTATAATACGCATTTCTTTCTCCCTCCACTTACAACAACTTCATTCTGTATCCTTCTGTCTTGAGTTGCTCTCGGGCTTTGTATTGCTTTGACATTAGTATAAAATACATCTCAAAATAAACTTAGAGTGGAAAAATCTTCGGAGAATGAAGCCATCTTTAAAAAAAACGAAAAGACAGTGTCTGGGTAAATCGAATTTATCAAAGAATTGTTAGTGAAAAAAACAGTTGTTTGAATAAAAAAATCATGTTTGCTGATTTAACATAAACTAATTTCATCCAAAGCAAAACTCTTAGTCTTCATAAATCTTCCCCAGTCTTTATGTTAGGTAATGCTATAAAGATTAGGAAGCTATAATAAATACCTTTTGGCAATAGGTAAATAGTTAATAGTTTTAATAAATCTTTTATGCATTGTTTAATATTTCTTTACAAAGTAACACTTGCAGCCATATATCTATCTATATATATTTAAAATCTTTGTGATTTCCGTTATTCAGGGCGTCTGTCACTCCCTCTAAAATAGCCATACATTGCCCGATCGAAATCAATTTGTGGGGGGACAAGTGCAAACAAGTTAGGGTGTAAAAAATACAGTTGGTTTTACTAGGTTGCGTAGATTAGTGCAATCAATTTTCAATATTTTGGAAAAAAAATTAAAGTTGTCTTATTTAACATACAAAGAACTACAAAAAGTAATTAATTAATATTATTTTTCTTTAAATTTAATTGTTAAAATGAAAAAATGTTATTTCGTAAAACTCCAATATTGTTTTTGCATATATTTTCTATAAGTTTTTATATATACAAGAATCCAGTCTCCAGTTCGCCCTCTGTTTTTGATGACTGTAAACAGATTTGAAAAAAGTTTCCCTTCCTTATGTAAAGGGGTTATCAGAGAAAATACAAAGGATCTGCGGTCATATAACATCAGGACAAACTTCAAAACTTGGCGACACTTCGCAGATATCTCTCCCGAGTAAGACCCACCCAGTAGAGAAGAACATGACTAAAGACTGTGTGTAAGCTATCCCGTGCAGCTGCGGGAAGAAATATAAAGGGGAGACAGGCCGCCTCCTTAAGGTGAAGCTTCAAGAACACCAGAAGGCTGTAAAACAATGGGAAGTGGAAAAATCAGGCATGGCTGACCACATATGGAGAGAAAAAGGAGATCACCGCTCTCTGTGAGATCAGGTTGAGATAAAAAAGAATACCATTAGAAAATTCGTAAACTTAAGGAATCAGCACATATGCTAGGACACAAATATATCCTGAGTCGACCAAGCATATAAATGAATACAATATGGGAACCAGTAATAAGGAGTGCCAGATAAAAGCGATAATAACAACAAAAAATGCAATATGAGCTCTGGTAAAAATGGTTGCTGAAGACATTAGGTTTATAAAACCATGAAATTCATACACATATGTTCTCAAGGACATAGTACAGTAGATAAAGGCGTTAGTTAGTTCCAGTCACGGGACCCAAAGAGTGTGAGTTCAATACCCGGTTAAGGCAGTGGAGAACTTTCAGAGGGAAATTAGCAGGAGATAACTGATAACTGACATCCATTAAACACGTGGAACTACAACAGTCTAACCCAGTGAGCGAAAAAGGTTTCAGTTCGACATTCCAAAGTAGGCCAGAGCGTGCAACGGCCGAAACGTTGTAATAGTCTGAATAATTAATGTACCTAATACCCCATCTCAGAAATATAGACAGATACTGAAGGGCCGAAATTTTGTAATAAATATGGCGACAAACATGAGAACAATAGTCCGAATAATGTAAATAGTGGACATAATATCTCATCTCAGAAATATAGACAGATACTGATGAATGCTGAAACGTACAACGGCCGAAACGTTGTAATAAATATGACGACAAACATGAGGACAATAGTTCGAATAATGTAAACAGTATACATATTACCTCATCTCAGAAATATAGACAGAAAAGTAACTTGAAAAATTCTGTTCAATTAAAAAATGTAAATAGTAAAGTAATTTGACTACAGAAAGAAATATTTACGTATGGCCAGTTTTATGTTGCATGCTTAAGAGTAAGAATTAGGAATTAATTAAAAATTTATACTTCACGGTTAAAAAAGGAAGAAATTTCAGAATTTTTATGAAGCTGTATCTTAACAATTCCGATCGACGTAGAGTAATGCTTAGCTAGCTAGCCTCGGTAGATCAATTATGAAAAGCCTAGTGAGCTCGAATCTTAAATTGGGCTCCATACTTTTGACCTTGAGTTACGTCTACGCTACGTTTTATAAATCACTATTTAGTGTAGCTTTACACAATCGTCGTTGCCCAATATTATGAATGGTCCCGGGTTGATATCTTCTTCCTCGTCAGATAAGGCGAAGCTCTTTGCCTCGATCTTTGCTACTAAGTCAACGTTAAATGCCATAAGTCAACCCCTTCACGTCTCTTTGAGTCCAATCTCAGCAGTATTTTTATTACAGACCGGGAACTCTGAAGATTTATCAAAAGTCTTGAACATAAGAACACAAATGGCCCAGATAAAATCTCATTGGTTGTTTTTAAGAATATAAACCCGAATGCATGACCGATCTTCGCAAAAATTATTTAATCACTGCTTGAAGGAGAAAGCCTTCGCAACTCTTTGGAAGGCGTCAAATGTTTGCCTGGTTTTCAAGAAAATTGGTGATCACTCATCCCTTGTACAATAGAGGTCCATCAGTCTTTCAGTTATTAAGTCTTTTTGAGGCAATAGTCAACAAGGAGCCTGTTAATCACCTAAATAGGAACAATCTTTTGAGCGAAAAACATTACATGAATAGGCCCGATCCACTGCTAACGCACTAACTACCATTACTCACTTAATCAATGAGGCATCAGACAAAAAAAAATACATCTAGAGGGCTATAACATTAGATATTTGAAAGGCCTTTGACAAGGTCTAGCAGAAAAGATTACTGCGTGTGGTCTCTAGCTATGGAATCACTTATCTTCTTAATAATAAAGTTCTTCCTATCGGCCAGAGTTTGAATTAAATCGGAGGAAAAATGTTGAATTCATCGGTTTTTGATCGGCTTTATCAATTATTGATTTTTAAAAAATATCGATTTTTTACGTGAATAATCTATCTCTTTCATGGTACAATATATGTCCCACGTTCAGTCAAAATCGGTTGGATGGCTCTCGAGTAAAAAGGTATAAAAGACGCAGACAGAGAGAAAAACATAGACAAACAGACATCCTCTGTTTTATATATATAGACTATACTCCGATTATTTGTGTGTATCTGTGCTGATGATACAACAGGTACACCTCCAAAACTCTAAATCATAGCTGATCTCTTCTTTGACCTAGCTTTAGCAGCTCAATAGCGGGGGTGAAAATGGCTGGTCAAATTAAATGCCTCGAAAACCAAACTAGTTATATTCCATCATCGTCGATCGGACTAGGAATTATCACAAGTCACGGTGAATGGCTATTCCCTCAGGCAAGTCACATGCCGTGAACGACTATTGGGTTTTAAATTCAACTCGGACATCTTGGAACTCATACATCCGATTCATCGCTAAAGTTGCTGAAAAAAGAGTATCTTTTACATTTACAAGTAACAGAGCAGGCCTAAAATGGAGTATTGCAACCATATATGGAAAGGAGCTGCCTAGTGCTAACTTTCCAGTCTCAATAGACCAAAAACGTCTCCCTATCCTCGTGGGTGACAATTTATTTTCTATCCTGCAACCTCTATCTCACAGAAGAAACGTCACAAGCCTCTCACTGCTTTAGTAATATTTCCATGGAAGGATATTGTATTTTACAGCAATCAAATACGATAAAATAATCGGTGGTTACAAGGTCTGTTGAGTATGGCGGTTGTACCGATGCACTTGGGAAAGATATGAATTTCATCCCGTAATTCATGGGATAAATAGTAGGCTTCCTAAACTTGAATGGCAACAGATCTAGAACAAATGCACTGAATACCAAACGACAGGAAAAGGAACGGCAAATCATTTCAGTATGTTTCTCATGATGTCAGGGCAATTCAAACAATAAAAGAAAAAACACATCTCTTGATAAAAGGATGAACATCAAACGATGAGTGTTTTTAAATATTTTACAGATAAAAAATGATTTTCGCAGATGCAGTTACTAGATTTATTTTGTCTGATCAATGGGAAAATATATATTCCAGAAAGAAAGCGTCCTAGGTAAGACGATAAACTACACCCAACAGCAAGAGAGGTTTTGAGGAGCGTGGAACCACATCTTAATTGCTGGTGTTCCCAGGTTCAGCCTGACTCGGGTCGCAGCTATGGGCAAATAGTTAACCCCCAAACTGGGTTCAAAACACTATGAAATTGTAAAAATAGGTTTTAGTACCAGCAATAAATCTTTGTAAAATATTATTACCATCAGTGAATTTTTGAAGAAAAAATTATTACCAGCAATATATCATTACTAGCAATACAATTTGGAAAAAAATATTACCAGCAATACATTTTTGAAAAAATATTACCAGTCAAAAAAAATAGTCTGTATTACATAACCCATTGAGGTTGAAATACCGTAAAACAAACCAAAACAAACCAAAAATCTTGTCGGCATTAAATATGAAATAACCAATTGAGGTTGAAATAACGTAAAACAAACCAAACCAAACCAAAACCTTGTCCGCATTAAATATCAAATAACCCATTGAGGTTTATGTGCCATAAAAGAAAACAAACTAAACCAAAACAAACCAAAAAATCTTGTCGTTATTAAATAACACATTGAGGTTGATATGCCATAAAAGAAACCAACCCCTCCCCCCCAAAAAAAATGTCGTGATTAAATAACCCATTGAGTTTAATAGACGTCAAACAAACCAAACCAAACCAAACCAGAAAAACATCCATTTCGTGTAACGCTGAGTCATAAATGATTTCCTTTATTGTTATTAAAAATTGATTCTCCTAAAAATTAAATTACAATCAAATTTAATTCAATTATATATTCCCTATTAGTTACAATGGTTTGATGGCATTTAGCTGGGAGCTCTTTGATATCTTTGCGGTACAATTACGCCGATTTTGATGTGAAAACGTTTTCGACGAACTCTTGAATCTGCATTTCATTAGAGAAACTTTCCCTGCATAAAAGCATTTTGCGGCGATAGAAATAGATAAGAATCTATTGATGAAAGGTCAGGTTAATATGGCGGCTGTCGTAGAACAGAGCAAGCAAGTCAATGTTTTTTTTTTTTTTTTTTTTCTGTGTTATTCTTACTGTAACCTTGCGTTGTCGTGCAGAAGAACACCATTTTTCCCTGATTGGTGAGAGGAGAGTATTTATTTTTTTCATTCTTTTTCAAGAACACGGGATGAAGAAGACCACAACGATCACGTGACACGAATAACTTCCTTTAATGTATGTTGACATTTTGGTGACGCTTGTTAAGATTTGTCCTTGTCAACACACTGTTATTCTCGTTTAGGCAATACTTGTTTGTTTTTTATCATATTTAAAGAACAGTAAGTTAGGACGGTATATACATTAGAATTGTTTCCAAAAAGGGAAATTGTTTGTGGATTACCCCCCCCCAAACAAATCGTATTAAATTTCTATTTTTATACTGAGTACCAATTGCATAAATATGAATTTTTTAAGAATGTAACACTTTGTCCACATCCCTATTCAGCTTCTGGCTTAGTTCTCGTACGATCACTAAAGCAACGTCGAGCCGGTCAGTACCTTCATGGGTGACTGGCTCTGAATTATAAATCGGATAGCCGAGTTCCAATTCTGGTCGTATTCCTTGTATTCACTTACACGGAAAATGGTAATCGTAATATTAACCATTTCCCTATAAGGAAACCTTTGGTATTCATTGACCGAGTAGCATGTACTGATTTTAGTTCAAATTTATAAAATCTTTCTCTTCAAACAATTTCTTAAGAAAACACATTTCTCAGTTCCAGTCACCCTTTCCATTATTGATGGGCGTTTACTTCTTAACCTTTTTATTTGAAGTGGTGTGGCTACCCCCCCCCCTTCGGATAGGTACGAATCCACCTCTTCTTCCCCACTGGAGATGGGTTAATTTAGTAGAACTTCAGTATCAATAAATGACTATTATCTGTAAAATATTCTTACAATATAAAACTATTTTCTGACTTCAAATAACATAGGGTTGATAAGCCGTAAAAAATAAATCAATTTTAGTTTACACCGATCACATTCTTCATTTTTGTTTTGTTATTTTAGCAATTTCTACATTACTAATCTACCCGCCTCTATTACATTTCACAATCACTTACATTTCAACATGTAACGCTTCTAGTATATAGGGATTTTCCAAGCATAGATTAGATGTGGTACAAAGCCGGAAATATGGGGCACCCTGTACGGATCGAACTCAATACTCAGTCGTAATTGTTCCAGCGAGACATCTTGTCAACCATTATACCGCGATGAGGTGCCCTTGCTTCTGAGGTATAAAAAATAGTCAAAGGCGAATTAAATGTTTTATATTCGCTTTTATTTCATCTTTAAGTCGACGATAATTTATCTAATAATAACATTTGTGATTATATTATTTTAAAATGTTCATAACTTATTAGTTCTGAAAGCTATTTTCAACATCCTGTTAGATTAATAAGAAGTAACTTTTTTAATTTCTTTTATGAGAGGAAAGAAAATAAGCTCAGAGTAATTAACACTTTTTTTTTTCTGACGAAAGGAAAATAAAGATTTTTTTCGACATTGTCTAGACATTCTGGAGCGCATATTTTTTTCAAGGCGTCCTGTCCTTTCAAGTCTTTGGATGATGATGACTCTCCACTACTTTTTTTTTTTTTTGTAGCTCTTACTAATATCAATTTCTTAACTAACACTCATATTCCTTGTTCAGACATCCATTTTCGTAAGATCTTTAGATAGATACTCGATGTTTGCTTCTTTTGTCTTCAATGCTGAGTGTCGAATTTTTTCACTGTTTTACGTCATTATCTTTCTAAGATATTTTAACAACCTCTTTCGTATTCTACCTACTAGTATTGTTTCGCTTACTATTTTCATTAAACTTACCTCGGTATCCTTTGTACACAGTATTCTAGCATTTGGCCACGTGACCGAGTGGTTAGAGCGTTCGCGGGTTCGAATCCTGCCATGGTCTTATTTGTCAGAAAGAAGACTTCTTGATGTTATCACGCTTTTTCTTTTTTACGGCAGGAAAATGCCTCAAAACCATATCCACGGGTTGACACAGCACGAATTCACAAGTCATCGTGACCGAGGGCTTGGGCGTGATGGCCTTGTTCAAATTGCCGATCGCGCTAGATAACAAGCTCTTTCCCAGAAACTGTAACTAAGGTCTGGTCAGCATAACTGCAGTATAAATCACAGGTGGGCTCTGTGATGTTGAATGCGGTTGACAAGCGTCTGCAACGGAGATTTGGTTGCAACCCTTGTAGACGGGTAACCTGGAATACGAATAACCTCTATATATGAATAGCATTCTCAGTATCCTTCTGTAGATCCATATATATTTGTTGTCCCAAATGGCTCTTCGTCTGTTAGAAAGTTTTCCATCATTCACTGTCATATAGGATGAATGGCATTGCATAACACGTCAGCAATCTTTTCCTTTTTTCTAATGACATTTTACGTTTTCTTTTAATATTTTGCTGCTGACATTTTTAGCAGATATCCAGTGTGCCTTCGGGTTTAGGCGTCACGTTTTTTTTTCTTCTGTTTTCTGTTAAAAAGCTTCTGAGATATTTGAACTTCTCTACTTGTTTCCTTTTTACATTCTTGAAATTATAAACTGGAATTTAGGTTTCTTTCTTGTTGACAAACATAGGCTCTGTTAGAAAGAACGAAACATTTTTTTTTTTTAGGAGTGATCAACTAATTTTACACTATGACGAAGGAAACTATGACCAATATATACTGCCACGCTTTGACTGCATTTCGTCTACCGCTGTACCAGTCTATATATCCTTGAGAGTCGAAAAGAAAGACGAGAATCCTGGTGTGCCTCGGTGATCAGATTATATATTTCCCACTGTCAGTCACCGAAAAGCTAGAATAAAGTCAGGATTCGATTTCAAATTTTTAAGGCAGTAAATATTGTATCCGGAAGGACTATTGAAACATTACCTTGTTTCACTCATTGCACACCTATGAATTTATAATATACTAAACTTATAGATACACACACACAGATATATATATATATATATATATATATATATATATATATAGAGAGAGAGAGAGAGAGAGATAGATAGATAGATATGATAAAATAAAGAACAAATAGGAAATATATATCAATCTAACATGATTCATTTTATTAAAGCTTCGTCGGAGATTCAGACAAAACAGTGAAAAAAAACAGAAACACTAGTATTTTCAATTTTCTTTAGGTCAATTCTCATTGGTCAGTCACGTATCACGTGCATTAAAACTGTATATAATTCTATATGTATGTAAGTTTGTGAATATTCTTGTATGTCCAAGTAGGCATCGGATGTTAATGCGTATTCGTAATTGCGCATGTTTGTCTGTCTATTTGGACTTTTAACGTATTCACCTTCGTGCGGCCACCCAGTGCAACGGGGTGTCATAAAATTCTAATTTATTGCTGATCTCTTCACGAATGTATTCTTTGTATTTGATAGACATAAGCTAGAATCTTTAAGAATGAATTCAAAGAAAGATGGCGATGTAATTTAATGTTCTAAGCGTGTGTCTATAGTCGGTAATAGTGTTATTATTAAATTTACAATGTAATTTCTCCTTAAAGAATTATGCTATTTTTTTTTAATTAGAGTGATATTAGTGAAATCAGAGTTATGTCCAGCATCGTTAGATGTTAAACAAGAGAGTTAGATAGATTGTCCAAACGTAAATCTCTCTTGTGTTCGCAGATGGGTTTATTTTTCTTCATAATTATATTTCTGATTGTCTTGGAAGGGGTGGTAATGAACCTAATATTGGAGATGACTAAGTTTGCGAGTTTAGTAGAAAGATTGTTGGTGGATGCGGGGTTAATAATTTTTGTGTATTTTTTGTTATAATTGTTGCTGTCTGTTTTTTTGTCTTGCTGGATTTTTTAAGCTCATTTTTCAGCGCTAAGGATCAAATGATATTGATCGTAAAGAAGTCTGAATCTTTTCTCAGTATATTTCTCTTCTTCATTAAGGTATTCCGGGCTACATAAACTAAGGGCTTTGAGGTAGAATCCTATGATTAGTCGATAATTTGTTCTTTGGTTGTGGTGGGAATAGAAGTTGATTAGATCGTTTTTGTTTGTTGTTTTACGATAAACTTTAAAATCTAATTTCTTATTGTTGCATATTAATAAGATATCCAAGAAAATCATCCATATAAATAGGAAGAATAATATACCCAACACCAATTCAAATCATCTCATTCATAAAATTAAAGATGCATCAATGAAACAATTGTTTCATTCATGACATCCTGACGTATGCATCAATGAAACAAATGTTTCATTCATAGAATCATTACAGATGTATCAATGAAACAATTGTTTCATAAATGATATTCTGACAGATGCATCAATGAAACAATTGTTTGACATGCAATCATTACAGATGTATCAATGAAACAATTGTTTCACTCATAATACCATTAGATATGCATCAATGAAACAATTGGTTCATCCATTAAATCATTACAGATGCAGCAATGAAATAATTTTGACTCATGTAATAATTACAAGTGTATCAATGAAATAATTTTTCACTCATGATACAATTAGAGATGTATCAGTGAGACATGTTTTTACTTAGGAAATCATTCCAGATGTATCAATGAAACAATTGTTTCACTCATGATACTATTAGAGATGTATCAATGAAACAATTGATTCATTTATGAAATCACTACATATGTATCAATGAAACAATTTTTTGACTCGTGGAATCATTACAGACGCATCAATGAAATAATTTGTCACTCGATACTATTAGAGGTTTATCAATGAAGCAATTCTTCACTTAGGAACTCACTACAGTTGCATCAGTGAATCAATTGTTTGACCCATGGAATCATTAAAGATGTATCAATGAAAAAAATTGTTTCAGTCAGGATAACATTACAGATGCATCAATGAAACAATTTTTGAACCTATGGAATGATTATAGATGTACCAATGAAACAATTTTGCACTCATGATACCATTAGAGGTGTATCAATGAATCAATTGGTTCAATCATGATACCATTAAACATGTTTTAATGAAACAATTGATTCACCCAAAGTGCTAACGGCGGTGTCGTTCTTTTGGAGTTTCTGGACATTGTATACACGTTTTCTAATGTTGATGATGAAATTATGTAGATAGTGAAGAAGTTAAAATGTTTTTTTCCAATGTATTTCTATTCTTCACTTAGGTATAAGTATATCTACAACACTTGTATATCGTTATAATGGGGCCTCACATCAGTGAGGGGGCGGTGTGCAACTGAAACCGTTGAGAGGAAGGCCCCGAAACGGTGCACATTCTCTCCTGATGACCCCAGTTTAAATATAAATTCGAGAGGAACACATCAAAATTCAGTGAAGTCATATGCCGTAGTGAAGCTCGGTGGATGTGTCATTGGCATGAGGAGCATTACACATTCAGCTCGCTTCAGGTGAGTTTCAATTACTTTCCAGTAATTTCCTTCTTTAAGGAGTTCTCTGAATATAGAAACCTATGACTAGTTCTGATTTTACTTTTTAACTAATGTGAATAAATATTAATTAAACCTATATGATAAGTCAACCGTTATTATAGTGAATACACTATAAAGTATATAGAAATAAGAGCCCATCTTTTGTAAAACAGAGAAGAAAAATGAATTCCCCACTGTCTATTTCAAATACCATATCCATAATAATAAATACAGTGTATCCATAATATTAACATGTAAAGCAATAAAAATGTTGCTATATAAATGAATCCATAAATTGTTTAGAAATTACTTTGTTTACATTTCGAATACAAAACTCCGCAGATATGAAACTTCCAAGAAAATAATCTTACGCGGAAATCCCTTTGGAAGTAGGACTTCATCATTATTTCTAATAAGAAATTTTAAAAATCCTGGATTTAAATTGACCTGAAAAAAGCTATAAGCTATAAAAAAAAAAAGAACAAAAGCATCAGTTAATCTTTTTTCTATCCCGCAGAAGAAGTGAACTTGACACGTTGCATGAATCGATTGATATGTGTGCTCATTGCTTTTGGCTTCAATATAACTATTTGCTTTACCACTATTGTAACCAGTATTGTTGCTTTATTGGATGTGTGATCTAAGCTTTTTTTTTCTCGGACCACACTCTTACCACCTGATTGAAAGCAGAGAGCACTTATCGCATCAAATGTAATCTCACCATTACTAGAAGTGAAAATAAAAGAGAAATCAAAAGAAAACAGTGCTTTTATTGCAATGTCAGCAGATTCGATTTGATTTCCTTTTTTACTGCGACAATATTCCTCGTCTGATGAGCATAGGAAAATTCTGGAATGCAAGGAAGAAGAGAGATGACGGAACAGTTTAAATTTCTCAAATTAAGAAGGCTTGGTAATATTTTTTGATTATTAGTAGCTTTTAATTTCAATTAAGTATAAGTATATGAGATAATAGATAGAGAGAGTATATATATATATATATATATATATATATATATATATATATATATATATATATATAAATATATATAAATATATATATATTATCATGCAACGTGTGTTAGCACGTGCGATACTCTGTCTTCACCAGCCGCTGACCAGGTGGGATATCACGGTTTCGGCGGCTATGGCGGGAGCGCCACCCCTGGCGCCACCAGCAGCGTTTGCCACCGGGCAGGGTATGAAGATAAGCTAATTAATCGTTCCTTTAAGTAAATTCTATCTGTAATGAAAGTTTCCTGAACGCGTTATATATATATATATATATATATATATATATATATATGTGTGTGTGTTTGTGTGTGTGTGTGTGTGAACAGTATGAGTTAGATATGAATAAACAGTGCTAGCTAGTTAGTTTGATATGAACAAAATGAGATAGATAGATAGATAGATAGATAGATAGATAGATAGATAGATGAATTGACTGCGATAGCCAGATAAATAGTTACATATATAGATATGAAAATAGGTAGATAAATATTAACTGACTGAGAGAGCCATATATAAATCTCTGGATTTTATCCTCCTTAGGTTTACCAATATGGATTAACTCGTTTTCCATAAACTATATATATATATTATATCTATATATATATATATATATATATATATATATATATATATTAATGATATTGCTTTTGAAAATATTTTACATTCCGACAGGGAAATTCCTGTTTCGATACTTAATGATTTATCTCGTCATCAGTTTATGTTCGTTAACTTTAATAGATAGATAGATATGAAATGACTGAGCTTGTGTGTGTATATATATATATATATATATATATATATATATATATATAGAATAAAAAACAGACTACGTTAAGATTCCATGTAATAAACTATTTCACCATAACCCCTTTAACAGGGTTCTGGATCATCAGACTTTACTTCCAAAAGTAATACATATGATATATAATATATATATGAGAAAATGGTACATAGATTAGTTTTACATTTTCACACTTAGAAATAAGATGGAAATAATAAGTTCAAAATACTTTAGGATGCAAACAAGGAGGAAGCTTATGTTTATCATAGGGAAGAGGCAGATGTATAGTCTGTGAAACGTAATGAGAAATCTGGAAAATGATACTCACGGCACGAATAGAAGGGGAAAGACACAGAGGAAAGCAACGCATAAAATGCTTGTTGGGCGCGGGCAGGTGGATGGCGGGGCGTGGTCTGGATGAATTGGCAGAAACTGAAAACCTTTTGAGATCTACAAGGGATAGAGGGAAGTGGAGTGCCATGATTGCCTAATTCTGAATAGACACGGCACATAGAAAAAAAAGAAGTACTTTAGTCGATAACTGATGACCTGGAGATTAAGAACAACATAAGTCTAAGTTTAGAATCCTGGGGTACCCTCATATTAATGTGGAATATTCTAGAAGTGTGGCCGTTAAACATAGCATTCATTAACCGTTGTGTTAAGATCGACTGGATAACAAGAGGAAATATCCGAATACCTGTTTGCAGCGGAATCTGTTCAAGAAAAAAATATGTTAATTTTCGTTTGGAAATGTCTATAGATTTCTAGTATGATTTGTGCCTAATTTTCTGTGATGAGGAATTATCATTATTTACAATATTTACATTCGGACTGTTCTCCTCATCTTGTTGTTATTGTCACACGGCTCCCGTCTTTATCAGGTGCATGTCGATCAGAGTAACCCTCAGAGAATTTAGAGCTGGATATTTTATTTAATCCACGCGAGTAGATTGTTACGGATATAAAACGAGGCTAGCACTGAGTACTACTTAATAAAAACTCAAAAAAGACATCCCAAGTCATAGTCAGCGGAACGAACACAATCTACCCCCGTAGATTAAATAATGGGTTCATTTTTTACAATAACTAATGTTTCCATCTTTGCTAGTGTTATTATAATGCTTATGTCGTTCGACCCTCCGACAGTCAGCAGGTGTATTCAGATATTGAAAACTTACAGGGAATTGTAACAATACCATTTCTCACACATCATTACGAGATAACTAGATAGATGACTTTTCCTTTGAGCCAACTTAAGTAACCAAAACTTTCAGGAAATTCATCTCCAGTTTATTTTGGAGTCAACTTAAGTGTCAGTGACTCGGGGATTTTGTCTTCAATGGCTTCTGAACTGGCAAACATAAAATTTTGTTAGTAAATTTAGATAATCATAAAAGTAGAGTCTTTTGAAGATTTTGACAACCCATCTGACCTTCGGGTGGTCTCTAGCTCCGGAACACGAAGGGTCGGGTAGGGGTGGTGGGCCCGAGCCATTATCAATGTAAGAAGAAAGAGTCGAGAAGTCTGGTGGAAAGCGGTCCAGCAGTCCGAGAAGATGGTAGGCGACCAGTGAGTGAATAGCTTCGCAGCGGCTATGGAAGAAGGAACCAGCAGACGATAGGGAGAGAGCAGTTCAGCCTAAGGAAACATAAAGCATTCTTATTGCTGCTAATTCCTAACCAGAGAGTCTTGAAAAGCAATTGTCGTTATTCCTTGTGAATGTCCAACTGGACGGATCTGTGCACATAGCAAGGCTGGCGTATATGCATACACAGCCGACCTTGGATGTCATCAGGTTGTGCAATGACAGACGAGATAGTAAGTCGTCACAGAATTCGATATAGTAAACGCTAATAAAAAACAAAAAACAAACACGAAGTCTTCCACAGCAGCCTCTGTAACAATAGAGAAAAAAATTCCAGCCGCTAACGATTATATTTCTCGTACAGTCACAGCATAGCGTTGAAAAAACATTTACAAACAAAATTCTATTTTTCAAAACGATCTCCTTCTTCGTCGACAGATTTAATAACGTGCTGACGGTTAATCACGCAACTAGACCATTATAGTTATTTACTAAGCGTATCTTGGATGTGACACAAGGTCGAAAGTACGGGACACCTAGTTATGATCGAATTCACTTTTCAGTCGTAACTGATCTAACGAGACAAGCCTGCTAACCATTGCACCACGCCGAGGTGTCCTAGAGATTTTCCAAGCGTAGCTTAGATGTGGCACATAGCCGAAAGTATGGGGCATCCAGTAGTAACTGATCTAGCAAGACAAGCTTGCTAACCATTACACCACGCTGAGGTGCCCTACCTAGGCCATTATACAGTGAAATATTTACAAGCGACGAACAAATTACCCAACAACTTAGATATCGGTTATTAAAATAATAATTCATTTCGATATTAGTGTATTTGTGTTAATTAGTATTAATAATAATTCATTTCGATATTAGTATATTTGTTGCAATCGTTTACTTGCAATTTCTGCTAGAAAATTCTATGTGCAACCTGAACAAAACAAACGAAAAAAAAAACACGTATATTTCAGCTAACAAAACATTTCAAGTATTACTATACAAAATATTTCTCAAAAAAAAAATGTCTTCACAAATTAGATATTGTCTTCGTTTAATCTTCTGATACGCACGACAAAAAAAACGTGTTGCACCCCCGATGAGTTTATCGTTATATGTGTCATGGTGAAATTTAATTTAGCTGCAACATGAAGTAGAAAGGAGAAAGAGAATATCGGGTTGGGTATTAGGTTGACTTCTATATTTTGTTTCTTTCAAGACGTGTAGAGGTCATACTACAAAAGGACAAGGGGAGATAACTTT
Organism: Acanthosepion pharaonis; assembly: GCA_903632075.3. Lineage (NCBI taxonomy): Eukaryota > Metazoa > Mollusca > Cephalopoda > Sepiida > Sepiidae > Acanthosepion > Acanthosepion pharaonis. The sequence goes on along the minus strand of CAHIKZ030005089.1, from coordinate 1,502,956 downwards.
CTGATGGCCGAAGAAGTTGTATATTCATCAGACTCATCATATAACATATTTTCCCCATCTATTTAGCGCAATGTTTTTTGTAGACTTGAAAAATAAAAGAAACTAAAAAAAAAACTCTCTTCTAAATTTGATCTCTATCAAGAGTGAGCTGGGCTGTTTACAAGCATTAAAAAACACACACAGATTAGAAACGAAAAGACAGAGCGAGGGAAATAAAGAACAATATAGATAATTTTTAAACTATTTACTGTAAACATTTTAAAATATGTGTGCAGTATTTATAATTAATTTTATTAAAGGTTGGTTTCATTTTTTTTAGAATATAGATAACTTCAAGATTTTTTATTTTATGTTTATTATTTTTATGTAAAAGTACAGATGTATTTTCAACAAGAATTTTTTAAATGTCATATGAGGATACTATTAAGAATAAGTAGATAACACTTGTCTAAATTATTTAAAGGGACACGTCTTATATATATATATATATATATATATATATATATATATATATATATATATATATATATATATATATAGATAACTAGACTCATTTCGAAAAACCCTCAATTTTTTGATTTGCTAATAATCAAATCAACCACGGGGAAAAAAGTTTTAAAAAAACCTTTTTTCCTGACGATCTGTTTAGGTGAAACCTAGGTAGGTTCGTCTGGTTCACTAGGTGTATCTATCTATCTATATATCATCTATATATATATATATATATATATATATATATATATATATATATATATATATATATATATATGAACATTGAAGTCAACACTCAGAGACGACAGGGTATTTCATGCGTAACGATTGTAACCACCATGAATGAGACTGTCGCCTCTGAGTGTTGACTTCAATGTTCACATTTATATTTATATTTACACACGCTCTATCTCTGATATTCAGCACTTTATCCCATAAATATGGCACAACATAAAATTATATTTCTTCATATATATATATATATATATATATATATATATATATATATGTTGTGGATTCCGGATAAAATCCGGTACCAATAAATAACAAACGCCAAGAATGAATATAAGAAAATAATGTATTAACGTAATAATACAAACTAGTAATGCAGTTTAATAGTTCCAGGAATACGTGTTAGTAGCAAAAAATTATATACAGTCTTTGGTATTGAAGTATCGCTGTATGACTTCTTACGGAGTCCACTTGCTCGGTCACTGTGACTCCTACAACGGTGTTACCTCACCCTCACTCTTCCGGTTACCTACAGCCTTTTACTGTCACTCTGGACTCGACTCGCTTCGATTCCTCGGCTATTCACTGACAGTAGTATAAGTATACACTGGGTGAGTCCATTTGTATAACAAGGGGTGGACCCCTTAACACCCCACTCCTTAGATCCCTTTTGGGGGGAGTTAGTATTTTTTTCTCTTATGGTCGATAATCAGAGGTTCGGTAAATTTTCTCCTCCTGTTTGACCTTCTAGTTTCTGTGTCTTCCTGTGGTCTTTGAATCTCAAAAGCTTCAAAGATCGCCTCCTTCGAACCATCCTTTTCAGCGGGTGACGAGCTTGGCTCTTCAACCTGCCTTTTTTGTATTTGGTCAATATGTCGTCTACGGGTAATCTTTTCCCCTTGTATTGTGTATATCACGTTTCCTAGTCTGTTAATTATTTTTTTCAAAGCTCTTTACTTCTTTGTCGACTTTCTCTATGGTAGCAAATGGCACGTTCCGCTTCTTTTTAAATACTGGTTGGACATTTTCTTTTAATTCAATTCTGGCTGCAAACTTGTTGCATCGTCTCAACCTGCTCGAAACTACTTCGGGGAATTGATTATGTAATTCTTCCTTTAACTTTGTCGCTTCTGATGATTCGCACTTTATCTTTTTACAAAAAGAGCTGATATGTAAATCCCATACGTCGAAATTTTGCATCCAGTCTGTGCCCACCAGATTTTCTGTATCCTTCATTACGAATATTTTGAGTTTTCTTGTTTTCCCATGAAATTTTACATTTAGGATTACTTCTTCGAATTTTATACGATTTCCTGTAACAGACTTACCAATTTTCTGTGTGTGTAACATTGTTGGTCTATTAAGCTTTCTCCATGTTTGTAGGTTAATTATCGTCAGATCTGAACCTGTGTCAAGTTGTAATTTTATCTTTTTATTTAAGATTTCAAGTTCCAAATATTTCTTTATGTTAGTATTGTCTTCGTCATGCATTCTAGTAACTCTTATCCTACTAGTAAATTTTCTGTTCCTACATTGGGATGCCTTGTGACCCATTTTTCCAAACGCAAGACAGTTTTTATATTTAAAACGACAATCCTTATTCCCGTGTAGTCCTCCACATCGATAACATGCAGATGTGTGTGTGTGGGGGGGCTTATATTTACTTTGATTTTCGTCATTATTGGCCCTATACGTTGTACGTTTGTCATTGTTATAGAATTTTCGTTTTCTTTCCGCGGAGGGTGAAAATCTTTTTTCATTATTATAGATTTGTTTCTTTCCGGGGAGGGTGAAAAACGTAAACTTTTGTTTAACTTACGTATACGTGATACTCCTGACTCCTCAATATCCTTCGAGTCTTTCTTTATACTCAGGAATTTTTCGCAGTCTTCCGATAGTTTTTGTAGTGTTAATCCAGGTTCATTGTGCAGTTTTGAAAGCATTCTTTTGCGCATTTCACTATCTTTTGCTGAGACTAACCCTTGTAAAAAATAAGACACTTCAAATTGTCTGGGGTTAATTCTGCCAACTTGAAGTCGTCGCAATGTTTATTCCCGATTGCGGCGAACGTGGAATAGTCCTCATTTTCATCCTTTACGAGGTTAAGACTTTTCCACCTTTTCTGCCTCATCAAACGTTAAATCATTTGTCTTCTTTGGCAAAATGTAATCCACGAATTTTGTGTATTCTTCCGTTCCTAATTTTCTGAGTAATAATCGTAGCTTTTTTGCCTCCGTCCAGTTTTGACAATCGATGTTGAAGATGTCTTCATGACGTCTGAAAAAGTCCCCAAAATTTTTATCCTCTTCTAGGAAATATTTGAATGTTTCTATCGTGTTCCATACTGCGTCTTGAGAAAAAGTTGCCCCTTTTTCATATTTTGCTGTTGTGTATTACTCGCTACTTTTACAATTAGCTCCTGGAATTGTGATTGTCTTTCTTCGTTTTGCAGTTGTTTTTCATGATTTTCCTTCTGCGTTTGTAGTAATATTTTTCCATTCTTTCTTGGATTGTAATTGCTGTTCATTTTGGTATTTTACAAGTTCTACTAAAATACTTTTAAAATCCTCCATGGTAAGAGTCATACGAAAAAACTCGATTCAGATTTTCCGTATTTTAATCTTTGTAACACTTTGTTACCCAGTTGTAGATACTGGCAAAACGGCAATTTTCTCTTTTGAGTCTCCGAGAAATGCAAATCTTGTGGTGAGCAGAGAGAATTTTTTCTTTCCGTGTAGGTCCCAATTTCTTGACAACAAATCGTTGTGGTCGGCAAGGGAGAATTTTTCTTTGTACTCTTCCTGTGTGAGTTCGAATTTCCTCGTCGCCAAGTTGACGAGGGGGAATTTTGTCTTTTTTGTTCTTCCCGTGTGAGTTCGATATCCTCGTCGCCAAGTTGTTGTGGATTCTGGGATAAAATCCGGTACCAATAAATAGCAAACGCGCAGAATGAATATAGGAAAATAATGTATTAATGTAACAATACAAACTGGTAAAGCAGGTTAGTAGTTCCAGAAATACGGATTAGTAGAAAAATATCTATACAGTCTTTGGTATTGAAGTATCGCTGTATGACTTCTTACTGAGTCTACGTGCTCGCTCACTGTGACTCCTACAACGCTGTTACCTCACCCCTCACTCTTCCGGTTACCTACAGCCTTTTACTCTGTCACTTTGGACTCGACTCGACTCGACTCGACTCCTCTGGCAGTAGTATAAGTACATACTAGGTGAGTCCATTTGTATAACAAGGGGTGGACCCCTCAACAATATTTATATATATATATGTATGTATATATATATATATATATATATATATATATAGAGAGAGAGAGAGAGAGAGAGAGAGAGAGAGAAAGTGAGAGAGAGAAGGGAGTGATTCAGAGTGAAATGGATCACTACTAGTTTTATTTTTAAAATAAATATGAAGTTGTAACGGAAGTGGGTTTTCCTTATTGCTCTCATGATATGTTCATCGTGAATTGTGGCATACCAGTGACCTGGATTATTTTCATAATACCTTTCCTGAGGAATTGAAAATTTGGACTATCTTCTTTTTTTCCTTTTGCGGTTAACTTTTATTCCATATGGTACCTATCACGAAAGGGGCGGGGTTTTGAGAAAAATCAATAAATACTTTTTCGTAATTTTCATGAAAGGCGGGAACCAGTGACAAGTGAGGTACCTGCCAGTCAATGGTAAACGATTAGTGAGCTAATAACGGGTCCTTCTATCGATCGTGAACCGATCAAGCACAGGGTAAATAGGATCGATGTTGAAATCAGCCTATAAACAATATTTGAAAACTTCTGATGAGGATACTTCTTATTCTATGTAGCGTATCCCTTAAGGACGTTGACGGCAATGTCTCTCCACAATTTCCTTTCTGTTTTGCGCTGAGTAATTTTTTGTCATTTTTTTAAATCTCTTCTAAACCCTGTTCTGTCATCCATTTACACAAGCTCGCTGGGTAGGTCATGCGTTGATTTCCTCTATCCCTCTTACCTTCAATAAATGCTGTGAGTGTCAAATTTCCAAGCCTACTTTCCTCATCATATGTTCTAGAAATTTCAGCTGTCTCTTTCTGACGTTAAGTATAATGGATCTTTTTATTTCCATTTTCTCTAAAACATTGTCATTGCTCATATGTTCAGTCTATAGTATTCCCAGCATCCTTCTGTAGTTCCACATTTCTGTTGCTTCAAATATTTTCTTCATCTCTGAGAAGATTGGCCAGCATTTACTGTCATACAAGAGAACTGATATTTGGTAACAGTTCAGTACTATTTTATATGTTGCTAATGAATGTTCCTGTTTCTTAATACTTTGCTTAGCTTTAGGAAGACTTCTTTCGCTATCCCAATGTACCTGCGGCTTTCAGTAGCACACTTCCCGTCTTCTATTAAAACGCTTAGCCAAGAAAGAAAACTGACGAAGGATTTAATTTTAACTTGTTTTATTACAAAATTATACAGTGTGACCCAGAAATCACGAAGAAGTTTCAATATTTAATACCTCGGTTTGGTTTGGTTTGGTTTGGTTTGGTTTGTTTTACGGCATATCAAACTTAATGGGTTATTTAATGCCGACAAGATATTTCATTGGTGGCATTATTTTTTTAATAAAGTATTTTTGGTAATATTTTTCCGAAAATGTATTACTAGTAATAATTTTTCCGAAAAAAAGTATTGCTGGTAAAAATTTATTGCTGGTATTAAAACTCATTTTATACGTTTTGACCCCAGTTTAGAGGTTAATTATTTGCCTAAACTTGGGACCCTAACAGGTGCTACCACCGCGGGTCAAGGTGGACCTGGGAACACCAGCAATTAAGAACTAGTTCCACGCTCCTCAAAACCTCCTGATCAGATGCTTTGCTGCCGGATGTAGTTAATTTTTTTCCCCAGAACGCTAATATTCTCGTTTATTTTTTGTCTTAAAATTGTGTTATTTTAGTAGGTAATTTATAGAAAAAAGGACATGAAATTTATTTCCTCTACCAGTGAAAGATGCCATCTTTTAAATGGCCTCCATTTTTCCAATTCGCATTAACGTGCCCTTTATAACGTGTTTTCCATAACAGGCTTTGACGTTTGTGCCTCCCTGATATAATTCCTGTTATTTTTAAGATTTGCAATTGTTTGGGGCATATTTCTTTTCTTTAAAACAGCCCCGTAGAAAAAAGTCTGGAGTAGTTAGATCCAGAGAACGGTATGGCCAATTTATATGTGTTCGCTGTTTAGTAGTGTCCTTTTCAATGCTTAACTTTTAGGGTCTTCTTTTTATAAATCGGACATAAAATAAAAATTAAATAATTATTTAAAATGTTATAAAATATTGAAACCTCTGCGTGTATTATGTGCCAACCTGTATTAATGAAAGAACCATTTATGATGAAGTAAATCATTATTTACAAGCACAGTTCGAAATTTATCCAGTGCAGACAGACAAAAAAAAACAAAAAAAAAAACAGAACGATATAGATATCTTGCTGATTAATTTTACGTCATTTCAACTCTTATCGGTTATTTAATTTCGCGTTTTTCAGCAAAAAAGGGCCGACCTTCATACTCATTGCATACACTTATGAGCTAATACTATTAGGAACATTATGATTCCTATTCTTCTCCCCCCAGCTATGGGTAAATAGCAGGATAGACCGGGGTGGCAACTTGTCTACTGCAGAAAGAACTGTGTTGTGGATTCCAAGATGAAATTCGGTCTCCGATGAATGACAAAAGCAAGAATTAAAGATAAGAAATTAAATGTATTTACACCATAATACAATGGGTAATACTCTTAGTAAATCCAGGAACGCGGTTAGTCGTAATAAGATATATATATATATATATATATATATATATATATATATATATATATATATATATATATATATATATATATATAGTATATATAATATAGTCTCAGTAGGATTCCTTAGAGTCTACGTGCTTGTAACTGACTCCTACAAGCGGTTACCTCACACTATTACTCTACCTCCAACTCAATCACAATCTCTGCTCCCTCTCCCTCTCCCTCTCTCTATATTCTGACTGACTGTGGGTATTTAACGGCAGCAGTCCAAGTAACACTCTGGTCGAGTCCACTTATATGAAAAAGGGGTGGACCCCATAACAAAGTGGCAACCTACTTCGGGAAAAAAATCTGTCTCATAAGCTATGTATCGAAATTTAGATGATCGCTTAAGTTTAAACGTTAAATCTCACCATTCTAATAGCCTACACCGTGGAGCAAAAGCAAGCCAGCTATATATAGTGATATGAGTAGACCAATATAGATAGGAATAGAATGAGATAAATACAAATAAACTGACTAATATAGGTAGATATGAATAGACCGAAATAAATACTAATTTTATTTGATGGTTTATCAACCTTTTGGGCGATATTTAAAGTCAAAAATAATTCGGATTATTGGAGGTTGTTTATAATACGTTATATATTACTGAATATCAATTCTAATGGAATCGTTTCAACTTTTATTTTCTTCATTCTCTTTTGCTAGTTGCCAACAATTCATACGGCAGTCGCCTTGCTATAATGGACACCTCCCTCAGGATTTAGTTTGTGGGTTTGGTATTTGGAAAGGAGTTCTGATATTTTGCTTAGAAGTTGATATTTTACTGGGAAAAGATAAGCATAAAAATATTTAACAAAAAACGTAGAGCTCATTTCGAAACGCAGGTTCGAAAACAAATTCCCAATATGCTATCTACGAAAATATCCCAGCGTATAAGACTAAATAATATCCCATAATGTAAATGTAATAAATTTTATTTTAAATATCGATATTTAGAATCAAAGTAAACAGATATTTATTAAATAAAATAATAAATTTAAGTTAAATAAAATAAATGAATGGATTAGATACATAAATAAATTAATTTTTAAATAACTAAAATAAACTTAGTAATGGCTATAAATAATCTGCAATTTTTCTTTTTATATGCCGTGTCCCTTCAGGACGTAGGCGATCATGGCTCTCGACTTCCCCTCATCCCCTGTTGATCTCAATGAGTTTTGTCCCCCTGACACCTCCCCTAGTCTATGTTCTGTCATCCACTTGCTTAACCCCGCCAGGTATGTCATGCGTTGCTTTCCCTTGTTTCTTTTCCCATATATTCGACCTGTGAGTATCAGATTCTCCAAGCCCTACTTTCTTATTAAGTGTCCCATAAATTTCAGTCGCCTCTTCCTGATGTTAAATATAAGTTTCCTCCTTGTTTGCATCCTCTCCAAAACCTCAACGTTATTCACACGCTCGGTTCATGGTATCCTTAGCATCCTTCTGTAGAACCATACCTCTGTTATCTCGGGTCTCATCATCTTTGAGGAGACCGTCCAACATTCGCTGCCGTAAAGGAGGACAGATGTCAAGTAACAACTCAGTATTATTTTCTTTGTTACCAAACAGACTCTCCTGTCTCATAGAACTCTTCCTAGCATTTGGAATGCGTCTTTGGCCATCCCAATACGTTTTTGGATCTCAGAGTCGCACTTACCGTCTTCTGTCAGAACATTTCCCAGACATTTAAGTTCCCGTGCCTTGAATTTAGTATCCACGAACTGTAAATTTCAGGCTAATCCTTTTACTAATCACCGTGCCATTCTGTCTTCTTGTAGTTTATGCTTAGTCCTTTCTTCTCGTTTTCCTTCGCTATTTTCTGTAGGAATGTTTTGTAATGCCGTTTCCGTGTCTGCTCTCAGCACTTTATCATCTGCTTATCTTACTAATCCTAAATGAACAATGAAGACCATATTTTGTCTATCATTTGCTTCCAATATTCCCTCGAAGAACTCTATATAGCGTGTGATTAAAAACTAGTCAAAGATGGCCAGAAGATTTCGTTATATGTGGAACTAACCGTCATTATTCAGTTTAGATTTATATATTATTATTGCTAAATGCGCGCCACCACCACATCTTGGAATTTCAGAACCTTAAGGTTCAAATAAATAAATAATTAACAAATATTTCAGTCAGTTTTATTTACATTACACGGGCTGTAATTATTTGAATATTAAAACTTAAATTAGCATTTCTTTAATTAGCGTTCGCGACGAACAATATTAACAATATTACTGTGTATATAAAACCATTTTTCACCCATCCTAAGCTTTCTCCAATATAGTGCTGTAATATGTGTCAATATTTCTAAGATCAGGGATTATTATTTACATTCTTCGAACTGTTGTTCTCATTTTTATTTTCATATTCACGAAGTATCGGCTGTTTTACGTTCCGGCCTTCTTCAGGATCTGTCTATATTTCTGAGATGAGGTATTGTAATTATTTACATTGCTCGTACAGTTGTCCTCATATTTATTGACACATTTCACGGCGTTTCGGCCGTTGTACGCTCTCCATGTTTTGTTCAACATTGCAGGAGGCAGGTATTGAACTCACAACTCATTGGCTGAGGTCACTGGATCCAACCAAAGATTTTATTTACTGGATTATGTGTCTTTTAGCAAAAAGTATCATCTAGTTTTTTAGTTTTTTTTTTACTTACAGCCATATACGCTGATATCATCTGCTTAAATGTTTATTCATTAATACACACACACACACACATACGCATATATATATATATATATATATATATATATATATGCCATGGACCTAACTGAGATTATTTCATGAAAGCCATATTTTTATACATTATCATATTAAACTAAGGCATTGTACTTCGGACGTATTCACTGATTGAAATCAATACGTGGTCCTGAACAAAAAATTATCAGGATTGGTGTTAAAAAAGCAACCAACAAGACATTTCTTGCATTGTTTACATTATTCGGACTGTTACCCGCATCTTCATCGGCATATTCACAACGTTTCGGCATTCTTCAGGTGATTCGAATTTCGAAATAAACCATTCATTTCGTCAGTTAATCTCCATCGAAGTATCACCTTTTCGAAGCCGTACACTATATCCAGCGTCGGATGGATTAATGGAACTGCGAGTAGTTGCCTCACCGAATCCTTTGGGATTTAGTTTATCTCTTAAAATCTTGTTCCTTTCACTTGGCATTTTATTTTATGAAAGATGAAAGAGAATTTTGTCTAATTATTCATAATAGGATTCTCTCATATTTAAGGGCAAAATTTTTAGTATCCTTATTACAAGAAGAAAGAAAATTACCATGTCGGTGCATATTAATTTATTCCGAGTACTTTCGACATTATCAAAATATCATCATCAGGGTATTGTCTTTTCTAAGACAAATTTGTTATGTTCACCAGTTTTCTAAGACAAAATTGTTGTGTTCATCTTAAAATTGCATTTTTACTTGTGAAGAAAAAAACGCAAAGGTTACGTACTGTACGATTTTTAGATTTTATGAAGCAAATATGCACGTGTAGTAACGTCAAGGGTAACTAAGTTATTGAGATGTCTTTTTTTTTAAAAGAAATATTTACGGCTATAAGTTAAAACCTAGCTAATTTTAAAGTATCTGCTGTAAACATTTTAAAACATTTGTGCTGTATTCATAATACTTGATCTCTTGAAATCGAGTTCCTTTCAAGTGGGAATTTATTTAAGAAAGAAGAAAGATCCGTAAGGGAAGAGATGTAACGAACATGATCGTTTTGCGGTCTGGAGAATGTTGTTCTTCGACAAAAACTGCTGCAGAAAGCAATCACTGATAGAACCTTGGTGCTGTGGTGAGGCGACCACACACTAAACACTTCGTTTCTAAAACCTGTTATAAATAACGAAAAGGAAGAACTTTATTAACTGTGTATGCATGACATATTTCAATTTGTGCCAAGTGGCATCAATCTACATACTTATGTTTCATTACAATAACAACAGCCTCGATATATTTTTGATCAGACATTATATTTTAAAATAACCGCGAATATTGCACTCAAATAATAGTTTTTGAAATTTAAACCTTTTTATTTCAACCATTTCTCATCAAATCTAATCGCACTTGTTTATTTAACTAAAACATACAAACAATAAAACAGATGAATCGTTCGACTCTCTATTTAAATTTAGATAATCATAGTTTATTAATATTATTAGGCTCTGTACACTTAAATTTCTATCTTCGCCTTAACAACACGCATATAACTTAATAAAGGCCACTACGCCATAACGAAATATATGAAGATCAACATTGAAAATTCCTAACATCATTAAATCCGTTAATGGCTCAAATTGAAAATGGAAATAAATCGTATATAATAAATCCTGTGACAAGCCCGAGCCTGTCATTAAATTAATATTGTCGTGAAAATTACTTCATACCTGCCTTTCATTAAAGGGAAATGATTCAACACAAAGTCAGTGTGAGTCTTTGAAAATGATCGCTCTTGTGGTGTTGACCTCTACGCTAAGAGTTTAAACACTAAGTGTTGAAGCAATCTGTCAGCGTGTTGGAATGGATACACTGATTAAACAAATAAATATTCCTCGCCACAAGCTATAATTTCGGAGGCGTTTTATTCGTTTATAATTGAAGCCAGGACACGGACATCTCCACAACTAGTAATTGTTCTAATTATTTCATTGAATTTAAAGCCTCTGTAACTAGCAGAAAAGTTGCCTTCTAAAACAAATGCTATTGTTTTTTTTTTTTTTTGTTTGTGGATCCTCTTCCTGTAGAGAATATCTAAAGAATGCGTCAAGATGATGGTTACAATTATGTAGAATAAACTGTCCCTTACCGATAGATAAAATGCCGTTACTTGACCCAAACTGAGATAAAAGGTATGGCACGTGGAACTAGAACAATGTAGTCGAGTAGAATAAAAAAAGGATTCCGTTCGAATTTCCAAATATCATCTGAAGAAGGTCGAAACATCATTAATATTGTAATAAACATGAGGACAACAGACAATGTTTAAATAATGCAAATAGATATGGTATCTGCTTAGTGCCTCTTTGTAAATGGCCGCTTGGTGAGGTTTCTGAAATCGAATTGTTCGACAAAAATGAACTCTGTACTCTATGGAAGGTCGGTTCTTATTTTTGAGTTTATTTCTCTCAGACAACGAGGCGGTACCAAGCTAATGAATTCCATCAACTCTTGTTTAGGAATTCTGATATAACTAAATAATTCATGCCATGTCTATGACTCACTAACAAGTAGTTTGCAGACACTTACGCGGTGGCTTCAGAAAAACGTCCAATTTCCTTTAGGGGTGTGCATAGAAAATTTAAATTTGAGTACGCTGTGCGTATGAACAGATTCACCATTTAAAAGGAATGGTTTAGTGAATTAAGATTTGTGAACCATACAAAAGCGAAAGGCGTCAATAACGTAAGGGCTCTAAAAACAGATGACTTCTGTGGGAGTTGTTTCCTGTTGTTGGCTGTGGAAGCGAAATAAAACAACTAGAAAACAAGAATTTTCCATCATAAAATGACTCCTAACAATAAGCAATATAGAAATGTCACTTCAGTCACAAAATTATACTTTGATATTAAAAGAGATGACTATACACCGGCCGTAAATTGGAATTTCGTCGCCAAAACTACAACCGTTTCCGGCCGCGGCTACCGATGCAACCTGTGTTTGCTGGAAAAAAAGATTCATCTTCAAAAATATCAATGAGTGAAATCTTCTAAATAAACTAAATGAACTAATGTTAGCTTATAATAACAGAAGGAAAACTCTCTTAAAATATTTTAATTCTGGATATGAATATTATCCAAATATCACATGAACTTCCCGTATTTTAGGTTACACATTGATTACCCGCCTTTAACCATTTTAATGTCTGTTATTACTTACCGAGATACCCGGGGTACCTCTTTTAAAATGTAAGCTTGCCTTTTTTCCTGTTTTATTTTAAAAATAGCCCCCTAACTACATGGTACATTGTGTATTTACACCCTAATATTATACTAAGTTTATATTTAATTTGAGCTTTGAATCTCCGTTTAGTTTAGCGTTCTTCCTATGAGATCCAGTGTATATATTATTTTAAATCAAAATAATAATTCGTCCCTGATAAATTGCTAGAACAACGAAACTTTAAGTTGCAATTGAATGTATATATATATATATATATATATATATATATATATATATATATATATATATATATATATGAATTTTATCTTTCTGTTTTTTCTTCTAAACCCTGTTCCGCCACTTAGGTTACAATAGCTCACCATCTATATTACGCGCAGTTTTTCTCTGTCCCTCTTGCCTTCAATCTACCCTATGAGTATCAGTTTCCCAAGCCGTCTTTCCTCATTATGTGCTCTAGAAATTCCATCTGTCTCTTCCTGATGGTAAGTATAAGTGTACTTTTTGTTTACATTTTCTCGAAAACTTCCTTATGGTTTTCTGGTATCTTTAGTATCCTTCTGTATATTGACATTTCTGTTGCTTCAAGGTTTTTCTTCATCTTTGAGGTGATTTTCCTTCGTTCATTGCCATATAGAATATTCCAGATATCAACTGTAGAAGTCAGGAACGTCGTGAATATAGCAATAAAGATGAGGACAACAGTCATTCTTTTAAATAGTATAAATAGATGTGGTGTCTCTCTAATGTTTCTTTGCAAATGGCTGCTTGTTGAGGTATCTGTCATCGAATTGTTTGACAAAAATGAACTCTGTACTCTATGGAAGGCTGCTTTTTATTTCGGGGTTTATTTCTCTCGGACAACCAGGCGTTACCACGTGAATGAATTCCATCAAATCGGGTCTAGGAATTCTGATATTATAACTAAATAATTCATGTCATGTCCTGCCTCACTAACAAGTAATTTGCAGACACTTACGCAGCGGCTTCAGGAAACGTCGAAATTCCTTTAGGGGTGTGCATAGAAAATTTAAATTGGAGTACGCTATGCATATGACCAGATTCACCATTTTAAAAGGAATGGTTTAGTGAATTAAGATTTGTGAACCATACAAAAGCGAAAGGCGTCAATAACGTAAGGGCTCTAAAAACAGACGACTTCTGTGGGAGTTGTTTCCAGTTGTTGACTGTGTAAGCGAAATAAAACAACGAGAAAACAAGATTTTTCCATCATAAAATGACTCTTAACAATAATCAATATGTAAATGTCACTTCAGTCACAGAATTTTACTTTGATATTAAAACAGATGACTATACACCGGCCGTAAATTGGAATTTCGTCGCCAAAACTACACCTTTTCCGGCCGCGGCTACCGATGCAACCTGTGTTTGCTGGAAAAAAAGATTCATCTTCAAAAATATCAATGAGCGAAATCTACTAAATTAACGAAATGAACTAATGTTAGCTTATAATAACAGAAGTAAAGCTCTCTAATTTTTTTTTAAATTCTGGATCACATTAACCTTTCATATAGGTTACATATTGATTACCAATGCCACATTCTATTGCATTAAGGTTTTTCTTCATCTTTGAGGAGATTATCCAGCGTTCACTGCCACATAGAAAAAACAGTTATCTCTTAACAATTTATTAGTCTTTTACTTGTTTCTAGCGATTTTTTTTTCTTTTTTCTAACAACCGAAATGTGTTTTTGGTAATCTCAATACGTCTTCAGATTTTAGTGTTGCACATTCTGTCTTCTGTTAAAACAATTCGTAAAAAGTTAAGTTTTTGTATTTGTTTCGTTTTGATACATCCGATTTGCAATTCGCACTTTAGATTCATCCTTTTGCAAGCAACCATAGAGTTTGCAGCGAATATTTATTTCTTTCCTTTACTCCTTTCTGTCGGAGTTTTTGCAAACTTCTTCCCACGTCTGCCATCAACAGTCTGTCGTCAGCATATCTTATGTTCTTAGGATTGTGACTACCAATCCTGGTAGGATTTCTAACTCTTTCACTATTCCCTGGCTGTATCGGTTGAATAAGTCTGGCGAGAAGATACGTCTTTGTCTTTATATTTTTCTTAATATCTGCTGAACTCGTTTTCTATCTGTATAAAGAGGTTTGCTGCCAGTATAGATTCTGGATTATTCTAATGTCTTTCCCAACCAGAGAAGCCAGTGATATTTGATGTTTTCGGCTTTCCTGTGGAATGTGATAGCAGACAGCACAAAAGACGATATTTTCTGAAGTGTATGCATTATTAATATCTCCGTCTAGTAATTAATTTCTCCTACATGTCTCTCACAACGATTAAAAGTTGGGTCAGTTAAATAATAGTAATAACGAGAAGGAGAAACGCTTAATGAGAATTTTTTTCAAAGAATGCCCGCTCTATTAGACATTTGACTCAAAGCTAGCAGTCAGTTAATAGCTACAAATAGCAGTTGTAATAGCGATCGCAGTCGTTACTTATAGCTTAATGTCAATAGACGTTTAGCTGAAATAAATAAAAAAATTGAACGAAAGTTGCGAAAATTAATGCCATAAAATTCACCATATTCAGATAAATTTTAACCCTTTTAATATTTCTAGGAGTCATGGTAAGACCTTGGGTAGAACAAAAGCTATTCTTTTAAAAATTATTTAGAGACATAACCCGAGTGGCTGTAACATATTAAGAGTTATGATGAATTTAATATTACTCCTTTACATCTAGTATTTCTTGAGCATTAATTTGGGTGAATATCGACTTCCACAAATTGTCCTTTTCCTCATAATAATAATTTCTCTTCGATGCATATCACACACTTCATTCAATAAACACCTAAATTAATGATCTCTCGTGCCCTGTATTTGACAAGATTTAAGAAATTATACTATTTCATTAATATATAGTAATATTAGTGGAAGTTCAACAACAATGGAAAAAAAAAAAACTCCCATATCATGTGGTAGCATATCTTTGGACGATGATGGGTATGCACATAAATGCAGTAATAAATACTGTATGTTGGTCTGCAGTTGGAGATTTGCCTCCATCTGTGCTGGACAAACTCTCTGTCTCCTGGTAGAGAGGATCCCCAGACGAAGCTATGTCGAAGGGCAGAGTCTCATCACGGGAAACAGCTACCCGACTCCGTTTTAGGTGGGGTCTGCAGGTAATTTTTGGCCGAGCTTACAGGCTCGGATATCCCACTTTAAATTTGGCCTTGTGTCACATCTGACCGTGTGGGGCGGTTGGTAGATCTCTTGGAGTTAGAGACTCGTCTCCAACAGTGCTGTTCAAATTCTCTGCCTCTGCGCAGAGAGGATCCCCAGACGAGGCTCTGTCGAAGGGCAGAGTCTCGTCTCAGGAAACAACTACCCGACCCCGTTTTAGACGGTGTCTATGGGGAATTTTTGGCCGAGCCAACGAGTACGAATACTCCACATTAATTTCGGATTTGTGCCACATCTTACTGCGTGAGGCGGTTAGTAGGTACCCTGCAGTTCGAAATTCGTCTCTATCTGTGCTGGACAAACTCTCTGCCTCCTGGTAGAGAGGACCCCCTGACGAGGCTATGTCGAAGGACAGAGTCTCATCACGGGAGACAGCTACCCGACTCCGTTTTAGGTGGGGTCTGCAGGTAATTTTTGGCCGAGCTTACAGGCTCGGATATCCCACTTTAAATTTGGCCTTGTGTCACATCTGACCGTGTGGGGCGGTTGGTAGATCTCCTGGAGTTATAGACTCGTCTCCAACAGTGCTGATCAAACTCTCTGCCTCTGCACAGAGAGGATCCCCAGACAAGGCTCTGTCGAAGGGCAGAGTTTCGTCTCGTCTCTGGAAACAACTACCCGATACCGTTTTAGACGGTGTCTATGAGGAATTTTTGGCCGAGCCTACGAGTACGAATACCTCATTTCGGATGTGTGCTACATCTTACTGCGTGAGGAGGTGAGTAGATACCCTGCAGTTCGAAATTCGTCTCCAGCTGTCCTTTTCAAAATCTCTACTTCCGGACAGAGAGGATCCCCAGACGTGGCTAAGTCGAAGGGCAGCTTTTTGTCTCAGGAAACAGTTGGTAGATATCCAGCGGTTAGTGATTCAATGTGGAATTCACTTCCATCACTCCTATCAGTTGACTATTTCTACGCTCCACTGGCAAATCTTATATGTGTTGTTCTTGTCCTAAGTATTATCGTTCAGTACCAACTTTCGTGTGATTATTTTATTCAGTTACCTTGTC
Source organism: Acanthosepion pharaonis (assembly GCA_903632075.3). Classification (NCBI taxonomy): domain Eukaryota; kingdom Metazoa; phylum Mollusca; class Cephalopoda; order Sepiida; family Sepiidae; genus Acanthosepion; species Acanthosepion pharaonis. The sequence continues at coordinate 1,486,206 of CAHIKZ030005089.1, read as the reverse complement.
TAGGTTACATCATTATGTCAATACATTATTTCATTATCACTAGTTTACACATACTGTCAAACAATGTTCGTTTATTAAATCATTGTTATCAAACTTTAATAAGATAACCTTGAAATTCGGAAGACGATTTGCGCCATTTTGCTGGGCGCAAGCGGCTGATTATCTCAGCAATCTCGATTTTTCGCTTACCTGTCGACTGACCCGGAATATCCTATCTCCCGGTGACATATCTATGAGAAAGGCCTAGGCAGAAATGGCCGATTGTCACGCGCGCGCCTTCTTCCATTGCTCGTTGGTGCGCCCGTTCTGGGATAATGTCGGTAGTTGACGACTCGTATCAATCCCGAACATCACGTGTCCATCGATCTCGCATACGTGTGCGAAAATGAGTCACCCCCGAGTGTCTGGCATGAAATGATTGATGTTTTGTATGCCGCTGGCCGTGACAAGTATTGTCATGTGGACGACACGGGTGGAAGGAATGTTACAAGATGAAAACTATTCCCATAATGATTTGACTAGATTATTTAGGCATCAGCTCAGGATGAAGATACGAATTGATAGAAAGATTTTGCTCTCGCTAGATTTCATGCGAATGGATGGTGCAGCTTGCGAGCCTGGTTCGCGTGAATCAGGCCAACTTTCCTTTTTTTTTTCCGCTAAAGACACAACAGGGCTGATTCCTTCCTGACGGGTCCTATCTGTATTTTATCTAGACTCGTTTCTTCACTGAGTTTATGTGAGTGAGTTTCGTACACCATCTCGTCCGCTGATCCTCTTTTGTTCTGGTCCTTGTCAAGATTCCCAAACACCCCAGTTCGTTTCTATCTTTTTTTTTTTTATCTTGACTTGACAAGCCTTTTATATTTTCGCAGTCCGGAATTTATTTTGTTTCTCATCGGCTCAAGGGAGCAAGCTTCTTCATTCTGGTAATAGGAAAAATACAGCGGCCGCTCATATTTTAGTGGGGTTGGACTGGTCGTACTAACACAGTTTAATTTTAGTTTGAATGTTTTGCGTGTTTTTTATCTTTTTGTTGGGTTTATTCCCTCCCCATCTTATTTCATCATAGATTTTTATATATTTTATGAGAAAGTTAACAAAAATGAGAAAAACAAGACACTTTTATGTATTGGAAATTTTATAGGAATGTAGAATTGTGGTATATGTTGGTTAACGGGGTGAAGGATATGTTCATGTGGTGATTGAGTGAATGGGTCTACATAAGTTTTAGCTAGGTGTAGGACAGTGGGCAGTGCAAAGCAGTCGCTCTCCACTTTTTTTCGGCCTTGTTCCGCAATATTATATTACATATTTAATTAAATAAACCTTCCTATAAGTATTATAGCCAATGCCATGGAACAAGCTACTTAAAAGCTTGGATAAACGGTAGGCAGAATAGGGTTTAGGAGAGACAGCAGGCAAAGAATACTAACAGCAAGAAAGGACAGGAATTTGGGGAATGTTTCATTGCCTGCCTACTGAAGAAGAAGAAGAAGAAGAAGAAGAAGAAGAAAAGGACGACGAAGAAGAAAACAAAGAAGAAGAAGAAAAAGACGGCGAAGAAGAAAATACAGAAGACAAATAAGAAGAAGACAAAGAAGAAAACGACGAAGAAAAAGACAAAAAAGAAGAGGAAGAAGAAGAAGTATCCCTTTCTTGTTTTCCTATTTTGAATTATTTTCCTTCTTCACCATTTACTACTGCTATTAATATCCCTATCTTCATTTTCTGCCACGCCTTGGCCATTGGAATCAGTGTCAAACGCATCACATGCTCATGCTGCTGCTTCTGCTACAGTTCCTATCATCAATTATTTGTACCATGAAACACTATCGTGGTGACAGTCGCAGTCAGTCCTGCTATGTCGGTAGCCATGGAAATATTACTTACTGCGCGCTTTACGACGTTTTGACATTAGCAACACTCAAGCTAACATGGGTTTTAACAGTTGCCATGACAACTGCAAAGCCCAGTTGATGTTCATGCTGAGTCATTTTAATAGCAGTACCTTATTGGAAGGCTGAAACCCGAAGGTCTGCGCTGATGACATTGTCGATTTATTCACCTAGTCGGTGAGTGTCCCCCCTCCACGCAGATATTATTTAATGACTCTCAAATCAACATTCACACTGATCGAATGACAGATCACACAGAAATAAAAAAGAAATACAAGCTTTAGTCAAAACTAATAGTGTAGAGGCCGCGTAAGCAACAAAAAATAATAAATAAATACTTGCACGTTGTGGTAAATAACGGTTTTTCATTGGCTTTAGGTGAGCTTATGTTAATTTCTTTCGTCGAAATATAAACTAGTCAAAGGGGCACCCCGAGGCGGTGTTACGGTTAACAATCTTACCTCGCTAGATCAGGTACGACTGAATAGTGGGTTCGAGCCTTACTGACTTGCCCATATTTTCGACCTTGTGCCACATCTAACCTACGCTTGGAAAATCACTATAAACTAGTTGAAGTATCTGTCCACGTCGTAAGTACCTGATGTACCTATTCTATTATTAATAGACTCTCCCACACATAATAAGTAGTAGTAGTAGTAGAGGTCACCAGTTGGGCTCAGTGGTGTTGAGTGAGTCTGTTGAAGTATCAACCATAACAACTAGATTGCTGCGTCATTAACTCTTATTTTCAAGTTCCTAACGTTTATATACGTCGAACCTAATTTAAGACGACTTATTGAAATACAAGCCTCCACTGTGAAAACTGCTCTACAACAGTAAGCGAAATCAAACGTTACGAAGACAGAAAAATTTATAAAGATTTTCAACCTGTCAATGCCTGGAAACACGGTGGTGTAATGGACAACGGTTCGGATTGAGGAGCGCAGTTCAAATTCCAGAACGAATCTATTATATTCATTACCTGCTAATATCCTTGGGAAAGTTATGAATCTTCTACTTCACCCCACAGCTATGGGTAAATAGCAGGACAGACCGGGTTTTATAGCATCGGTGGCCACTGGTCTAGGAGAAGGACAACAGTGAATTCAAAACCTGATTATGCACGTTCGGGGCTGTGCAGTAGGCTAACAACCTATACACTTTATAGTAACCGCAACGATATATTGCCGCATCATATACACAATGTCTGGTAGCCACTCGATATAAAGTGATACAAAACAAGAACTATAGTTTATATGGATATGTGGGGAAATTAACGGTTGTCACTAGACTTATGCAGGTTAAGATTGTAGCACAAGAGTGCTATCATCTTGGGAGTCATTCCTATAGGTTCGTTGTAATAACATCCTTTAGTTATATCGTTTTTGTAAGTTTCAATTGGGACGCCTTTAATTCGAAAGCGACCAAGCGCAGTAAGGTTTCGGAATTAATTAGAGAACCCACTACTTTACTTTTGCAATAATGTTCACTTTTGATTTGGTAAGGTATGTTTTAAGACATATCCAATTCACTGGATTAGTTAATGTCGATAAGATTTTGAGGATATGTTCGTATGAATATAATATGTATGCTTTGTAAGTAAACAGTTTGTAGATCAGCTTTCATTGAAGTATTTTAGTATTTTTTAAAGAGTTTTTTTTTTTTTTGGTTTGATTTATTTATGTTATTTGATTTTACGGTATATCCGCTTTAATAGCTATTTAATGCCGACATGATTTTTAGAATAGGGTTATTAAAACTTCAGACAAAGATTATAGTTTTTTGGGGTTTTTTTTACGGTATATCCACATTAATGGGTTATTTAATGCCGACAAACTTAAGATAGTGTTAACAAAATGTCAGAAAAGATTATTGGTTTGATTTGGTTTGTTTTAAAGCATATCAACCTCAATGGGTTATTTAATGATGACACAATTTTTAAGATAGGGTCAATAAAAAGTCAGAAAATGTTATTGGTTTGTTTTACGGTATATCAACCTCAGTGGTTTGCCTTATGCTGACAAGATTTTTATTTTACAAAGATGTATTATTGCTAATATTTTTTCTTCAAAAGTTTTTTGCAAAAATGTATTGCTGGTATTAAAACCTATTTTACACTTTCTGAAACGTTGTACATATTGGCAATGAAGATGAGGATAACATTCCGAATAATGTAAATAATGCAAGTAATCATATTACCCCATCTCAGATATATAGAGGGATCTTGAAGATGGCCGGAGCGTATAACGACCGAAACGCTGTTAATATCGCAATGAAGATAGTAATAACTGTCTAAATAATTTAAATACTACAAGTAAAACAATTGACGTTTAATCACAAACACATAAACATTTTTCTCCTATCCTATCCTATTAGAACTTAAAGTAATTGACTATATCCCTGAGATGAGGTATTATCATTATTTGCATTATTTACGTTATTAAGACTGTTATCCTTATCTACATTGTCATATTAACAACGTTTCGGCCTCTATATCCCTGAGATGAAGTATTATGATTACTTGCATTATTTACATTATTTGGACTGTTATCCTCATCACCATTTGCATATTCACAACGTTTCAGCTTCTATATCCCTGAGATGAGGTATTATGATTATTTGCATGATTTACATTATTTGGACTGTTATCCTCATCATCATTGGCATATTCACAACGTTTCGGACTCTATATCCCTGAGATGAGGTATTATGGTTACATACATTATTTACATTATTTGGACTGTTATCCTCAATACTATTAGCATATTCACAACGTTTTGGCCTCTATATCCCTGAGATGAGGTATTATGATTACTTGCATTATTTACATTATTTGGACTGTTATCCCCATCAACATTGGCAATTCACAACGTTTCGGCCTCTATATCACTGAGATGAGGTATTATGATTACTTGCATTATTCGGAATGTTATCCGTATCTTCATTAGGATATTCACAACGTTTCGGCCTCTATATCCCTGAGATGAGGTATTATGATTACTTTCATTATTTACATTATTTGGACTGTTATCCTCATCACCATTGGCATATTCGCAACTTTTCCACTTCTATATCACTGAGAAGAGGTATTATGATTACTTGCATTATTTACATTATTCGGAATGTTATCCGCATTCATTGGCATATTCACAACGTTTCGGCATCTATATCTCTGAGATGAGGTATTATGATTACGTGCCATGTGTCCTCGACAGGACCCAAAGTGTGTAAGTTCAATACCCGTTTAAGGCAGCTGAGAACTTAGAGAGGAGAATTAGCATCAGATAACTGACAACTGACATCCATTAAAAACATGGCACGTGGAACTAAAACAGTATACGCCAGTGAGCGAAATAAAGGCTTCAGTTCAACATTTCAACCACGTGAAGAAAGGCGGAGTGTACAACGGCCGAAACGTTGTAATAAATATGGTGACAATGATGAGGACAATAGTCCGAATAATGCAAATAGTGGTCTTGGTAAGTTTCCCTTTAATGCAGAAAATGTACATTATTAGAAAACATGTCTAGATCTTTGATTTTCCGAATCATATTATGTGGTTAAAAAAGTAAATACAGACGTTGTAGAAGTAAAGGCGTTATCGTCTGTATTTACTTTTTTCAGCGTTCACGTAGTCTTATTATGACTTGATTTGGACGGCTGTTGAGAGCAAATCTATTCTTCTCCTTGCTACACAAACGTTTCAGCTATAGAAGCCTTGAAAGAGTTTTTTTTTTCCAATTATCAATTCATTATTATCAAATAGGTTCATGAAGGTCGTTGCTAATAGCCAGTTTTCTGAGGCTCAAGAAATCGATGGAGGCGTTCTCCAAGGCTCACCTCCTCCAAATCTTCTTGTTTCTGCTTTAGATTAACGATCTGCCTCAGAAAATATGCAGATCATTAGTAAATAGCTAAGCGTATGACGAACAATGTATGGGTGCATCTCCAACATTCTAGATGATCAGACCAAGCATCAACCTACACACACACACACACACACACACACACACACACACACACACACACACACACACACACACACATATATATATATATATATATATATATATATATATATGAGAAGATCAGCTAATCTAACAGTGATCTCATCTCACAATTCTCACACCTGCTCCATATGTGGCCTCCTTTGTAAATCATTAGCGGGTCTTAAATGCCACTTAAGATTATCGCATAAACTTTCATAACTAAATCGATAAGCTGGCAGATTCTCATACGTCAAAACCGACGGCGAGAGTCCATTATTATATATATATATATATATATATGTGTGTGTGTGTGTGTGTGTGTGTGTTTGTGTGTGTGTGTTTAGGATTGATGTTTGGTCTGGTCATCTAGAACGTTGAGATTCACCTGACGGGGAGAGTCCATTATATATATATATATATATATATATATATATATATATATATATATATATATGTGTGTGTGTGTGTGTGTGTGTGTGTGTATTTAGGCAGCAATCCAGCATTCATGCACATTTCATTGAAAACGACAAAGTGCTTTTATTTAGTTTTTTTATACAATTTCTCATGCGGTCTAATAATTTTTGTTTCCCTTCGGTTGATAAATTATATAAAACTTGACCGAATGTTCTTTTTTACAAGCTTCTTCGGCTCTACATTTACCCATTTTCGTGGATTATATTTTAACTGTTAAAATAAGAAAGTTTGTTGCATGTATATTTTATAAAATGTTTTAATTTCTGAAATCATGGTCAAGATATTGTGTCTATGATCAAAGTTAATATTATTAAGCGTTGTTTTTTTTTTTTCATTAATAAAGCTTCCATTATTTTTAGGCTTTTTTTTTTTTTGGCATGTAGATGATGCTATTATATTAATCTTGTCAGCAAATATGCTACAAATAGTGTCCGGTAGGTCTCTAATAATATTTAAATGTGATCTAATTGAGCTATATTCAGAAAGATGTAGAGTGAGTCTGCGTGTCAAACATGTTGTAGTGTGGCCTATATAATTATTTACGAATTTAATTGATCAAGCATACAATTCCTTAATGGCCATTGAAATTCGTAAATACTATTTGCCATATTTAATTTTGTTCTAGGAGGTAAATTATTATTTTTAACTATAAGGTTAAAGGTTTTAAATTTTTTGTAATAAATAATTAATCTAATTTTTTGCTATTCCCAACTGGTGTTATGAATTTTTTTATAATGTCCTTAATTCTGCATTCATCCTGTTTATAATTTTCGTTCATTTGATTTTTATAAAAATATTAATATCATTGTGTATCTTTTAATTCTCGCCGTTGCTATTAGCTACGTTAGACAGAAAACGCCAACTGTGGAAATCCAACAATTGATTAGGAAACCTGTTATTATTCAGCGTTTGTTTTACATTGTTTAATTCTTTAAAGAAAAGCGTGCGTGAAGATGAGTTCTCGTGCGCTCTCGTGAACATTTTTAATAACATCTATTTATTTAACTTTCAGATTTTCTATTTCTTTCTTGTTTTCAGCTACAATAAATATATTGTGTACATAACGAACATATATTTTAGATTTAATAACTTTAGTAAAAACCTTGTTTTCAACATGGGCTATATAATAATGTTTTCAACATAGGGCATATAATAATGTTTTCAACATGGGCCATATAATAATGTTTTCAACATAGGACATATATATATATATATATATATATATATATATATATATATATATATATATATATATATAATATGTGATGCATGAAAATTTGTAAAGTTAATGAGATAAAATATGTTGGATGCTAGCTAAAAAAATAGTTTCCATGCCTGATGATGCCGTAGAACCTGTCACAAGCACTTCCATATTAAAGGAAGACCTAATACAGTTTATAACTTAAAAAAAAACAAGGATTATAACATTCATCGACTGGTTAGTGGGTTAATGCATATATATAAAGGTAAATGACAATAGGAAAGCTGTATTGTTAAGCAACGCATTTTGTCCAATGTGGACCTTTTCAAGGCAAAAACGAAATGAATTAATTAAAAACTTAGTAACAATTAACAACAAAACCAAATGTACTTAGCAAATAGGAAAATATAGAAAACTGAAAATGCGTCAAGTACTATCACGTGTAGAAGTATTGTTTTTAATGGTGTATGGATGGATTCAATCATTCTCTTTTGATTTCTTGATACAGTTATGTACGTTTGCTTGGGAGATTAGTAATTCTGTTAGGAAAGGTGATATTGGTAAAAAAAAAAAAAAATTGGCGTACATTGATATTCGGATAATATACAATGGCGGCACTCTCCAAGATTTTCCTTCTGAGACAGATTCTTTTTATGACTATAGAATTTTTAAAATCCAAATTGTGGTTGAATTTATTTCTGTGTATGATTAGTGCATGAGTTAAGTTGTTTTTTGTGAGGTCTCTTTTGTGCTCATTGATATATTTTTTTTAATTTCTGCTTGTTTTTCCAATAGATTGGGGAGACAGTTTGGCAATTTATTTTAAAAATGCCTACTTCAGAAATATTATTGCTATTAGTGTTTGAGAATCTGAGTATATCCATAATGATTTTCGAACTGTTTGTGACTATTTTAAAGATTATTTAGATGGAATAGGTTGTTCTGGAAAGTGAACGTGACAAAGTTGGTCAGTAGTATTATGCATCTGTTTTCATGCAATTTATTACTGCGGATTATGTTATTATTTTTCTTGCGGTTGTATATTTTGTATGCCTTTCTTCTTGTATTATGAATGAATTTATATGGGTATTGTAGGTTTTTGAATGTATTTTCTATGTATGTTTCTTCTTTAGGTAAATATTGGGGGCTGCATATTCTTAATGCTGTCAACTAGAAACCTATAATAATTACAGATTTAATTTTAGAAAAGTGGTTTGAGTAGAAACTGTTCAGGTCATTTTTGTTTGTAGCCTTTCTGTAAACGTCAAAATTAAGTTAGTTATTATTTCGATGTAACGTGATATCTAGGAAGGGAAGAGTGGTGTTGATTTCAGCTTCAAAAGTGTAGGCTATTGTAGGTTCAAAGTTGTTAAATAGGTTCAGAAGTTTTGTTTCGTTGTTAATAGTTACATTGTTTTTAATAAATTTATTTCGTTTTTGCTTTGAATAAGTCCACACTGGACGAAACGCGTCGGTTAATAATACTAATACAATTTTCCTATTGTCTTCTATCTTTATAGATATTGTCTTTTCTACTGGTTAACTTTTGACAAATATATATATATATATATATATATATATATATATATATATATATATATATATATATAAAAATATGTGTGTATATGTATATAATTACACAATGTGTCGAAATATTTCTTTTGAAACTGTTGATGCCCCTCAACCACAAGCCTTAACTTTTCCCGCTCCAAATTGGTCACCAACATTAGACTACAAATTGGTGGCCTAAATGTAGTATCTATTCCCTATTCTTCTTATCTCATGACCGAGCCGAGTGTAGAGAAGACAGGATCAACACTGATACTGCCACCCACAGCCAACCAGATCTGTTTTCGAATTACAGCATAATAAACATATGTGCATTTAGAACTAACACCTTTTCTATTGCTCTGAGCAACTGTCAAATATCTTTTCATTGGCGTTTCACGATGTTTTATGGAAAACGATATATTAGGGATGAGGCATGATCAAACAATTATCGTATTTATAATGTTCTCTGGTTAAATAATATCGTTATAGAGTCGGGCTAGTTAGTAGTGTTTGAGGTAAAAGAATAGCCTACGGTAGTGAGTGTGGTGCAAAAAATAACATATAGAAGGCCTCAAAGATGTAGATGCCCCAGAATGTTTCTTTAAGATTTTTATTTGCAAAATAATGATGCAAAACTATTGAATTCTTGAGCACAAGTTGAAAAAAACTCTACTGTATCAAATGCAACATCTCTTACCAGAACATAAATGGCTGCACATGTCGATTCGAAAACTGCAATATTTCAACAACGTGACAGATGTGAAGACATATCGAACGATTCGTTTCAAGTAAATGTTCTATGAACTGGTGATGAAGAGAAACAAACACGTGTCAAAAATTATAGAGAATCACCATGTAAATGGTTTAAATATCAAACTGGTGTAGAAATTGCAAACCGTACAATTAAAAGCCACTTTAAATTGGATAAATCACTTCCAATATAGAGGATGCGGCTGGTATTTGAGCACATACAGATTTAAGATTAATACTGCTTTCCACTAACTTCTAATGCTTTTATTTTTCAGAAATCAATAATGGCAAACCTTATGATAACAAATGAAATGAAAAGGCATGTTGTGATTGTGGCATTAAAGGTTGATCATAGCGATTTGGATATTGCGTATTTCCTCAAAGTTGCAAGATCGTTTTCCCACAAGATACGAAAAGAGTTAGAAGACGCTCACAGTTCCCCAATGTCTATATCAAAACGTCAAAGACATTCTGTACGTTCTGATAAAGTGAGAACATCCGAATTTAGTCAGGAAGTCAAGCAGACAATTGATGAAAACCGAGGTCAATCAATGAGGTCAATTGCCAAAAAGCTGCATGTGTCTGAAAAACAATCAGAAGGAGTGTTCATGAAGACATTCGATACAAGTCCTACGTGATGAAGGGAGGTCTATTTATGCTTGAAAAACAAAAGAAAACCGTTTAAACAGATCCAAAAGGCTTTTAAACAAACTGAAAAATCCTTCAAAAGCTGGTGTGATTTGATTTTCTCAGAGGAGAAAAATTTTGCTCAAGATCAAAAACTTAACATAAAAATGACAGATAGATTTGTTCAGATCCTTCTGTGGTGCCAAGAGTGATACGCACAAAATTTCCTTCAAGTGTTATGGTATTGGGTGTTGTTAGCAAGGAAGGACATGTTATGCCACCACATTTTTTCCACAGAGTCTTAGAGTAAATGCTACTGTTTATATTGAGGTTCTAGAAATAGTTGTCAAGCTCTGAATTGATTACATATTTCAGCAAGACTCGGCTCCATCACACAAGGCTCTACGAACACAAGAATGGATTGCTGACCATTTGTACGACCACATCACACCCAACATTTGGCCTCCTAACTCTCCAGATCTCCATCCACAGAGACTACTATTTATGGAGCGTTGTTGAGAAGCAGGTTAATAAACAGCCTCGTAACACCAAAGACTCTCTTAAAGCTGCGAGTAATGTCTGATATAAATAAGCTAAAGTTAATTCTAAATTCGAATCGGATTCGTTGGAAAGTTGTTTCTTTTAAGCTGGGAAAGGCGATGCCAGCGTGCAGTTCTCGAATCAAAACGTGTAGACGAAACCCTTTGGGACCCGTAGATATGTGCGCTAGAACGAAGTCACAATTCATAGTGATGGAGGGTTTGACCTTTCTGGCCTTGGTCAGACTACTGACCACGCCAGATTACTGTAACTAAGATACACTCAGCATAGTTAAAGTACAAATCACAGGTGGGTTTTGTGGGTGTTGTACAGGCAGAAATGTGTCTGGGTAGGCATATATAACAGGGATTGTCTAGCCGCTCAGGTGAACGGGTATCATCGGATACGAGAAGCAAGATATTAAATCTCATAGAATAATGACAGTGCCACCGAGTTTCAAGAAAATTGAGTAAACTGCGTAGAAAAACTCTGAGGCAATACCTCCATTGGAAGGCCGTGCATGAGTTGAAAATGAGTTCAAAAGCTCGTCAGTGTGGACCTAGGAACACCAGGAATAAGAGATGGTTCCACGCTCCTTAAAATCTCCTGATCAGAGGCCATGCTGCTGGACGTAGTTTATCGTCTTACCCAGGACGCAGATGTAGTTGATCGTCATATCCAGGACGGGATACTGATAGCAAACAGAGAGCTATCTTTCTCAGATCAATGTTTTAAGCCTGTGGGTAAAGACGAAGAAAGTCCTTCTTCGATCCGTGTTGACTGGCAACACAGAATCACAAACAAGCTATTGCTTCAAATAACAGAAACCACATCACTTGAGGACTTTCGAATGCAGAAACAACTAAAATGGATAACACATGTAAATGAAGATGTTGATGTGCCAGATTTAAAAAAAAACGTTTAGGAAGGTGACCTCCACTTGTCCTGGAAAGAGGGATAATATTTACTGCACTTGAGAAAACTTTTCTCCCTAAAAATTATTTTAAAAGAAGTATTTTATAAATTTCAATCGACACTAACTCTGTCAGTTCTGTCAGTGAATATCGAATGTTTCCTTATAAAGAAAGCTGCTAATATTACCATTACCATATCAATGCAATATGGCACACAATATTGTAAACATTTTCAAATATATTCCAGTTTTTATAGCGTTGGTTCATCCATGTTTTATTACAAGCCAACTTATTCTGGGATGCTGAATCCAAGATGCAAGTTAATTTTTAGTGGTTGTTTTGCTGTATATAACTTTTCCAAACATAACATTTCATAGCCAAATTTCCAATGATATTCAGATTTATTCTAAAGAAATCCTCCAAAAACCATGAAAGTTATAGAATTACTGATTGCTCAAACATCTGGTTTTCACATTTTGATTATGCATGATGATGTGAGTTAAATTGGTGTAGCTTACAAATAGAAACAATATAAACTCATTGCATATATGACAATGACAGTGTAATTATATCGTTCCATGATTCGATTAGAAAGAAATTAAAGTCCTTGGATGTAATATATTATGATAATAACAGTATAGTTGTATAAGTTACGAATAGAAACAATATAAAGTCTTTGGATATAATATATTCTTCCAATGACAGTGTACTGTAAGTTCAAATTACGAATAGAAACAATATAAAGTGCTTGGATATAATATATCATAATTGTTAAAGTATAAGTGCTCAATTCTAAGTTATGATTAAAAGCAATATAGAGCCCTTGTATATAATATCTTATGATAAGGACAGTGTTACTGTATTGTTACAAATTAGGAACAGAAACAATAAAAACTCCTTGGATATAATATATTATAGCAATGACAGTGTAATTTCATTGTTACAAATTACGAATACAGACAATATAAAGTCCTTTGATATAATGATAATGATATTATGACAATGACAGTGTAATTGCATTGTTACAAATTACGAACAGAAACAATATAAAGTCCTTGGATTTTGGGTGATGTTAGGGATGAGCAAGGTGAAAGTTCCACCAGAAAATTGATATTATGCAAAACACGGTATTCAAGAAGATGGAGCAAAAGAATGACTGCTGGAACTTAAAATGGTACACATCTACTAAGTATTCACAAAATTAAAAGAAGCGAAAATTCTTGCCATGGCAGCTAATTGCCCTCAATATTCGAATTTTAATCAATTATTTAGTATTTCAAAAGGTGTGCATTATTTCAATCTAAGATTGTTTTAAATCTTCAAGTGAGTATCCATTTTTGATTCATATTTCCAGTAACCTAAAAAAGTTTATGCAGAGGATATATTATTCTGAAGAAAGAAAACTACAAATGTTTTTAAATGGATATTAAACTGTTTTCAAATTAGCCAAAGCATCATAAGCGCCATAAAAAAAATATCACAGACCTGTTTACTCGAAGAAATATCTAAATATCACAAAATATTTAATCTACTGCAGCTCAACGGGACGTGATCTTTCGTAAAATCTCACGCTAGATTCTGCCCCTGGAGCGACGTATCTAAACAGATACACGTTCCTTTATATTTATACATGTTGAGGACGATATGGTGAGAAGCAAGTCGACACAAACTTTGAGAAAACACGGAAAGCCAGACATGCAGACCAACGTCTATTTGCAATGGCAGGCGCCGAAATATGTTCAATGATTCGATCCACACAAAAATAGATAGGTGAACATCTGTCCATTTTTAGGCTCACATATCTGACGTTGCCATTTTGATAACAGTAACCTGAATCCCTCTGAGGCATGTCTCTTCGCCACAAACAGAGAGAAAAGACAGCTGAAAAATATGCAAAAATATACAACTTTTTTCTCAATTTTACTTTATTTTTCTGTATTTTTCTTTTTTTACAATAGAATCCACTCTTGTATGCCGTTAGACAAGTGTCTCCGAATTTTGCTGCGTAAAAGTCCATCTCAACAATCAGTGTTTTGTACGGATTTTCAAAATGTCTATAAATGTAAAACATATTTAATGCGGTAGAAACTGCTTAAAAAGTGAATGATTTTTTTTTTCATTGGACTAAATGTATTTTTTCTTATTGATCTTCCACCCAAAAATCCTTCACTGAATTCAAAATCAGTAAAAAGAAAAAAAAAGTCCCTTTTATTGTATCCTATGAATTCTAAACCCCGCTGATTCCGAATAGAATCTCTCTTCCTTCTTCTGTTACCAAAGCTGTTAACGTTAACGTTAACAACATGGAGAGCGGCTCGGAGAAATCAGAGAGCCGAGTTCGATTTCCAGTCGAATCCATTACATTCACTTACGTGCTAATACCCTTGGGAAAGGTATGAATCGTCTTCATCCCCCCCCAATTCTGAGCAAATAGCAGGACAGACTAGATTCTATAGCCTTGGATGGCAACTGGTCTACTGCAGAAATAAATGGCAACCTACTGCAGGAAAAAATCTGCCTCGTTAGTCATGTATGGAAAAATACATGATTGCTTAAGTGTCTATCATTCATGGCACATAACTGAATCGGAGAGCTGAGTTCGAATTCCAGTCGAAACCATTACATTCACTTACGTGCTAATACCCTTGGGAAAGGTATGAAACCTCTTCTTTTCCCTCCCCACCCCACAGGTATGAACAAATAGCAGGAAAGAGCGGATTCTATAGCCTTGGATGGCAACTGGTCTACCACAGAATGAAATAGCCACCTTCTGCAGGAAAAAATCTACCTTGTCAGTCGTGTATCGAAAAATACATGATAGCGTAATCGTGTATCACGCATGTCATAAAAGTAACTGCCTGTTCAAATATACAATATCGTCATTGTTCATTATTTTACTATAACAAATGTATGACTATATAGAAAAAGCTTCATACATACTTATGGCTCATGCGATGTTTGAAAACCTAATTTTGAAACTAATATGACTATAATTTAAATTGATATATTTAGGTCAACGGCAGAGGTAGGCTAGTAGTACATACGCTATTTTTATATCTCAGGATGTGACCCCGTTAAAACTATGTTCAAAACGAGGTCTTCAAAACTCGCATTATACCAATATATACAGTATGTAAAAACTAACATAAAATAAAAATTTTAAAACAATAATCTAAGCTTCAAGACTAAAAATCAATATTGACTCATTAATTTGTTTCTTGCTGGTTGTCAACTCTAACAGGCTAGTTGTAGCGGAAACATAAATTCTTGTAATATTTTTTAATTCATTTTCAGGAGTGAATATTACATTAACATTATTTTGGAGATACTGTATATGTCCCTGTATAAATTGTCTGTATAGTGAGAAATCTGAAATCGTTGCATGAATTTTACCCCCACCAGAGAAAACAATTACCCGTATATAGTGCAGCCTGTCATCGAAAATTAATGATTTTTAACATCTTCAAAACAATTACTTGCGTATAATGCGACATCCTTTTTTTTTTTTTTTTTGGCATAAGAAAATTGTCATAAAAACTCGTACAATAGCCGAGTATATACGCGAAGAAAGATTTTTTCTCAGATACATTTTCTAAAATTTAACCTATTCCTGGGGTGGGAAAGATTGATTTATATATTTCTCAGTGATATTTTTCCGTAAATAAACGTAACGAAACCGATTAGAATTCGATTCTTCGATTTCTCATTCTAAGCCACTATCGATTAATCCACCCCCACACCCACCAATCGACACATGTAGAAGCCAGAATTAAGTTAAATATGTATTGCTTTGAGATGGAGGTAAGTAGGTCGGGTTTCTGTACCGCTGCTGTAAGTACCTGACCCTTCCTGCTATCCTCTACGTTTACAAGAGCCAGATCAGGCCACAATTGGCGTACTATTGTCGTATTTGTGCGGGAGCAAACCACTATATTCCCGCAATATCCTTGTAAATGCTGAACTTCGCTTTAAAACAAATCCCGATATGACGACAGGGATTGTCAGGTTTCAAAACTTTTTTCATATTATTATTATTATTATTATTATTATTATTATTATTATTATTCCCTATCTGCTTCTTGTTCTTGTTAGGAAAGTTTGTTGCTGTTTACATCTGCCATTTTGGGTTCAATATACATTATAATTCTCTAAACTCCCTTTCTTCATTATGTTTCAAATATCTCTTTCTGATTCTAAATATCTATTCTGTTTCCTTCAAACCTACTCGCTGTTCTATCCATTCTCAGCATTCTTCTATAGAACCACATTACTAGTACCCCATAGCTTCTTAATATGTGAGCAATTTGTCCAGCACTAATTGATATTTAGGAGGATAAATACGACAGAACAGTTTAGCACAATTTTCTTTGTTTCTTATAAAAAAACATTCTTTTACGTAATACTTTAGCTTTTAGAAGGCTTCTTTCAATTTACCTTCGCAGTTCACAAACCCATTTCCCGTTATCTGTTAAAATAATTACCTGCTAGCTAAATTTTTGTACTCTCTCCATTCCGATGTCTCCAATGAGTAGCTGACACTTAAGGTTGTCAATTTGCTGACAGGCATACCCCCTTATAGGTAGACTTTTTTTCTTGTTATTCTTTAATACATTATCTATGGTTTCCTACTAATTTCCTTCTGTGTCTATCATCAACACGCTGTCATCTGTTGTTCAGCTTGTGTCTCCCAGTATTAGATCAACATAGGTCTTCTGTTACTTTAAAAATCACCTCTAATAACTTCCTAAATAAATCAAGTTTTCTAATAACTCTAGTAACAGCGTTTTGTAATCGATACATAAATGAAAATAAATTAAAGAGTGTGACAAATTGTAGTAAAGCAATGGCCACTAGATAAGTTAATTTTATTTTTTCAGTTAATGTATTTTCCGATTCTGATTTAATTTAATCGTATAGTGATCACTACAGAAGCCAAAAAATAATAAGCTCATACATCATGGTTTCGTATATTATTTTTAGAAAATAACCTGAGATCCTTAATCAATAGGAACATAAAAAAATAAAATAAAAATAAAAATAATAAAAAATAAGAATAAAAAGTTATAGTACAAAATTTAATAAAATAAAAATAATAATAGCACAAAATTTAATAAAACTATTAAAAAACAAAATAAAGATAATGAAATAAAATAATGAAAATAAAAATATGAAAAACATTAACCTGTGATCCTTAATCAATAATAAAATATGAAAAATAAATAAACCTCACAAAATAAAAATAATAAAGTAATAAAATAAAATAATAAATAATGAAAATAAAGTAAAAAAAATGAAATAAAAAAAATAATATAAAAAATAAAATAAGCCTGGCACCATTATTCAATAGTAAAATATGAAAAATAAAATAAGCCGGAAAAAATGGAACTAGTAAAATAAAAACTAATAAAATAAAATAGTAAAATAAAAATAATAGAAACAAAGTAAAAACAATGATGAAATAAAAAATAAAATAAAAAATTGAAAAATTAAATAAACCTGGGATACTTAATATTAAAATATGAAATATAAACCTGAATAAAATAAAAATAATGAAATAAAAAATTAATAAAAATAAAAAAAATATATATAATTATCCGTCCCACAAAATGTTTAACACATGAAAAACCTCTAAACTAATTTCGTTTTATTTTTTCAGGTTTTCACATAAGACGTTTAGCCATCTTGACATCGTTTGTCGTAAGAATCACTGAGAAAAAACCTTTGAGTTATTCAGCTAGAAAGAGAACAGCTTAAAATTGTTTTGCGTCAGACCCACTGTCTTCCCATCTGAGCAATGGTGAGAGGAAAAAGATCATCTTTAGTAAGGGTATAAAATTCATAATTTGGATTCCATCATCAAAGTCCATTCAAGAACCATCAAGAGAACGGTGTATAAGTTTTACAAAGAGGGAACTCTACAGAGAAAAAGTGTGTCACGGGGTCACAACAGCAAGAGGGATCAAAATTTCAACTCAGAGCTAAATACATTCTTATTGTTCAAAGTAAACTACAATAGTGTTAAAAAAACCACGGAGAATTCCATTAAGATATTTTTAATCTTTTCTAAGATAGAACGTTTCAAAGCTTAATCTAATAATTGAGAATTTTGCTGTTATACGATTTGTACAATTCTGTCTTTACACCTGTTATATATATATATATATATATATATATATATATATATATATATATATATATATATATATATATGTATGTATATATATATATATTATATATAATATATATATATATGCAATTTTTTATATAAAAGAGAGAGATTCTGTCTAAAAAGTCATGATATAGTTCCATTTTTACGTAATCTCGAAGACAGTGCCAACTCTTAATTCTTCAAAACAACATTAAGTCTGCGGAAATGGAACCGCAGAGTTCTCAACCAGTTTATTTTCATGAGGCAGTCAGCCAAACTAAATCTCCCTACGGCAGTGGTCTACGAAGCGAGCCACATCTGCATCGCCCTACGCTAACGTAATATCTCTTTTCACTAGCTAAGTACGTCTTAATTGATAATCAAACCTCCCTAAAAATCTTTCCAGAATGAATAGTTCTTTATCTTACTAAAAAATCGACTGAAAGAAAGAATGAGGAAATAATGGTGCCCACACCAAACACAGACACACATTCACTCCGTTTTGATCCATCCACATAAGACAAAAATTATCATCTCGGTCGACCGAACAAGACAGCGATCTCGGAATTTCTATTTTGGTTAAAATAGTAAATAAACGATTGATAAACGTCGTATTAAGACGTCAGGTGATTTAAAGCACTGACCGGAACAATGAAACGAAATATCCTGTTGACATTTCAAGCAGAAATATAAGAAGAGTTTCAACAATGCGAACACTTCGTGGAATGATAATGACTTTTCTAAAATAACACACAGTAGACGCTTCTTTTTTTTTTCTTTTTAAACATTCAACCCCAAGCAAGGCGAGAAGCCACTAGCACACAAAGGGTTTTAGAGTAAAAGCGAAAACAAAGAGGAGTGATAAAGGAAAGGATGAAGTGACGGTTAGGGGATAGATCAGGGCATCTGGATATGTCGATTGATTATTATAGTTATCAGGAAAACAAGAAATGGAGAGGGAGTTCCACAGGTGAGAAGTGCGAAACTTGAAGCTATTGGAGTAGAAGAGACGGCTACATTTAACAGTTTCAACAGTGAAAGGGCGAGAACGAGATGACAGCCTAGGTGAGCGCTTAAATTCATGAAATCTGGGAACCAGCGAAAGCAGCTCATCGGAGCAGTTACCGTGAAAGTATTTGTAAAAAAAGACAGAGGGAGGCAACGGCACGTCTGTGAGAGTGCGGCTACAGACGAGATGCCAGATCATGGCCATTTACATTGCATATCCGTCTTTGGATTTTATCAAGGAGATTGAGGCAATTAGAAGGGGCTCCAGACCATATATGACAGCAATACTCCATGCAAGGGCGAATGGTTGATTTGTAGATGTGAAGGATCGACTTCCTGGCGCGGCATAGAGAACCAACTTTCCTAGCGGTGGACGAAGCTATTGACTGAATGTATTCTTTCCATCTCAGGTCAGCGGACAATGTGAGACCGAGCAGTCGCAAAGAGGTGCTCTCGTGGAGTTGAGCGTCAGACATTCTAATGGGAGGTATGGATGGTTCTCTCTGGTGAGTAATAGAAAGTAGTTTTTTGGGGCGTTAAAGTTAACCAGCCAATACCTGCCCCAGTCCACAACCGATTGGAGGTCCATTCTACTTCTTTTTTTTTTTCAAAAAATATTTTAAAAATACAGGAACGATGCTTGTAGATATTAAACACCATTTTTTTTATGTGCTATGTTTCCTCAGGGTGTAGTCTGTCATGGATCTCTACAACTTCCTATTCCTTGTAGATAAATTTTGTCTTTTTGTAATCACTTCTAAATCCTGTTCCGCCATCGATTTACTCAAACTCACTGACTAGTTTATTTCTTGTTTTTGTCTGTCCATCTGTGAGTATCAGATTTTCCAAGGCTTCTTTCTTCATTATGTGCCCTAGAAACCTCATCTGATATTAAGTATAAGTTTCCTTTTTGTTTCTATTTTCCCTAAAATCTAGTCGTTGCTCAAATAAATTGTTCATGGTATCCCCAATATTCATTTGTAGAATCATATTTTTGTTGCTTCATCATCTTCGAAAGGGCTTTCCAGCACTCACTGTCATAGATATCATATAGAAATTTAGTACTCTTTCCCTTGTTTCTAAGTGAAATGTTCCTATTCATTAGTACTTTTCTTATCTTTTGGTATACTTCCTTGTCTCTCCAAGTGCTTCTTCGTATTTCCAGATATTTGAATTTCCGCACTCATTTGATTTTGGTATCTCCAATTTAGAATTCGCACTTTGGGATCATTTTTTTACTAATTCTGTCTTCTTGCAGTTGATGTTTAATCCTTCCTTCTTGCTTTCACACACTATCTTCTGTAGGAGATATTGTAGTTTTCTTTATGTTTCTACTATCTACACTATGTCACGGGAGGCACAGTGGAGTAATCGGCTCGGATTGAGAAATCGGAGAGCCGGGTTCGAATTCCAGTCGAATCGCTTAGATTCCCTTACGTGCTAATACAATTGGGAAAGGTATGAATCCTCTTCTTCCCCCTCCAAGCTATGGTAAATAGCAGGACAGATCGGGTTCTATAGCACTGGATGGAAACTGGTCAACCGCATAACAAAATGTCAACATACAGTGGGAAAAATACGCATGGCATATGACTGACTGAAGATTGTAACTGCCAATAATGAATACTGTTAGGACTTCTATTTCTCTCAGAATCGCCTCGTGGAGGAGAATAGGTGGAAGGGAAAAAGAACGTATAAGATAATCGTCCTCCACATTTTCCTTTTCGGTATTATCTACTGACTGCCGTGCCTTCTTGTGTAAGATATAGGATTAACATTCTCCAAGTTTTCTTTCTCTTTGAGTGGTTGCGACTCAAAGATAGAGAGTTCAACCTACCCTGATATTTAATGGAAAATGTGGAGAGCGATTATCTTATAAATCTTTCTTGTAGTAGTTTCACGGGCTGGATTTGCCAAACCAACGCCGAAAATGTTTTGAATTCAGAGCAGACTTTCCCATAAACTAGTAATCAATATTATTTTTAAATCTAACACAGGTCTGGGGCACTAAAATCAAGCAGGTGAGGAAGTTTAAATATCTGGGAAGTGTTTTGACAGAGGACGGTAAATGCGACGGAGAGATTCGAAGACGTATTAGGATGGTCAAGGACGCATTCCGAAAGCTATGCAGAGTATCACGGGACAGGTGGATTTCGTTGGTAACAAAGAAAAGAATACTGAGCTGCTACGTGACATATGTCCTCTTTTACGGCAGCATTCGTTGGACGGTCTTCTCAAAGATGAAGAAGAGACTCGAGGCAAAGGAGGTATGGTTCTACAGAAGGACGCTAAAGATATCATCCCCCGAGTGTGTGAAAAACGATGAGATTTTGGAGAGGATGCGAACAAGGAGGAAGCTTACACTTAACATCAGGAAGAGGTAACTGATATTTCTAGGACACGTAATGAAAAAGGAGGGCTTGGGGAATCTGATACTTACAGGTCGAAAAGAGGAAAAGAGAGACAAGGGAAAGAGAGACAAGAAAAAGCAACACATGACAAACCTGGCGGGCTTAAGAAAGTGGATGACAGAACGTGTTCTGAGGAAGGTGGCAGAGCGAAGAAACTTATTAAGAGCTAAAAGGGATAAGGAGAAGTGGAGAGCCATGATCGCATAAGTCCTGAAGAGACACGATACATAAAAAGAAAGAAAAGAAAGTCTATCTTGCTATTTAACTCGTAGGAAGAAGAATAGATTTAATCGTTCATTTCCCAAGTGTAGTAGTGTGAAAGTGAACGCAACGAATGTAAATCCTCACCTCCACTCCACTTTCCCGCCGATTCAGCTCTCTCGTTTGTAAAAATAACCGAAAAGATATGGTGATTAGAATTTCGAACTGAACCCTTTATTTTGTTCACCAGGGTAGTAGTTCCACGTGCCATGCCTCTTTCGGATGTGTCAGTATCAGTTATCTCTCTTTAACTCAACTCTTCAAGTTTCTGTTCACAACAGCTTGTTCAGCTTATGACCGAATCGATAAAAGTGTTGTTTGAATCCAATGACTTGACACAAAGAGTTGCGAGTTCAAATTCTGGCTACAACTGCGGTGAACATATCTTGGGGGAGTTAAGTTAAAGGGAAATAAGTGATGCTGAGAAACACGGAAGAGGCATGGCACGTTGAAATAGAACTCTTGGCATCGGTGGACGAAATAAAGGTTTCAGTTCAAATTTCCTATCATCTAAAGAAGGCCGGAGCGTACAACGGCCGAAACGTCGTGAATATAGCAAGGAAGATGAGGACAGCGTTCTAAACAATATCCCTAGTGTAAATAATTTTACTTCCTCATCTCAGAAATAAAGACAGATAAAAAAAAATATATTGCATATATCTAAAATAACCAAAATACGTAAAAATAAATTCAGATATGAATTCAATTACGCCATCGAAAAAGGTTCAACTTGCATGGAGTATTTATGCCATATATGGTCCATTGCCCCTCCTGTTTTTCTCAAGGTTCTTGATAATATCTAATATAGACGTGCCGTCGCATCCCTCTGTCTTTTTTACAAGTTCTTTCATGGTAACTGCTCTGAGGAGCTGCTTTCGCTGGTTCCCAGACTTCATGAATTTAAGCGTTCTACTAGGCTGGCATCTCGCTCTCACCCTTTCACTGTCGAAACTGTTAAATGTAGCCGTCTATTCTACTTCAATAGCTTCATATCTCGCACTTCTCGCCTGTGGAACTCCTCCCCTTTTCCTGTTTCCCTGATAGCTATAATCTCCAACTATTCAAATGTAATGCCAATCGACGTCTCCAGATGCCTTGATCTATCCCCTATCCTTCTCTTCATCCTTTCCACTATCATTCCTATTTGCTCTCACTCCAACTCTCTGTAACCCCTTGCGTGCTAGTGGCTTCCCGACTTGCTTGGGGTGAAACGCTTTAAAAACAAATCAAATGTATCGGTTTGGAAATTTTCAATTTTTTCTACTCTAATCTCAGAAAGTTTTATCTTAAAAAAAAAAATGTCGAAATAATTTCGATTTTTTTGGTTTAAATGTAAACATTAAAGAAATGATAATCCATAGTTATTCACCGTTGATCGAATATAAAAATGAAGAAATAATGTCGATGATTTTGATATCTTTTGATTTTGATTTCTTTTTTGGTCAGAAGAGCCAATAAAAAAAACACATAAACTGATCAACCCGTTTCAAAAAGATGTAATTTTAATAATCAGAAATCCTAATGGAAAGACGAATAAATCTTAATTAAATTTTTACATTCGATTTTTTTTCACTCAATGGCTGCAAGTAGAATTTCCTGCATTCTTATTCATAAATTGATTCCCAGGTTAAAATCCATTAATGAACCAGGAATGCGTTTGCTGAAAGCAACAGACTCGTAAATCCCCAGAGTGGTTCTAAAGAGAAACAAAAACATCTCAAATTATGTTGATGTACCTGTCTTTCATCGTCTTGTATAAGTCGAGTTTTAAAATGCATTTTGTCCGAGCATCTGGGAAAAGACCACAGGCAACTTTTATTCCTAATACGAGAAAAATAATGTTGCGATAACTTTCCTAAATATCGACTGTGCTACGAGAATAATCAACATCTTAGATTAAATAATACAATCTGTTCGAAAATCCTTGAAGATTCTGCAACTCTACAGACGCCTGAAGAAAGCGATATGGCGCAGTAGCTGAAACGTTGACGTAATAATAATAATAATAATAATAATAATAATAACAAATACACCTGCTGAATTAATACTGGGTTATGTTTGAAATTCCTTAACAGTTATGTGACTCAACAGTGGCCTGAAGAAGGCAAGAGGGCATAATGGCTGAAACGTAGCGATAATGACAATAATAATAATAATAATAATAATAATAATAATAATAATAATAATAAATACATCCGGTGATTAAATAGTGGGTTATGTCCAAAATTCCATAACATTCCAGTTATGTGGCTCAACAGAGGCCTGAATAAGGCAAGAAGGTATAATAGGCTGAAACGTTGTGATAATAACAATAATAATAATAATAATAATAACAACAACAACAACAACAAATACACCTGCTGATTTAATACTGATTAATTTGGAAAATCCGTTACGTGACTCTACTAGAGGCCTGAAGAAGGCAAGACGGGACAATGGCTGAAACGTTCTGACAACAAAAACAACAACAATAATAATAATAATAAAAATAATAATAATAATAATAATAATAATAATGGATTAAAGTCTGAAACTGAAGGCTTTATTCTTGCAGCGCAAGACCAGAGTCTTTTCACTAGGAATTTTCAGGCAAATATCATACATAATAATGTGGATCCAAAATGCAGGTTCTGTGACAAATACCAAGAAACAATAGACCATCTAATCTCAGGATGTTCTATACTTGCCCCAAATGAATATAAAAATCGTCACGATAGAGTGGGGCAATACTTACACTGGACAATGTGCAAACACTTTGGAAAATGTGTAAGCAAACACTGGTATGAACATCGGCCAGCGCCGGTTACAGAAATAGAAGATGTCACCATTCTATGGGATTATACCATCCACACAGACAGAAAAATTGAAGCAAATAGGCCGGACATTATTGTCAAAAACCAGAAAGAAAAAACTTGCCTACTAATTGATATGGCTTGTCCAGCGGATTGTAACATAGCAACCAAGGAATTTGAAAAACTATCAAAATACAAAGACCTGGAAATTGAAATAGAAAAATGTGAAATTGAAAACAAGAATAATACCAGTGGTAATAGGTGCACTTGGAATTATAAAAAATGGAACAAAACAACACATTGAAAGAATCCCTGGAAACCCCAGCTTAAGAGACATACAGAAAATTGTCTTATTAAGTACAGCACACACACTAAGGAGAACTTTGTCTATGTAACGCTAGCAACTTCACCGAAATGTGGCCATAACAACACACCACGACCTGCCTTAGGTCTTTCCGCAGACTTGGTAGGTAGTGTGTCCATAGCAGAAATCGAATGATGATGATGATAATAATAATAATAATAATAATAATAATAATAATATGCACCTGCTGATTAAATATTAGGTTAAGTTCGAAATTCATTAAGAGTTATGTGTTCCACTCAGCATTTGTCGATGGAACCATACATTTGTCACTTCGATTCTCGTCTTCATCGAAAAGGAAATTGGCACGCATTCAATTCCGTGCAGATAGATTAGGATTTTTTTTTCATTTCTTTCTAAATTACGTACGGTTCAAGCTAATAAAAAGCACCGAAAACTGAACATTTCTTTCATTATACGTCTGCAGACCAAAAATCATGTTTGATAGCAGACATTACTCGAGCCTATTCACGTTTGGCAGCTCCATTTCAAGCACCGCAGTACATAATATTTTTGAAACGGCTCATATCCTTTTTTCCAAACTCATTTTTCGTAGCATGAAATTTAAATCAACGATATCAAATAATTAACTTAAAGGTTTCAAAGGTTATTCACTTTGTACTTGTGTGCCAGCATAACCATCTCGACCAAGATTTTAGCAGTGTAGGAATAACGTTTTCGTAACATTAAATAAATGAATGTAAATGGAGTAGAATCTCAGACAATCGGACTAAGAAGGCCTTCCGCATATAAGGAATTGGTTTCAAAGTCCGGATATGAGGGGTTATATTTAGATTAAAATAAAAGAATTGAAATCAGGTTTAATATTTATTTTCAATATTTTAGAGTAAACAAGATAAGCTAATGGCGAGTGAAATATACCGGAATTGAATTTAAGTAAAAAGAAATATGTTAATGAAAATTCATTAAATTAAGTCTACCACGTATGCAAAACAAATAATGCAACGAGGGTTTTTTAATCGCTGTTGCATGAGGATTCTTTCTCTTCTAATATCATTCTCAACTTTTTCCGCATTTCGTTTTGCTTTTGTTATTGAATTTTTTTAAACGAAAGACACTTTTTTTTAATTGTGCGTGCATTATTGCAATCGCCATAGTTGAATGCTGGTTTTCTTTTCATTAAATTGACAACCTTTTCAATACCTTTTTCAATTTCAGTCCAGGTTTTATCACAATCATGTTTTTTTTTTATTTCCTTGTTCATTGTGACAGTGTGAACGCTGGAAAATAGTTTCTTTGGAAGATTTTATATCATAAATGTTGATTTTCCTATGTTGAACTCAGCCATTAGTTACAATGAACTTTCACCAGCGTCTAGTCTGTTTAAAATTTCCACTTTTTGCGATAACTCCAAAATTGTTCTTTTTCTCTTATTCCCATCATCTTTTACACCAATACAAGCCATTAGGGTGAAATAAGTATAAGAAATTATCCAAAGTAAATTTTCTGATAAACAGAAATTTCAAATCAGTTACATATCACCCAAATAGTTCAAATATACACATCAAAATCGTGTCCAGATATGAGGGATTCCGGATATGTGGCATTACGGATATGAATGATTCCGGATATGAGGTATTCTACCATATACGGATATAGAAAGCTGACAAAAATATAAATGCAAAAAAAAAAGGTTAATTAGCACGTATAAAAAATCTTTTCTTTAAGCCTTATGTTTGGAATTGATGAGAGTCGTAAACAGTATACTATAAAATATATGTACATGACAGAACCTTGAAGTGGTCGACTGAACAAGAATATTCCGAATATTTTTTATTCACCCAAAATAAATGTATTTCTCATTCTTCGACCTTCCGAAAATAAAGAACCATATTTATGTTCTTATCTATCGTCTCCAGCTAGCAAATTCAAGGTATCAGGTTTTTTCCCCCAAGTGAATATCCATTGCCTGATGAAAAGGTCTACGTGACATCTCCTGTGTTGGCCGGTTTTATAAACAGAAAGATTTACACCCGCAGTCAGTGAAAGTGAGTCGCCCCTGACATTCAATAAAGTTTGTCTAGTCCAATGTCCGCTAAAGATTTGGAGTTACATTAGAAGACCGGAAAAAAGAAACTAACATAAAAGAAAGAAGCAAGGCGAAATAAGACGTCGCTAATGCTGATAGACTGACCGTTCATCGTAAAGGATCTGAAAGTAAAGGAGCGTTTGGGGTGAAAACGACATTTCTGAAAACTCATTTTTGAGTAGAGTTTGCTTCAGCTTCTGCAAAAGACAAAGATGGAATCGGTAATAATAAATACATGTGTGCTGTTACCTGAATAACCTTGCGGTTTGAATTCGTTTTCGGTTAAATGGTTTACCATGGGCCTGTCTGATATCCAGTTCGACAGGTAAACACCACAGTAGTTCCAACATAGCAGAAAACAGATCGCGGTGTCGCTATTTAAAACATTAGCGGGAACAGGTTAAGGCTGCTACAGTATTATATATTATTCATAAATCGTCATTCATCTGAGAGACAAGTGCGGTTTGTGGGGGGAAAATAACACGGTAGTGAGGGATCAATCAGGAAAGTGTGCTTCGAGTCCTATAAGCCCACCCTGTGGCCGATTTTATATGAGGTCATTTAAGATGAGAAATTTTCATTCTGTGTCTTAATTTGTGTAAACGTTTATGAGCTAAGTCGTTAATAAATTTTGTAAGATATTTTTATCACCATGTACTCCGATTTATATTCCGTCTTGTACTGTGTAATTATGAAAGTAACAAGTTGCATTAGAATCCTACATGACTGCAGATTGTTCACCTAAATGTATATTACCGGAGGCTTACAACTTATGAATGAAAATGTAATTGATTGCCCAGGTTGTTGGCTCATTACATCTGCCACTGTATCTGTGAATTGCGTTAAAAAAACCAATAGAAATAATATGGAAAAAACATAACCAAACAATGAATAAACGTTAGCAAGGTTTCATTTAAGAAATAACATTAAAACTTTGCGTTTAAAAACTGCGCTTTCGGAAAAGTAGTTTTCAGAAATGTCGTTTTCATGGAGCTATTAAAGATGATTTGAATAAAATGCTACCTGCTGTGAAATGCTTCTACAAAATAGCATATACAAGATAAAAACCCTGAATTAAAAGAAAAGAAAAAATATGGGAAAAAAACTGCCACATATGACAAACGCCAAAATAAAAATATGAATTCTTTTCGGAATCGATTTCATTTAGTACTTTTCCCGATTTGAAACCCATCCGGATTTTTCATTTAAATTTTTATGAAGCTTTGGATTTGTTCCTGAAGAAGATGCTCATAAATTCCTAACGACATAATTGATGCAAGGCGTGCATAGGATATCGAGAAATATTTTATTTGCTTCGATTTTATTTCCTTATTTTCGTAACAATAAGAATATTTTGTGTTATTCTGACAGAAAGAAATGAAAACAATGGAAAATATTAAAAATGATCAGCGCAAAATATTTTTCTATGTCACTGGTAAAGTCCGACCATTACATGAAAATGTGATAATCTATAATTGCTACGTAACCGAATCAAAATACGATTATGAGCATGAGGAAAATATCTATAGATAATTGCTAATAGTACAGAGAACCATCTGTTAAAAAGCAAAAAAAAAATCCCAAAAAATTCAAAATTAAATATTATAATACACAATTCATGATAATGCAAAGGTTTTATTAAGTAATTTGAGTATAGGTACTTTTTCTTAAAATGTTCATGAAATATTTACAATAAATACCCCCCACACACACACACACACACACACACACACACACATATATATATATATATATATATATATATATATATATATATATATATATATATATATAATAACTAATATATATATATACAACTATTTATATATTTACAATAATTATACAAATATATATATATATATATATATATATATATATATATAGATAGATAGATAGATAGATAGATAGATATATAAATCGACATCACCCAATGCAAGGCAATAAAGCCACTAAGATATAATGGTTAAAAGAATTAGAAACAGAAGCTTTAACCCTTTGATGTTCATGAAATATATATATATATTCATATAGACAAAAACAGTTTACTCACTACATTTTGATTATAACCTGTCGAAGTGCAATTTTAAATGCACTGAAACGAAGTTTCATCTTTGTAATAAGTAAATTGTTTTTGTTTATATGAAAAAAATTATAATAAATAATTACTGCTCTACTATCGGTATAGAGTTCTCTTTGGAATTAATGCTGTGAACGTTTGAATTTATATATTATTTTCGTTCTCATTACATCCTGAATATATATATATATATATATATATATATATATATATATATATATATATATATATATATGTGTGTGTGTGTGTGTCCGTCATCACCCAATGCAAGGACGTAAAGCCACTAAGAAGAGAAGGGGTATAATGACACACAAAGAAAGAATTTGGCGATAAAAAATAAGGCAATCATAATCCCTCCCTTCTAAGTTAAATGTTTATATTTTTATATTTCCTTCAAAATTGCATACAAATTATTTGCAATTCTGACCCAGGAGCTCAAGATAAAAATTGTTCAGAATCCAGGACTCAAAGGGCTAAGCTCTAAAAGAAAAAATAGTATATATATATATATATATATATATATATATATATATATATATATATATATTTTTAGGCAGCATATTTTCATTCAAATGTCTCATTGAATAATATAGATATACTGTGTCTCTTTATATTTATACGGATCCTTCCCAGTCGTCTTATCAGCTTTTTGATGTTAAGATGAAATTCCTGAAAGTAGCTCGCGTCGTATTTTTTAGCACAAGTATTACGACCTTTTCTAAGATTCACTTAACGAATTTTATCTTCACATAAATTGATAATAGGGAAAATTCAACTGTTAGAAACTGCTAAACCGTTTTTTCGGTCTTCTATCATCGAAGCTCTAATCAAGGACAAAAAACATGTGCACAGTTGCTAAAAAGACCAATGTTATATGCAAACGAAAAATATAACATTAAAGGTTAATTACCAACCAACAACTCCAGTTTACAGAGAGATGGTTGGTAGGACTTAATGTATATTGATTCCAAAACCTTTATAAGTATTAAGTTTATTCATCAGTAACATATTTGACCTACAAGAACAGGTAAACTGCTTGGTCTTAATCAAATATTCAACTATCGCTAAAGCGGTTTATCGTTCCCCTATCATCAGAGCAAAGTCGAGGACAAAAAACGTACATAGCGACAACATATATACAACCCAATTGTAATGTTATATGCAAGCGAAAAATATAACATTAAAGCCTAACTAGCTTTAAGTGCACCAACCAAAATTCTGTTTACAGAGAGATGGCTGGTAGGACTTAATGTAAATTGATTTCAAGACCTGCGCTTGATAAATTGTATTAGACTTACTCAAAGAAAGTATCCGCTTAAATTCTTTCCGAATAACGTTAAGAATCTTAAAATGCTTTATAAGAATTATAATTTATGTTCTATTTGTCATAAGATAGATTGTTTCTCTAACTGACAACCAATTTAGAGTTTATTCATAAATGAAACTTTCGGTTAACATGGTTGCTTTATTTTTTTAGTACTAAGCTTTGCACAATACAAGAGCCACTCAAGGTACAAAGTGATTATGTGGTGTAGTATGAGCGTAGGTCAGATAGCGGTTAACCCTAAACTTAAAGTGGTTAAGATTGTAGTGATTGGTAGACAATCATGCTGGGAGTTTGTTTCCCGAAGCAGGAGGTCTTAGGAAAAAAAATGTTCTATTAGAACTTATTCCTTATTAATGGAACATGATGGGAATGAGGACGATTCATCCTTGTGGACGTGGCAAATTCCAAGTGTAAAGGTTAGTGCGGTTTTAATGAAGAAATATACCGCGTCAGAACTCATCCCATAGAAATAGCGACAGACTAGCGAGAGGCTTCCGACATTTTGTTCTCTGGGTCGATGGTTGTAGGGTTGAAAATAAATCATCACACAGAAGGCCGCGTAGATGCTTTTGAACACTATCAAAACAGGCAAGTGACGACTGAGTAGCTTCAGTCCAGTTATGGTAGAGTATAGCATATGGAGTTAGCTATATACTGGACCGGTACAATGAACCGGCCATTTTTTCGGCATCTTTAGCAACAGATCGTGTATATGAGTTGCACCTGAAACCTGAGGTCAGTTTGGGTGTTAAATAATAGTTGAGCAGATTATTATTTTTTTGGAGAAGTTTATTTCTGCTCGGACTTTCTCAGTTTAACCTTTGAGGTCTGACACAATACAAAATAAAGTAAGTTGATTATGATTGGCTGAATAAGCATGAGAACGATAGATAGAGATAAGGTATCCGGAAGTCGAGTCTTGACCGTCGGACAATGTAGACGTGTTCCTTTTATCACTGCAGCGTCTCCTAGTTGAAGGACAGAGCGACCCCACTGTCTTTTTAGAAGATGTATACATCGACGTTAATAAAATATTTAACTTTAAAATTCCCTTTGTTGATGTCTTTCATCTCCGAAATAAAACAACTACCGATCACTGATCGTGAAAGAAAGAGGCAACTTTATTATTATGGAATTAAAGCCGTCGCCTTCCAGACCACCTCACCAAGGGACTAGGCAACATATATTCAATGTGACGCGGTGAACAAGACCTCTCAATATAAAAGGGCTATACAAAATAAGTCGCAATAGACGTTCAAGGCAAGAGGACTAATTTTTTCTGTTTGTGGGACGAAAGATAATAATCCAACCAGAAAAGCAATATTACGAGATGTCGGTATCATGGCTTGCTTGCAGAAAAGCTTTGATAAGAGAATAAATACCACTGAAGAAAGTTGTTTGTAGCTCGAAATGGTTCTCCATGCAACTGACGTAAAATTGTCTCCTCTGGTAATTTTCTCGTTTCTGTACGCTTTGCTACATTTCGATGGAAGATATATTTCTTTGCATTTATTTTTATTTCTTGGCTATTTTTCCCCAATGCCGAATCTAGTTTTGTTGTTTGTATATATTTAGGATAAAAAAAATGTCCAAATCTATCAAATTAACCTCCATTACGCAAATCCTCTGTGCGTGAGTCGTTTCCCAAAACGACCAATAAGCCTGCATTACTAATAATTATATTATCTGTCTTTATTTCTGATGTATTGTAATTATTACATGTATTTGAAATTGTTCGGACTGTTGTCCACCGCGTTTATTACCCTATTAACGACGTTTCGACAATTGCAGTTTCCGGCCTTCTTCAGAATCTGTCTATATTTCTGAGATGAGGTATTGTAATTATTTACACTATTTACATTTTAAGACATTTTTTATATTTTATACATTCATTTTGATAGGTACAAATATTGAAGTAAATTCTCTGTTTATAATAAACAGTATTAACAACATTTACCGGCCTGAATGTCCGAGAAATTGTCATAGAAAATATGGATCCTATACGGAACCGTCATATAGCCTGACGTGTTTTATACATTCTTTTTTATAGATATAAAAAGTACAAACGTCTTAAAATAATTGTCGAACTTTGTCCATGTCATAATGTGTGACGTCATTTGTTTACATTTGGATACGCATCGAGCAGATATGAATGTACGAGAGAAAATCATGGAGAATTGTGGTTTAAAAACAGTAAATTCGACCTTGATAACCGAAACACTCCTCTGTGGCGAAATCGGTAAAAGCACGTACAACCGCCTAAATGTCGTGTTTATGCCAATGAATGTGAGGACAAAGGTCCTAACAATGTAAATAATTACAATACATATCTCATATCAGAAATATAGTCAGATTCTGAAGAAGGCTGGAGCGTTTTACGACCGAAACTTCGTGAATGAGGACAACAATCCGAACATATAAATAATATAAATAATAATTACATCTTCGATCGACTAAAAAAGAATCTGCGATGGTCATTAGTAAGTAATTAAGTAAAATTTTACACCAGCTACGAGTGCTGACATGAAACCTCGAGTTAGCATTTTTCAAAAATATATTTATTTTCTCAGCTCGCATAAAGCTATACTAATTAGCCCATAGCTGGGGGAGAAGACTTGGATTCATGCCCTTGTGAAAGACATTTGCTCAGAACTGAAAATAACGAACCCAACTAAAATTTGGAACCTGGCTCTGCGATAAAACATTCCGTGCCATTATCCTCTACAACACCCGGTATTGCTGAACGGTGCTGACCAGGCTCGACGTTGCTTAATATCGATGATCGTACGGAGACTAGTGTTTCAATGTGATATGCCCGTAAGCAACTCAAGTTAGCATGTTAATGTCAAAAGGTAATGAGGCATTGGAGTGAATGAGAAGGTGATATTTAGGGGGTGATTGCGTGGATAAAGGGGGATAGAGAGTATTTTTTGTGTTTAAAAGATTAATTTCATTTGTATTAACGGAAGTTCCAACATGAGAGACAGTACCACAAAGTGGCAGGTCTAACGTTCATTTCTTCTATTTGAAACACGGGGGGAATAAGGGTGATTCGATTATTTGGAGATAGTAGCAAACGAATGCAGATCCTCATGAAGAACAGCTATAGAATTGGATCAATTTCATATTTTAGAAACGTCTGAGGGAACGCCGACTTCTGAAGGGATAAGATAATAACCGTTATTCCGTTTTTCTTAATATACGTTTTTAGGTTTGATTGTTTAAGTCCCAACGGTCCAATGATAATTGGGAAAATACTGACCTGGACGTCAGACATACTATCACTCTTAATCCTGTACTTTGAAGCTCTCTAATTCTATATATACAATAATAATACAATAATATTGCTTAGAAAATATTTGTTTTCGAAGGATAGAAATAACCTGTAAAAAATGTTATAAAGTTTAATGTTCCAAATTTTAAGTAGACCTAAAATAACTGATGTGATTTCAGGCATTACTGCAAATCAGTTGGCAAATGTTTTCCGTGAACTGCAAAATCGTTTTACCCTTTGTATTGCTAATGATGGGGGACATGTGCAAACTTAAATAAAATTTCAATAAAACCTTAAAAAATATAGATTTACTTCTTTCTAATTCTTTTTACAAATTATTTCTATCGCAAATACAAATAAAGTTATATTTTTTTAAAGTGCACACGAACTTTATGAACACCCTGTTTATTCCTAGATATACCTCCCCACACTAAAAACACCAAGGATAGAGACAAACATGTAAAAGAAAAAAAAATAATGTAATTTCTGACTACTCGATTATTAAAGACTGAAACCCTCTTTCACTATTAATTCGGGAAAGTCAAGATTTGTAATACACATATAAATATATATATATATGTGTGTGTGTGTGTGTGTGTGTGTGTGTGTGCGTGCGTGTGTCTGTGTGTGTGTGTAATATAAATTAGCTGATTTAAAATATGGTTTCTTCGCTACACCATGTTTCAAAAGTCTATGCTAAAAACTTAAAATTTAATTATATAATTAAATTAAAAGCATTAATTATGTTTCATCTTACTCCAGCTATGTGTTAATTAGTAATACTTGTATCACTAAACCATTATTATCTAAAAAAAATATGCTTATAATCTAAAAATATTATCTGGCTTTAAATAAACTGCAAAAGGTTTATAAGCTGTAAAAAATGAATCAACACTTTACTTCCTTTTTCTTTCTCCGTCACTTCTCTTTTTTTCTAATTTTTGTCGCTTTCTTTTTCCTTTTCTATACTTCATCGTCTTCTCTTCCCTTTTCTTTCCCAGTTCTGTCTCATCTTCAACCGAACTTGAAGATGAAACAGAATTAATGCTTTTAATTTAATTATATAATTAAATTTGAAATTTTTAGCTTTAGTTTTTGAAACATGGTTATTACTGTGTAGCGAAAAAAATCACATTTTAAATCAGTTAATTTATAATATTTATGCTCTGTAAATAATATCAATAAAAACGCCGGATCATATATCTTACTGTTCTTTCTTTTGATTCATATATATATATACAGTGTAACCCGGATATAAGAGAGTTGTCGGGACAGGAGAAGAACTCTCTTATATCCGGGTTTCTCTTATATCTGGGTTTGGTCTATTTTATATACATTAACACAGGCTCTAATTTGGGACCAGAGAAAATCTCTCTTATATCCGGGTTTCTCTTATATCCGGGTCACTTATATCCGGGTCTCTTATATCCGGGTTACACTATATATATATATATATATATATATATATATATATATATATATATATATACTCGCTATTGTTAACAGATCGAGCACTCCAAAGAAAGGGTAAATTTTAAAAGCTGTGGTTGTTGATGCTGCTGCTATTAACTCATCGCTCTTCAGTTACGAGTTGAGCCATCTTGGCTACCGGAGTTTGAATACATCTCGTATATAATACGTTAAATATCCTTTTCTCTGCCGTGCCCCGACAGTTTAGGGGCATCAAATCGTGTTCTAGAGGAATCCATTACAATGACTTGGTAATACCAGTGGAAAGGTATCAATCCGCTTCTTCTCCCTCTTGCTATGGCTAAATAGCAGGACAGACTGGGTTCTCTAGCCGTGTATGGCAACTGGTCTAGGAGAAGGATAACTGATTTTAAAACGTGCAGAGGGTCGTTTGTGGACCTTGTGGCACGTATTTCACCAGATCTCTGTATTCGGCACTTCACTATAATCAAACCTCATGTGCTGGTGTCGAGCTGTCGGTTCCTAGGAATTAAATGAATGATATATATATATATATATATATATATATATATATATATATATATATATATAGGCAGCAGATTTTCATTAATGTATGTTTCAATAAATAATATAGACAAGTTTGTCTATCTATTTTAAGTAAGTTCCTTTCATATTGTCTGATAAGCTTAATAACATTATCATTGAAAGACGAAAGGAAATCACCATATTGATACATGTTTAAATCCAATCTAAGCTTTTAGATTACATAAGCCATTATCAAAGATGACAATCACATTTCAATATATCAACCAATACACGGACGAAACAATAATGATAGTCTGTTTTTGTTGCATGAAGAATTTCAAAGCAACGACTAACTCGTGTGTTATTAAGCTTAGCTGACAATATGAAAGAAACTTACTTAAAATAAATAGACAAAACTTGTCTATATTATTTAATGAAACATGGATTAATATATATATATATATATATATATATATATATATATATATATATATAAATATGATATTATGATTTTTTTTAAACTACCTCTGTCGCTAAATGGTATAGCATGTCAGGCTATATGACGGTTCCGTGTGGTAATCACGTTCGATTCCTGTCGGAGGATACATATTTTACATGAAATTTCTGGCACATTCAGCTCGGTAAATGTTGTTAATACTACTTATTATAAACAGAGCATTTCCTTAAATATTTGTATCTATAAAAATTACGTATAAACAATGAATATATTAAAATAATTGTCAGACTTAATACATTTCGTAATATAGAACGTCATTTGTTTATGGTAAGATACTCTTCTAGCAGATAAGAGCGTTCGAGAGAAATAATGGGATCTATTTAGCTTAAAAGCTACTATATATATATATATATATATATATAAGTTACATAATTGAAAAATTCAATCTTACCTTAAGGGAATATTTATTTAAACTCATGTTAAAATGTTTTTTTTCGAATCAAAAGTTTGAGAATCGAATAATGCTAAAGTTTTAACCTTAACTGAAATAGCTATTGTAATGAGATAATTATGAATTTCTCTAATACCTATATTATATGGTCTGTTATAATAAACACATTAAGATCTTTTTGTGGATCAGTTTTAATATTTTATATTATTATGATTCACTTGTATTATATATTAAGGTATTATTGCCTGTTCTCTCACTCACTCACTCTCTCTCTGTCTATACATACAGACATATATATATATATATATATATATATATATATATATATATATATATAGAGAGAGATAGATAATACTTAAACGTTATTTTTAGTGGATACCCGTATTTTAGTAGACGCTCCTTTATATATAAAACAGTATTTTTTTCCACCGGCCTGGATATTCAAGAATTTCATTTTCTATAATAAAATTTTCTCGAATATTGTGGAAGGTCGACGAAAATCTATCAGATTAATAAATATTAAGAAACTATAACACAAAAAAACGCAGATAAAACTAGAAAAGCAATAATAAAAAAAAACAACTTAAACGAAATAGATTTTCTTGGTGTCAGTCTAAGAAAAAGTAAATATAAACCATACAGGAAACCCAATGATAAACCAGTGTATTTCCACACATCTTTCAATCACCCGCCATCTATAATCAGGCAGATACCAATATCAATTAACCGCTGGCTTTCCGACAATTCTTCCAATGAAACCACATTTAACGAAGATAAGAAAGACTACGAAACAGGGCTAAAAGATGGAGGATTCCCGGCAACACTTACATCGGCGTCACAAAGGAGAAAAGAAGACAGAAGGAAGACAAACATCATCTGATTCAACCCACCGTACAACAAAAACGTAAAAAAAACGTAGGAAAAATATTCATCAAACAATTACACAAGCACTTCCCCGAATCAAGCACCTTCCACAAAATATTCAACAAAAGCAAAGTAAAATTCCTCTACAGTTACACGGAGAATATAACACAAACAATAAAAAAGGCACAAGAAAACAACCAGAACAAATTAGATCCATGTGTAACTACAGAATAAAGAACTAATGTCCCTTAAACTGCAATTGCTTAAAAAACAATATAATATACCAAGCCACGGTAAGAATAAAACGTTTAACGCCATATAAAATGGCTAAGCTTTTCTAAATTACGAATTAAATTTCAGGTCTACAGTGTAAATTTCATGCTCTTAGGCACTCGTCAGGCGATCTGCAGCAGTAGTGCGAAAATGGGAACTTTTATTCCCCCAGGCAAGACTGAAATGGAAAACAATATGGTTGGCGCGTTCACACCATTTATACAACATTTACACACCAAACTTACCTCAGCAAGTTCAAATAAAGCCGTAAACCTCAATTTTCCCATTGCAGCTGCCGACTGCCTGATGACTGCGTAAAAGCATGAATGCTAACATATATGTTCTAGCATACCTGCGGACGATAATGGGTATGTCCCCATTCACATAAATACCATAGTAAATACTGTATGTTGGTCTGCATTTGGAGATTCGTCTCCAGCTGTTCTGGTCAAACTCTCTGCTCTCCGGGCAGAGAGGATCCCCGACGAAGCTATGTCGAAGGGCAGAGTCTCGTCTTGGGAAAAAGCTATCCGACCCCGTTTTATACGGGGTCTACGGAGAAATTCTGCCGAGATTACGGGCTCGGATACCCCACCTTAAATTCAGCCTTGTGCCACATCTGAATGCTTGGGACGGTTAGTAGGTACCCTGCACTTGGAAATTCATCGTAGAATTTATTTGACTCAATTCTAGCAGTTGGCTACTACTCCTACGCGCCGCTGGCGAATCTTATGTGTAATTCGTGTCCTAAATATTAACGTTCATGATCAACCTTCGTGTGATTATTCCATTCAATAATCTTCCCTAGTTTACAGCATTTTGGCGACGAGGATGAGATGTAAGTATTGATAATATGTTTGCATAATTTAGACGACTATATATAATATGAGTTTATCTATTTTTTCATTCAATTTCCCACTAAAAGAATAAATATATTAAATTGGGTCAATTCAATATATATTCAGTTTCAATGTTATGTATTGACAGATCAACATAGTATCGATGGGTAGTCCCCTGGGACCTCTAATGGCCAATCTTTTCGTATGTTTCCAGGAGAGCAAATATTTGATAAGGCTCCTAGACCATACTTTTACGTACATTATGTTGATTATAACTTTGCGTTGTTTAAATCTCATAGCAAGGTGAATAGATTTTTTTCAACATTTAAACAATCTCCACCCTTCATTAAAATTTACGAAGGTGAAAATGATAATCTGTTGTTTTTCTTAGACGTGTTAGCGTATACAACCCACTTTTACAAGGTTTTATCTTTCATTCGCCCCCAAATCTAGGAAGATTAATTTTATCAAACTCTTACGCACTGTGCATTATGGATATGCTGAGAACGCAAATTGGATGCTGAACTCAGGCAAATCACCAACATTTCCCTCGCAAATAGCTATCCTTAAATTGTTATTCTGAGTAACATTAAACTTAAAATTTCTAAGTTTAATCATATTAAAGCATTTGACTCTCTCAGTGTCCTGTTTATATCAAAATACCATGGATTGGATCTCGTAGTCAGTCTATTGCTGATATGATCTCATTCCCTATAACGCACTGTTTTATATCTGTTGCTTTACATACAATCTTTTCCATCAAAAGTGCGTTCCCCTCTGTCCGTAAAGTCATTTTGACTACTATTAGTAGTTATTTATCGCTATAAATGCCAGTGTGATGCTGACTGTATGGGCAGAAATAATTAAACGGCTAGAGTTGAGGATTGCTCAAAATGTGCCCTTAAGCATTCGCCAATATCAACCGGGCTTTTACAGACACATGAGTCTGTCATTGGCGAAAATTTGTTAAATATGAACACTTGTATGAACAGCTATTCAGAAGAGTTCTTCTCTGTTCTCTACAGTGCCAGGAATACAGTGGAAAATGGCGTGATCAGCACACAGCGTTAAGAGAGAATTAAACATGAATTAGAATTGTTTGGACAAGCAATGACTATATCCGGAAGAACATTTACTTCTTCCCTCTTCTTTTAAGAACTTATTTGAAGAAAGCATCCCATCAGTATATCAACCCGACGCTTTATATAATCCTGATGAAGTGTCAGACGAAAATCGTCTCATAGGGTTTTCTTTGTCTTATTTTATCCGATTTTAAGCGAGATTATATTCATTAGGTTCGATATTAAATTATGATTCCTATTTGAAAACTTTTTTTTATAAAGGAGTGGTACGAGAAATCTATTGGTATATATATAGACAAATATATATATATATATATATATATATATATATATAATAAACAACAAAATCTTTTCATATGGGAAATATGTCAACAGACAAAGATATCGTTTTTTGTCTTATCAAACCTGGGGTCGATAACAGAGATAACCAATATCTTCTTTAGCCAAAACAGGCTGTTTTTGTTGGTTTTTATTGTTTATTAATTATTTTCTCTGTAATAATAAATACATTGACCACTTGTTATGGATTATTTTTAATATTTTTTATTACTAGGATAAAGTTGGATTATATACCAACGGATTTGATACCTTTAATATATATATATATATATATATATATATATATATATATATGAAGTTGTTTTGACTACAAAATTTAACGATACCTAGGAAAAAAGCAATATTTATATGCCATTTTAAAAAACTAAAAAAAAAACCGGTTTCGTCCCAACTTTATCACATTTTTTTCCTGGGATATAAAAAATATAAAAATTAATTAATATAAGGAATGGAAGGGAAAAAATGAATTTCAAGAAAACGAGGGTCCAATAACGTTCAGACCCTGTAAGCATTCCCTCTGTTTACAAAAGGAAGGCCCATGGGATCGCCTCAAGGTTCTAGAGTCCTTGTGTATCATATCACTACATAACTATCAAAAAGAGATTTAGGGATGCATTTTTATACTGGAAAACATACCCAAGTGCCGACTGCGGAAGCGACCAGCTTCGAGTGATATATAAAATTAGAGTGAAACTAGGGACATTGAAGAGGACCAAGGCAGCACCCAGATTTCAATACGACATACTATTGAACGACACGTATCTGAAGGAGAAATATATGGAGAGGGTGAAAAGCAGATACGATGGAAAAAATGAAAATGGAAACTCAAAGTGGGACACATTGAGAGAAGCTTTAATAACATCAGCAATCGACATCACCTCGAAGAAAAATAAAAAGAGAAAAAAAGAATGGATGGCAGATGAAA
The DNA here is from genome assembly GCA_903632075.3 of Acanthosepion pharaonis. NCBI lineage: Eukaryota > Metazoa > Mollusca > Cephalopoda > Sepiida > Sepiidae > Acanthosepion > Acanthosepion pharaonis. The sequence continues at coordinate 1,445,364 of CAHIKZ030005089.1, read as the reverse complement.
TTATCGACATTTCTCATGCTGTCAACTTAGATTGTTCTTCATTAGGATTAAGAGAGCTTACAGGTCAAATGAAGTTCGACCTGAACAAGAAGAAATACTTATAGTAATGTTCTTCAATTGAAACTGAATAAACCATCTCTGGCATTTCATGACACTTAACACTAGATTTCCATAGACAGCGCAAATATCCCTAACCGATTCCGATGCCTACGAACTATTTTGAATTCGTAAAGCATAATGTTTCAAACTGTACTCATCTGAATTTATTTTACTGGTTCAATACAATTAAAAACATTCAACTTGACATTAAATATATCCGATAGGACAGAAAAGATAACAAATTTAAATTACGTGCATAATTAGTCTGTATATAATACAACTTTAGAGTCATCACAACAGAATTGGCGATAAGTGTTCTTTTAATTTTTTTGTTAGAGAAATGGTTATCGCCACAGAAAGCGGGAATTGGTGAACAGAATTCAAGTTCCATATTTGTCTGATGTGTTTGCTTACAGACTGATATTGTCGAGAGAGAGAGACATGAATACATATTTTACCCTCCAAGTTGAAACTGAATAAACCATCTCTGGGTTATAGAGTGTGGTAGCTGATTTTTTCTTGCTTTGGTTGTTAGCCAGTCTATGAGAAGAAAAAAATCAAAACCTTGAAGCCAGAGAAAATCCACAATATTCCCGAAAAAATAATGAAAATTCACAACTAATGAAGCAAAAGAAATATGTGGAATGTCCTGGGGCTACGCAGCATTTAATAAATAATAATATTCAATGTTTATTGGGGTAAATCCGAGGACGATAAATAATCTTTAAGAATATCATTATTTGGCGCGTACTTTGCCTTATATTTTCAGCTGAAACCCGATCTGCCTTTTGGTCTTTAAGTATTATGCGTTTATATGTTGTCTAAAATATTATGCATCACCAGTGTGTATTTTAATATTATATGTAAATTCGAAAATTACATATGATTAAAAACAAAAAACGACGGAAAAAGACTGAGATTAATATTTACATTATGAAATTCTAAATTTATCCAGAATCTTTAAATGGTTAATTTAAGCAGCATAATTTCTTCCAAATAATTTCTGGCTTGTTTGATTTTATTTTTGCAATATTCAAATGTAATAATAGCAACACGTATTAAACTTCCATGCATGCTTTTGCTTTTAACCGTGAAATATGATATTACTTTCAACTGATACCAATTTAATTTCCAGCCATTAAAAACGCCAGCATTTAGTCAACAAAATCTTGGCCAACACATTGACTAAAGCAGCTCTGAAATAATCGAAAGTAGTTTAAATAACTGATAAAACATGATGTTTTGCAAGTTTATTCATGATTATAGAAGATCTAGCTCGAAAATTGAAAAAAATACAATAAGTGCTAAAAACAGAGAAAGAAATAAAAAACAGGGAAAGGGGTAAAAACATAGAAAGGGGTAAAAAGTGCAATTGGTTTAACTAACGTACGTAACTTAGTACAATAATTGTTCATTAATTTTTTGGAAAAATTAAAATTTTATTAATTAACATGCACAATACTCCCACTATTTTAAAAACAAATTAATAATTAAAATAATAAATTTGATAAAAATGCAATATTGTTATTTGTAAATGTGTTATATACAAGAATCCAGCTTCCAGTTCGCTTTGTGTTTGCAACAACTATAAAAAAATCATAATGCCAAATGTTACAAAATGTTGTAATTTGGCCCCAGAAATAAATATATACGCGTGCCAATTTGTATGTTGCATACACACGAATAAGATCCTAAGAATTTTTCTTCACTGTTAAAAATGAAAAAGGAAAAAAAAAAAATTTCTTAAAAAAATATTGTTTACCATACAGTTCTATAAAATTAAATTAAAGAAATTACTATGGCGCGAATAGGGTTTTTGTTGAAGAATTTTTACAAACAAATTAGCTTATTCAAATCTCATCGATTGGTTTGCAAAAGAATACTGATCCACAATGCAAGGATGAATGATAAGGCGTAGTGAATTTTGATATAAGAACTTTACTATGTACATATATACAGAATATTAAAATAAAATAAAATATAAGCATGAGTAAAACATCCGACGACCAGATCTCAAGACTTATGTTGGGATATCAAAATATGCCTAACTCCAAATGGATTCGACTGAACCCGAACGAACAAAAAATATAAGTATGAATTACTACGAATGCAGAAATCAACGCATACACAAAAGAGATGGGATAGGAGTTACATATTATTATTTTGACATGTGGAAAGGTGTTTGTAAGAACATAATATTTATGGATGCGTGTGTATCTTTCTAACACGGGTTCAAAATATATGATTACTTATCTTTATATTCAGTTCTCTTTTTTATCATTGTCCTTTCTTTTCTCTTTCACGTTTCCTCTTTCTTTCTTTCCTTTTCTTGACACAAATACGATTTCACACACTGTCCGGCTGTAACAGAGATACACACTTTCTTCCTCTCTCTGGTTTTCTTTTTTCTTTCTTCTTTCTTCTTTACACAGTTCAGCTTGTAACAGAGATATATACTTTCTTCCTCTCTGGTTTACTCTTTTCTTCAAACGCAGGCTGTATTCTCAGCGTGCAAATTCCTTTGCGTCTTCTGTGATAAATAACGCGAGTTATCGTCTTCAATTTGGGGTTATCGAACAGAAATACATGTTCTTATATTTTTTGTCCGGAGTTGCCTGGGATGAATCGGACAAGTTCCATCATTATCAAATGAGTCTCATCTTTCCGTTCATAAGTTATCAGCTCTTCGATTTCGAGTCTTGCTCCTTCAAAGACAAGACAGCAACTGACTCCCAAGTAATTTTCTAACTCTCACGTGTCCTGCGTTTTGGCGCGAATTCCAGCTTACATCAGTCCCCTGTCTAGCTTCTGTCTAGACATCTGTTGCTACGGGTAATTGGGTCAGTCAGCCTGTTGACTTGCTTTCCCAAAATGTCGCAAGACTTCCACGTGACCTCTTCGGTTGCCAGGCGGAAATTGACCATAATATATGCGTGGATGCGTGTTTGGGCTAACTGCGTCCGTCACAACTGCCTTGAGGTGCTTTCATAAATATCTATAGAGACTTACAAGCTGCATTTACGACAAGATTCTGAAGGTTTGTACGCCAAGAAATCTTTGATTTCTTTTACTGCATATTTGCAACGCAATGCATTTTGGCTTAAAATATTGTCAAGACGGAAAAGCTTGAAAAGGTGATAGTTAATAGACGAGAAATCAAAGTAATACAGCGGATGTGAGTTTAGTATCTCAAACCGGTGAGTTTCTACAGAGTGTAATCCCGGCAACATTGTGTCGAGCATTGTCGAGCAGAATTGGACCCCGTCGATTAAACAATGTCAGTCGATTTTTCTTAATTGAATCATTTCTTCAAGTTGCTGGCAGTAAACTTCGGCAGTTATAACTGGTTAGATTTAATGGAAATAAAGTGGGTAATATCAATGGTAGACCTCCACACCATCACCTTTTTTTATGTGCCATGTCCTTTCAGGATGTAGGCGATCATGGCTCTCCGCCTCCGTCTATCCCATGCAGCTTTCAGCAAACTCTTTCCCTCTGCTCCCTCCCCGAGACATCGTTTTGTCATCCACTTGCTCAAGCTCGTCAGGTATGTTACGTGCTGCTTTCCCTTGTCTCTCCTTCCCTCTGTTCGATCCGTGAGTATCAGATTCTTCAGGCCCTCTTTCCTCATTATGTGTCCCAGAAACATCATCTGCCTCTTCCTGGTGTTAAGTATAAGCCTCCTCCTTGTTTGCAATATCTAAGACCTCATCTTTGCCCACACACCCGGTTCATGATATTCTTAGCATCTTTCTGTTGAACCATATCTCTTCGCCTCGAGTCTCTTCTTCATCTTTGAGGAAATCGTCCATCATTCGCTGCCGTAAAGGAGAACAGATTTCACCTAACTGCTCTGTGTTCTTTCCTTTGTTACCAAAAAAAAAAAAAAGAAATCCTCATGTCAGCACGACATTTTTCTATTACTGCAATATTGGTTTTAAAAAATGTCTTGTGTCCTTAGTCACGATCAAGCTATTGAGCTGATCATTTACAATTCATTTGTTATCACGAGTCATTCTTCCATCAAGAAATGCATCATGCAATTTTCTCAGATCTAGCATCGAAAGCGTTTCAAATCGGCGAACACTTTGGCTATCATTGAGATTATGTGAAACACATTTATCTAGTTGCCATTTTTTTTAGATGACCCGGTATTGTTGAAACGTTGACACTCCTTATCTGAGGCATACATCGGTTACTTTGAAGTGGTTTTTGTTCAACTAGGGTTTTTGGGATGTTGATTCTTGAGTGCAGGTGGCCGTCCTCTACGCCCTTGATCTTTAAAAATCCTATCCCCAGCGGAGAACAATCACTCTACTCCCCAATCACAAGTAGACCCTTCACCATGCTCTGTTCATATCGGCAGCGGTTCCAAAAGTATTTTCATCAAGTAGGAGTTCCTACAAAATAATCCAGCATATCTCTTACTTTTTTCAGTTAAAGTTAAGGGTTGTATTATGTTTTAATTTAAATTCTTAAAAAAGTATATATAAAATTAACAATCAGGACATTTTTATCCTTCAGAATGAATAATATAATTTGTGCAAATGTTATAATTATATATTCGAGCCTAATTAAATGTCTTATTCTGAAATCGGGCTTTATTTCCCCAACAACCTATTAAATAAATAAATTGCCGGTTGAATTTAGTGAAACGTGTTTAAATGAAATGTAAAATTAGAAATTGCCACATTGGAGCAGGCGCCTCCGTTTTTCCTTGAAAATAGCCAACGTCATTGCGTTCATTCAAAATATCACCAGTGTAATGTAATGATACCACGTTTCACGAATTGAAGAAGAGGAAGAAGGAATAATCTTATTGTTAAGAACGTTGTTTCTCTTCTTTTATTTCTGTTTTCTTTCTTTCGCCTTCTTTTTAACTAATGCATTCGGGCGTATAGCGTAAGTATGTGGGCGTGTTCCGCCACACCCTAGCAGCAGCATTACTGCATGATGAGATCATTGATTTCGTGCATGTCAACCCCGTGGCAGATCACGTGACCTTAACGAGACGTCGAAGCGCCAAAATTGGAAGATCACCAGTTGAGACATAGCGGTCGAGAGAGTCGGATGTCAACTCCCGCACTTATCTGCCCCTTGGCGCGTCAAAGGCGCTGACCAAAGGAAAGTGTCGCTTAACAGATAAGGAACTGCAGTTATCTCGACCATCAACTTCAAAGACGGAACTATGGACATCTGCAACATCAACTTCGAGTGCCGAACTCCGGATATCCTACTATAAACTTCTAGCACCGAACACAGGATATATCGACCCACAGCCATTAGAATTAGGTTTCATATATAAGGAACATTGAATCTATCCATAAATGTTGACATTCTGGTATTATAAAATCATTATTTAGATCCAGTCTCCTTATTTGAACATATCGGCATATTGACTCTGAGACACAGATAAGTAATATACGAATTCTGTTAACATGATAGAAAACCTTGCATTAAATGCTGCACACACCACATGCTCAACAAAAAAAAAAAACTCTTTTAAGATATTTTTTATGTTTATATATTCTTTTTATAGATACAAATATTTATGTAAATGTTGTTTATAATAAACAGTATTAAACAACATTTACCGGCCTGAATGTCCGAGAAAATTTCATAGAAAATATTCATCCTCCGGCAGGAATCGAACCTGTATCCTATACGAAACCATCATAGCCTGACGTGCGTTTAACCGATTGGGCCACAGTGGAGTGTTCGGTTAGCAAGATCGAACGCTCCTCTGTGGCCGAATTCATTCACACTCAGTAACCCCTCACGTCTTACTGGCTTCATTGCCTTGCTTGGGGCGAAATGATTAAAAATCCAGGCTGATTGCAATAAGTAAATATATTTTATAGTATGGGCTTCAGATAACAAGAGGTTCGAAAACTTATTAATTAAATATAGTGTAAAGAGATTTTATATTTAAGATTCTGAAAGTAATTTCCCATTTTATTTTATTTTCTTTACTTATTCTGAGTGTAGAAAAATAAAACAGACTTACCATAGTTTCACCAAAATTGTCGGAACCAGAATTTAAAGAACCTACGTTTGTATTTCGCCACTGTCTGCTTTCTGGTGTTCTTGAAGCTGTAACGCGAGGAGAAGTGGAAAAATCAGGAGTGGCTGACCACATATGGAGAGAGAATGGAGATCACCGCCCTTTGTGGGATCATGTTGAGATCATAGACAAGGAACACCATTCGAAAATTTGTAAACTTCAGGAATCAGCACATACGCTGGGCCATAAAAATCTCCTGAGCCGATCAAGCATAGAAATGAATACAATATGGGAACCAGCAATAAAGAGTGCCAGAAAAAAGCAATAATAACAACAAAAGTTGCAATATGAGCTCTGGTAAAAACATGATGATAACAGCAAAAAATGTGAGCAATGACAAAAAAGGATTGCTGTAGACATGAGGTTTAAAATACCCAGAAATCCATACCCCGAATGGCACAGTGGATAAAGGTGTTAGTTAGATCCAGTGACAGGACCCAAAGAGTGTGAGTTCAATACCTGGTTAAGGCGGTGGAGAACGCGGAGAGGGAAATTAACAGGAGATAACTGATAAATGATATGCCATTAAACATGGCACGTGGAACTAGAAACGTCTAGCCCAGTGAGTGAAATAAAGGGTTAAGTTCGACATTCCACCCATCTAAAGAATGCCGGTAACGGCCGAAACGTTGTAATAAATATGGCGACAAAGCTGAGGAAAATAGTCCGAATAATGTAAATAATGTACATAATACCTCATCTCAGAAATATAGACAGATACTGAAAGAATTTAAAGAACCTACGTTTGTATTTCGCCACTGTCTGATACTGCAACCGTTATATATTTGTCCTCCATTTGTTTTTGTCGCCACTTAACCTCGACATCATCCATGTCGCGGTCATTAAAAAAGCAACAGAGGTTGCCTCCCTTGTGACTCTACTTTTATACCTTCCACGTATACCTCAAATCCTACACTATCACTGATTGTAGTTGCTACCACCTACAATTAATCCTTCACTCAAAACCTGTTTCCAATAGTTAGTTTTTGATATGTTTTTTTTAATACCTTCACAATTTGTGAATTATGGATATGACGGATTTTATACCTTTAAATTATTTCGGAGAAAGTTGTTATTCTCTATGAAAAGTAAATGCTACATAACAGACTCCAATTCGAATTAAATGAGGAATTTACCTGATTCCCAGATCGTCTTCAAAAGATACAATATTTAGTCAGTGAAATCTTGGAAAACATCCTGGCGCTGTTTGTCCGTTCGGTGTAAAAAGATTGAAATCGCAAATGCCAGATGAAAAACATCAAAATTTACGTCCGCCCAGTTCCATTAAATGCGTTTCCTTTTTTTTTTTCCCTCCCAAACACACAAGCTGATCTTTTCGTCACGCCGACCGACGATGGAAAAAAATCGATTCGCATCGATAAATATCTTGACAACACAAAGATAAGATACGCTCAAGCGTTTCGATCGGCGAAAAGAGAAAGGTTTCCAAGATTCTCTCTCTCTCTCTCTCTCTCTCTCTCTCTCTCACTCTTTCCAAAATTGACTAAAACATAATGGTGGGGGGGGTATCTCGAAGAAGTGAAGCCGACAACGAAATAAATGTATCCGTAGCCATGTTGCCATTTCTGCATGTTTACGTGTTCCGAAAAGTCGACACAGAGATTAAATCACATTACGGCTGTGCTCTTTGCTAACGATCAAATCATTAGTCGTGTATCTTTCGATAGAAATCTACACTTGTTCTCAAATGTTTACATCCTAAGAGAGAGAAAGAACCGACGATATCACAATTCCATGCACTTTGAAACAGATTGATACGAGTCATTTTCAGTGTATCTGTTTTTGATTGTGATCTACATTTAAGATGGTACCGTGTTCTTTCAAGATCAGGGCTCACACTAAACTCCTATTCCATTAGTAACGTTAATTTCTTTGCTAATTCTCCTGCCCCACCCTTCCACTATGCATTTAGACAAGCTCACCAACTAGTTGGCTTGCTGCTTTCCCCTGTATATATATATCCTGTGAGTACCAAATTTTCCAAGCCCACTTTCCTCCTTAAATTCCGAATATATTACGGCAGTATCTTGAATATGTGACCCTTTTGCTTCGATTTTCCTTAAGATTTCTTCGTTGCTTACGTACGCCATCCATTCTCAGTATCATTCTGTAGTAACATACTTCATTTTTTACCCCGGTTTTATCCTCGTCTGTATAGAGATTGTCCAGCATTCACCGCTGTGTAAGAGTACTGATATCACGTAATAGTTCAAAACTCATTTCTATGTTTCATTCGCTATTTTAATGCGAGCTCAGATTTCGTTGTTGAGTGTTCGACCCGCTGTTAAAACGCTTCTTACAATTGTCGAATAGTCCTTTCTTCACGCTTTCCTTTACTTCCTTGCCTAGGAGGTCATGTGGGTTTATTTCAGGGTCGGTTATTAACACAACATTAAAAAAAATTAAACATAATAATCGTTCACTATCTATCTATATTTCTGAGATGAGGTATTATGTACATTATTTACATCATTCGGACTATTGTCTTCATCTTTGTCATTAGATTTATAATACCCAGAAATTCATACACAGATGTCTTCAAGGACACATGGCAGAGAAGATAAAGCCGTTGGTTAGATCCAGTGATAGGATCCAAAGAGTGTGAGTTCAATACCCGGTGAAGGCAGTGGAGAACTTTCAGAGGGAAATTAACAGGAGATGTCAAATAACTGATCTCCATAGGACAATAGTTCGAATAATGTACATAATAATCGTTGTAGTCTAATTATTATTTTCAATGGTTTGGTTTGGTTTTACGGCATATCGACACCTCAGTGGATTATTTAATGCCTGTAAGACATTTAGGATAGGTTCGTATGAATAGAATATATATTCTTTGTAAAGGAGACACTGTGGAGTAATATATAGCGGCTCAGATGAAGGAATCGGAGAGCCGAGTTCAAATTCTAGTCATCCTTACGTGCTTTGGGAAGGTATGAATCCTCTTCTCCCTTCAGCTATTGATAAATAGCAGGACAGATCGGTTAATATAGCCTTAAAAAGCAAGTGGTCTACCGCAGAAAGATATAGCTACCTACAGGGAAAATTTGCCTCGTCAGTCATGTGTCGAAAGATACATGATCGCCTAAGCGTGTATGACGCTTTGTAAGAAATTAATGTGTAGCTCATTGACGTATTTTTGTAAAGATGGTTTATGCCAACTGTCAAAGTATTTCTGGTAATATATATATATATATATATATATATATATATATATATATATATATATATATATATATATATATATGTGTGTGTGTGTGTGTGTGTGTGTGTGTGTGTGTGTGTGTGTGTGTGCACCAGAACATGGCACAAATAATAAAAAATTGCACAACAGGAAAATTATCAACAAACCACACAAACAAATTAAACCCAAGTGCAACTGCAGAATAAAGAACGAATGTCCCTTAAACGGAAATTGTTTACAAAACAACGTAATATACCAAGCCACGATAAAATCACCAGATAATGAAGAAAAAGTATACATAAGTGTAACTGAAGGACCCTGGAAACAAAGAAATTATACACACAAAACATCTTTCACAAATAGTAAATATGCGAACAGTACAATGCTTTCTAAGTATATCTGGGAAATTAAAAACAAAACCCACATCACACCAAACATATCTTGGAAAATAAGGAAAAGATCACCAGCCTACAACAACCAATCAAAAACTTGCAAACTTTGCTTGGAGGAAAAAATAGCTATCATTACTTTCCCAGACCAAAATAAATTATTAACTCAAAGATCCGAGCTCATCTCAAAATGTAGACATGAAAACAAATTTTTACTACGTTACTTAAAAATTCAAAACGGAAAAAATAAAATAAAAACAAATAATTAAACAAGTAAACAAAATAACAATAAAATAAGCAAAATTAATTCATCCAAACAAATTACCAAATCACACCTGTTAGAATAGACGAAATAGAATGATAATAATAACAAAAAAAACAAAAAACAACGAACCCAAATAAATAAAGTAAATAATAAACAAAGTAGCAAACCATTATGACCAATATATTAGTTAGACTAAATAATCAAACAAAAAATCGGACGAAAAACATAGCTATAACTATTATATAACGAGAAAAAAAATAAAAATAAAAAATAAATATATAAATACTACGTTACTTAAAAATCGAAAACAGAAAAGAGAAAATATAGAAGTAAAATAAATTGACCTAAATTCCTCCAAGTAAATAAATAAACTAACCAACCCCGATAAAGTTACCGTTAGAAAAAACAAATAAAGATAATCAACCCAAATAAAAACAAATTAAAAACTGTTTCTGCCAAAATAATAGTTAGAATAAAACTACAACAACCAACTCCCAAACGGAACAAATAGCTTTAATTAAATTCTCAAACCAAAACAAAACTATTAAATAAGTGATATAAACAAATTTTTACTACGTTAATAAAAAACACCGATTAAAAAATAAGTAAATAAATAAATAAAATAAGAAACAAAAAATGAAATTAAATAAAAACAAGCACAATAATTCAACCCAAATAAATAAATAAACGACTTCCGGTAAAATAACCGCCATAATAGACTACCCACAATACACCACTGACCCGTATATGTATAAATAGCCGAGAAAAATAACAGCACACGTGGCCTGACGATTGCATATAGCATGAAACAGACTGTCGCCTCTAAGTGTTGACTTCTATGTTCACTTTTATATATATATATATATATATATATATATATATATATATATATGTATGTATGTATGTATGTATTTGTATATATATGTATTTGTATAAATATACGTATATATATGTATAATATATATAGTTGTTGCACGGAGGCATTTTTGAAGTCCTGAAGAACATGGTCTGGTCTCCAAATTTGAATGTACAGATCGTGCAGTAGCTTACAAAGTGTATAGCCTCCATGTTTGTAGATTTCAGTAGGGGTAGCATTCTCGACATGAGCTTTACCTGGCGATATCTGCTTGACAGAATGTTGTACTTCTAGAAAAGCGGGTTCCAGAGATAACTCAGAAATTTCAGGATATTGTGTTACAGGGAACAGAGATTCATCTGGTACTGAAGTGATGTTGAACAGTTTCAAAATGATCTTTCCAGCGCTGAATTATATTTTTTTTTATTAGTTAGGAGAGTATCCTAGTCATTGACTTAAATTGGAGGGACACCGTGCTTTTGTGAAACACAAACTGCTTTTAAACCACCATAAAAAGCTTTTGAGTCCTTTTTGTTAGCATCCATTTGGAGTTGGGCAGCCTTGGCTGACCACCAACACTCTTTAATTAGTCTGAGTGCACGTTCTACTCTTGCTTTCCACTATTTGTAGTTGGCTTGTTTTGATTGGCAGTTTTTGTCATTTACCCAGAGCTTATGATACTTATGCATTTCATCAATAGGTTTTGGACTTCTGTATGATTTTCATCAAACCAATCTTGATGTTTGCGCAGTGGAAGTCTGATAACTTCCAGAGAAGCAGCATGAGTTGCTTCGCGCAATGACTTCCACGAGGACTCAACATCAGCAGTGACAATAATTACCCGAAGAGCAGTATCCGCTTTATCAGAGAGATCGGATCGCACTTGATGGTTTTTCAGTAATGAGAGATTAAGGCGATTTGGTACGGAAGATTTTTGTAACCGTCTCTGTTTAGAACGAAACTTGACTTTGCTGTGAAGCAGGGCGTTCTGAGAAGTAACACTGGCATGAAAAGAACGTGTGATGAGAAAGTTTCGAACATCTCTCTGTTTGGTGATGATAAATTCAATAAGATGTCAATCTTTCCATGCGGACTTGTTGCAGCTGGGCTACTGAAACAGAGTGTTTGTGATACTGAGATCAATTCTCTACACATAGAGAGTAATCGCAGACCATTAGATTTCATTTGCCTAAGACTGTGACAACCAGTGACACCTTTCCATTTCTGATGGTCAGAACCAACCTGGACGTTAAAACGCAACCTGGCATTGCTTCAAAGCAGGGCGTGGTCAGAAATAACAGGTGGCATGAAAAGAGCGTGTGATGAGAATGTCTTGGACATCTCTCTGCCTGTTGATGACAAAGTCAATAAGACGTCATTCTTTCGATCTGGGATGCATCCATGAGAACTTGTGGCAGCTGAGTTGCTGAATCAGAGTGTTTGCGATACTGAGATCAAATTCTTTACACACAGAGAGTAATTGCAGACCATTTGAATTCATTTGCCCAAGACCTTGACAAGCAATGACACCTTTCCATGTCTGATGCTCAGAACAAACACGGGCTTTAAAGTCCCCCAAGAGAACTAATTAATCCCTATGGTCACAGGTAGATATCACATTCCGAAGTTGATTGTAGAAATGATCCTTTACGTACTCAGTACCGTTTATGGTCTGAGCATAACAAATGAACAAGAAGGCAGTAGTTTTGTGAACAAGGTTGATGTTGAGAGTCATAATTCTATTAGAAACAGCCTTAGACAGAGAAGGTAATGATTCGCAATCTTTGATTTTATAGCAAAACCTACACCCGATTGTCAGGATTCGTGTTCATCATTCCTAGACTAGGAAAAAAGTGTACCTCCCTTTTCTCTCTACCACTTTTGATACACCAGAGAGACGTGTTTCACTCAGTGCAGTTGTATCAATGTTGCACTTCTTTAACTCTATTGCGACCAGAGTTGTCTTTATTTCTGATGCTGAGTTGTTGTTCTGGAGAGTTCTTAAATTCCAAGAGACAAGATGAAGTTGATGTTGTTTCGTAGAGTTTTTCGCAATAGCCGGATGACGACCAGGCCCACGCTGCGGTGCCGTGGGACACCTGTCGGGACAAAACCCTTCATTTAATGTTCCAGAGCCTTCATTGCCTTTAGTCTGTGCTATATCAGTTATTTTCATTAAGTTTTGTTTACCTTTTAGGGATTCGGTCAACCATTGTTATTGTGGAATTGTGTGAAACTAATTAGATGTAGTTGTCAGAAAACCAACACAATGATTTGTGCAAAGTGGTGAAGGCTTGTGTAGGACCATCAACTTTTTTTTTTGATCCGTCTATAAAAAATAACGGTGCAAAAGACTTGCCAAGGAAACTCTTAACGACAGTCTTCATGTATTATTATCACGGTGTTTAAGCTCTCCGGATCACAATCAATACCAGCTAGTACACGCCTCTCGGCAGACACATGCAATATAATGACCGGGTTAAGCTTTCATGAGTTTTCCTTCCAATCTGAAGTTTTTTTTATCGTGAAACCAACACTAAAATGATTGCAAACCAAAGCTCTGAGAGACTCTTTCATCCTTATCAAGGGAAGTTAACCCACGCCAGTTCTCAACCTGGTACTTTACAGAGCTCCACGAAACACACACACACACACACACACACACACACACACACACACACACACACACACACACACACACACACATAAAAAAAAATCTTTAATTATACAAACAGAAAAAAATGCCGTAAGAATTTCTGACAGTTAACAATAAAATTAAAAAAAAAAAACAGACAACATGCATTTAACGGATGTCAGAATTCGTTGAAAAATACATCCCTACTAGCCTTAAATATAACTTCTTTTTCGAACGTAACTAATAACTGATACAACAAAAGTTAATAAAAATGAACATGCTACCATCCCTTGTCTGAATGATTAGATCTCTATGTATCCTTGGAAACAGTGAATTATGAAATTTCTGTGCCTTTAAAACTCAGTAATTTTTTTTTAAAAAGTTACTCTAAAATTCGCTTGAGGATGAAATGGAACTAATGTTTTAAATTTTATTACAAAATTAAATTTGAAGCGTTTAGCTTACATTTTTGAAACATGGTTATTACTGTGTAGCGAAACAGCCATATTTCACATGAGTTAATTTATAATATTAATGCTCTGTAAATTTAGATTGAGCACTATTTTGTATAAATAAAAATATCAATAAGAACACAGGATTATGTATTTTACTGCTCTTTCTTTTTATTTATATATGCATACATACATACATATATATATATATATATATATATATATATATATATATATATATATATATATATATATATATATATATATTACACTGGATGTCAGAGTAAACAGATCTTCATTAATGTGTCAATATATTGCTTTACTTTTAAAATACTAATAATAACGCATAAAATTATTATCAATTATATGAGAATATTTTATTATTATTATTATTAAACAATAATTAAAATTAATTAAATATTAAAACAATAATGATTATTATTATTATTATAGTTGTTGCTGTTGGTTTCAAAATATTTGAAAAATAAATAATAAAAAATCATAAGGATTCTAAAATATTATAAATATAAAATGTGTATATAACATATATATATATATATATATATATATATATATATATATATATATATATATATATATATATATATATATATATATATATATATATATATATATATATATATATATATAAAACATTGTGTTAATAACGAAAAAATATCAATAAGAACACCGGATTATGTATCTTACTGTTCTTTCTTTTTATTTATATAAACAGTTTAAAACAGCTAAACCGGTTGATCTTTCTTCTCTTGGTAGATCAAAAATCGAAGAGAAAATAATTTGCATATCGATCAAGAATGATACAACACGTACTAATATTACATACAAACAAAAAATTAAGATTAAAGGCTAATTAAATTCATGTTCAGCAACCACGCCTTCTACTTATACAGAGATATGCTGGCTGGAAAATATTGTCTCCCCTACATAATACAATATTCTATTTTCAACGGTCTGTTGGATAGTGTTAAGGAGAAAGTTCCACATGAACGATACCAGAATACCCATCAGTTGAAAAATGCTGTTTGGAGAGCCTTCGCAGCAATCTACAAAGCACATCTTCGTAAAATATCACACAAAACATGATGCGGCATCTTTTTGAGCCACGAAAATATTTGTGTTCATTTTGACCTTCTCGATATCTAACAGCGTCAATGAAAGTGAATAATCTGAATGTAATACATGTACTTTGTGTTACTTATTCTGTTGTTCTCATTACTTTTTTGCTAGGAGGACAAAATTTCGACCACCTTGTGTGTCTGTATATATATATATATATATATATATATATATATATATATATATATATATATATATATATATGAAGAAAAATATACAGAAAAAACAAACAAAAATCTTAATATGCAATTATGCTGTATTAATGTTAATATGAAGTCGACGTCGGACATTTCGGTCTATTTAAGACCATCTTCATGGACATTTTCATTTAAACATAATTAACATTAGAACATATAAAAATTCAACACGAAAAGACGATGGACATAAGAGCACAACTAATCCAAACAGATAACTGAAATTTTTATATAAGATCAGCGTTCCATTTAAATATGATTTTTGATTTGCTTTGTAACGTGGAGGACTTCAAGCTTGTATGAAGATATAAGAGCCTATTGATCTCTGCGTTTTCCTATATCAACGGAAGGGATTTCTTGAACTGTTTATATAAAATAGTTCAATCGACTTTTTTATTATTTTAATATTTGGAAATCATCTTCGAATACGTTTTCACAACATCGCCCACGTGACGACGACGTGATCATATTTAAACGGAACGCTGATCTAATATAAAAATTTCAGTTATCTGTTTGGATTAGTTGTGCTCTTATGTCTATCGTCTTTTCGTATTGAATTTTTATATGTTCTAATGTTAATTATGTTTAAATGAAAATATCCATGAAGATGGTCTTAAATAGACCGAAACGTCCGACGTCGACTTTATATTAACATTAATACAGCATAATTGCATATTAAGATTTTTGTTTGTTTTTCTGTATATTTTTCTTCATACTGTCGGATCTATATCCATATATATGCTTATATATATATATATATATATATATATATATATATATATATATATATATATATATATATATATATATATATATATATATATATATATATATAAGGTATATTTCGGAAGCAAAAATTCTATATATGTCTGTATTTCTGATATATGATTATTTACATTATTCTAACTGTTATCCTCATCTTCATTGCCATATTCACAACGTTTTGGCCGTTGTACGCTGCGGCCTTCTTCAGATGACTGGAATTTTGAATCGAACTCTTTATTGATATATATATATATATATATATATATATATATATATATATATATATATATATATAAAGGCATATTTCGGAAGCAAAAATTTATATATGTCTATATCTCTGAGATGAGGTATCATGATTATTTACATTATTTACATTATTCTAACTGTTATCCTCATAGTCATTGCCATATTTACAGCATTACGGCAATTGTTCACTGCGGCCTTCTTCAGGTCCTTGGAACTTCGAATCGAAAAATTTCTTTCGTCCACCGTGTTAGTTTGTTCAAGTTCTATTTTTCTATTGTTCTCATCACTTTTGGGTAGGGTTCGACAAGACTTTCAGAACAACATCTATATTAATTCTAAAACCTTCAAATGATAATCGCCTTACGCAGCGCTAAGAACATGTTAAGGCTCACTGCAGTCTTTTAATCAAATCTTCAGCTCGCACTGAAGCTGGTACATTTAAGAACGTATGTAAAATTCCATCACACACGTATACGCAATATTAATATAAATGTTATTCTAAATTAACAATGGATGGATTGTTGATAAAAATGTCGTTACTCAACCTTTGTGTTAACAATTATTTCCCTCGCCATTAAAGTTTTATTTTTTTTCCTTTCGTGTCTATGCTGGAGATCGAAATTAAACGACGTGGAAATAACATCAATCATATATATATTTATTACAATCAATTTCTCTGATCATTTTTTAATCAAAGATCAATCACCAATGCCGAAGAAGCGTCCTACTAATTGAAACTATTCGATCGGGAAACGCTTCTTTTTTTTCTTCTTTTTTTTTCTTCATTTTCTTTCTGTTGTAAAGATAAGAATTATTCTCTTTAGATAAAGACCATACAAAACACTATCCCCTGAAGCTTGTCATATTCAAACGTATAAAACAAAATATATTTAATACAATTGGACTAGCGAAAATATACGTCAGTGTATATTGCAGATATTAAACTAAATAACCAATTCATGTTTCTTTTTTTTTCTATTTTTTACAGATATTTCTTAAGTACAAATTCTTTAAGAATAGACAGTAATAATTTTAAGCGCCATGTTGAATTCAAGTTCTGACCTGGTCTTCACACTGAAGTACTTGGAAAAGTGAATCTACTATGTATTTAAAAACCAGGTCAGATGAAACTCTTTTTCCGTTGGTGGCAACAAGTTTAGAAGATGGAAAACCTCCAATTTCAAAACCAGCTTGAAGATGTATAGGTTTCATTAGGGTACCTTGATCTAGACCAGTGGTTCTTATACTTTCTTTAACCAAGGATCAATTTTATTCTTTCCTAGTGGACCCCATAACCATTCAATGAAAGAAAAACGTATTTTATTTTTTAATAAGAGATACGCTTACGTATTAATTGTATTATAGAAAGAGTAAATGCTTTATTTTGAAGTAAAAACTAATTTAATGATGATAAACTTCCATTTAACAACTATTTCTCTGGAAAATTTATGTAGACTATATATCTTTCTCGGTTTTTTATTCAACTTTTAAAATCAGAACATCCGGTAGAGTAAAAAGGACGCTAAATTAAATAACTTGATCTCGTTTTCTGTTAGTTTTAGAGTTATTTTCTATTTTTAGTATTGTAATATGGCGTAGATTACTATAGAAATTCCAATTCCTCAGTTTATAGAGCCGTTCGGAAGTGAAATTGCTCCATGGAAGACTAAAATATTGCCATACACACATCCCTAAATTGTTATCTTTTGTGTGGACCCTAGTAATGATACATTGACCCTCAGGATCTATATGGACCCCGGCTGAGAACCTCTGCTCTAGACACACTCACTTGGGTTACTGCTGAAGTATACATGGTGACTTTATAATCTTGATGTCTTATCATAGTTATGCTTGCAAATATGATAAAATAGCATGACATTTTTTTTTGTTTCAAGTCAGACATAATCTGATGAAAACTAGAAATGCTAAACATATAAATATATCCTGAAAGTGCTATCAACATCGATCGGTTAATAACAATATCTCTGAGAAAATATTTACTGTCATAATTAAACCTGACATGCTGTATATCCAGGTAAAGACTAGGTGAGCAAAGGCATTAAAGGTGTTTGGAAAGGAAGAGGATAGGTGTGTTAATCTTATCTATTCTCTGAAGAACAGAATCATTAATATATTCGTGAACTACTAATAACTTTACACGATGGACCGAAGAACTAGAAGAAGCTGAAGAAATTAATTATGGAAATAAATTATACATGAAATCATTTGATCTACAAAACTGAATTACAAACATATAGGTAATATTCAAAAAGAAATATATAGATATGCAGTGCATTGCTTAAGTATTCACCCCGCTTAAACTTTTGTCATGTTACGATACAAATTTAAGTGCATTTTGGGGTTATTATGAAATGGAGGCACGGTGGAGTAATGAATAGCGGCTCGGATTAAGGTACTGGAGAGCCGAGTTCGAATTCCAGTCGAATTCATTGCATTCATTTACGTGCTAATATTATTGGGGAAGGTATAAATCCTCTTCTTCTCCCTCCATGGGTACATAACAGAAAAAAACAGACCTTTCTCTACCGCAAAAAGAAATGACACCCTTCTATCTCGTCAGTCATGTATCGAAAGATACATCATCGCCTCAGCGTGTATCACATATAACAAACTGACTATGAAATGAATTATTCTAAATTTGGGCATCCTATTGAGGTGGAAGATATAACATGGTCTTTCAAAATTATTTACATATATATTATATATGTGTATTCACCCGCCTTTTAATGGGAAAACACCTAAGTAGAATCCAGTGAAATAGGTTGCCTTCAGAAGTCACATAATGAGTAAATAGCGTCCACCTGATTATGACGATTTCTTTTGAGTCTAGGAAAGACTGACCTTCCCAGGTTAATAGAGAAAGCACGTTCATTGAGAAATAAGTAAAATTATATCTTTTTACCTTGCTTGCTACAGCAGACATGTGATAGAGTTTCTCTGTGCGGGACACGTGTAAAAATATGCCTATAATTGTGTGTATGACTTAGCAGAACGAGTACCCAGAACAAAACTAACCTGGCGTGCGTCTCGAAAAGGACCTCCAATCGGTTGTGAACTGGGGCAGGAATTGGCTGGTCAACTTTAATGCCTCAAAAACAAAACTGCTCTCTGTTAATCACCACAGAGATCCTTCTATGCCCTCCATTAGAATGTCTGACGCTCAAATTCTCGAGAGCATCTCTCTGCGGCTGCTCGGTCTCACGTTGACTGCTGACCTGAGATGGAACAAATACATTGAGTCAATTGCTTCATCCACCGCAGGGAAAGTTGGCTCCCTGTGCCGCCCCAGGAGATTTTCCCCCCGGAAACGATCCTCCAGATCTACAAATCAGCAATTCGTACTTGCATGGAGTATTGCTGCCATATATGGTGTGGAGCCCCTACTGTTTGCCTCGGGGTTCTTGATAGGCTCTAGAGGCGGATGTGCAATATAATTGGCGCTGTTCTGGCATCTCGTCTACAGTCACTCTCTCACAGACGCGCCGTCGCCTCTCTGTGTCTTTTTTACTAATACTTTCATGGCAATTGCTCTGTGGAGCTGCATTCGCTCCCAGACTTCATGAGTTCAAGCGCCCTATGAGGCTGGCATCCCGCTCTCACCCTTTCACTGTCGAAACTCCTAAATATAGCTGTCTCTTCTGTTCAATAGCTTCTCGCACCTCTAGCCTGTGGAACCCCCTTCCCTATTCCGGTTTCCCTGAGAGCTATAATCTCCAACTATTCAAATGTAATGTCAATCGACATCTCCAGTTGCCTTGATCTATCCACTACCCTCATCCTTTCTTCTATCACTCCTATCTGATCTTGCTCCAAATCTTCTGTAACCCCTTGCGTTCTAGTGGCTTCTCGCCTTGCTTGGAGTGAAACGCTTAAAGAAAAATAGAATCTTTTAGCATTTCTTTCTTTCACCTATTCCGTTCAGACCATCTATTAAGATATTCCTATGCCATGGATATCTATAGCTGGCCACTCGTTTTCGAGGATACTAATACAGGGGGTGTCTTTATTCGACACCGACAGAGCCCACCGGTGTTTTATACTGAAACTATGCTGAACAAACCTTAGTTACTGGTTCTGGGAAAGAGCGTGTTATCTAGCGTGATCATCAATTTGAAAAAGGCCAGCACGCTCAAGCTCTCGGCCACGATGACTTATGACTTCGTGCTAGCAAAGATATCGAAGGCTCGCGAAGGGTTCACTCACAAGACTTAGGTCAACCCATGGTATGGTTTTCAAGTACTTTGCAAAGATGCCGCACGCTGGAAACGACCTCTCCACTCCGATAACATCAGTAAGTCTCCTTCCTAACAAATCGACAATGGTGAAATTTGAACCCGGATCTCATGTTCAGAATGCGAACGTTCTAACCATTCGGCCACGTACCCATATTGTCATATATACCATAATGCCCATAATGGGGAGGATAAACCTTTCTTTCACCGATCACCCTTTACTCTCCTGTTAAATACACCGATTATGTCAAGGCCTCAATATTTAGTCATAAAATCTTACTAAATAAACATCATGAAGACCAGGGTGTACACCAGACAGGTCAGGAATAAATTTGTGGGGAATTATAAAGAATGATGATGTCCATGTTCTTAAAATCTCACGGATAACTATTACATCAGAAAATAGCCAAATCGAAAAACTACCAAGGCAAGATCAACCGCTTAAGCTGACAGATCAAACAAGGAGTGCATTAATCAGAAAAGCAATCAAGAGACACATATGGTACCACTGAAGGGAGTGAAAAGATCAACAGCTCCACAGAAGTTAGAATCTGTTGACAGGACATCTGTTAGTCATTTCATAAATCTGGACTTTATGTGTGAGTATATAAAAGAAAACCATCGTTAAAAGACATATATAAGCAGTCACAACTTTATGTTGAAGACAGGAAACATGTGGGAGACGGGAGACATGTGGAAGACAGGAAACATGTGGAAGACGGGAGACATGTGGAAGCCGAGAAACATGTGGAAGACGGGAAATATGTGGAAGAAAGATGTATGATCTAATGAGAAGAAAAGAGCAATTTGTGACCATAATCAAACCCAGTACATCACCCTGGGTACGGCATACTCACCGTGAAATATGGTGGTGAGAGAATGTGTTAGAACGGCCCATTAAAAGTCCAAAAATCAGTGGCAAGACTTGAATTCCAATTTAAATTAGCTTGAACTATTTTCCAAACAAAAATCGGGCAAAACTGGTATACATATTATGTTATGATGGCTAAATTGTTTATTTTTGATTTTATCGACTACACTATATAGTAAAATCAATTGGTCACTGTCTGTGAAAAAAAAAGAGCCCCATGATGCAATTCACTCCGCCAGTAATTTGGAAACGGCATGATTTACTCTTTGGAATTCGCACCGGAAGCTCCAATCCGAATATTTCAGGGTATTTGGTTATAAGCTAATTAGAAATGGAATATAATTCCTCTGCTCGTAGAATTATTTTGTTTTTAAAAATAAGGACTCAATACAGCGTAGATATTTATATTATTTATTCATAGGAGATTAAAACAAAAACATGTTAAAAATCGATACACAATAGCTTCTAGGTTTCGGTATGAAGTTGTGCCTCTTCAGACGATGGTAAATAACTGATGGGCAAACGATTATTTTTAAAGAATATTACCACCTCTTTTTTCGACAGAGAATAGAAGACGAGAAAACTCTAAATCAGAATGAAAATGAGGCTTGTCGGTTTACGCTGATTAACCAATCAGGCATCAAACCTACGCTAAATTCAAAATTAACCTAAAAAAGAAAATTTAGATCATAGCATAATGCATCCTGAAATAGAATCCCAGACAAGGGCATTTATGGCGGACTTGAAATGAATTCAAATTATAAGCGTGTGACAATATTACATCATAATTATGGACAAATAAGATTAGTTCAGTTTTCCATAAGAAGCTAAGGGGAGGGCTGGGAAGATAATCAAACGTATATTTTGAGTTGAAATTTAAAAGACTTTTACAGAAACCAGTTAATAATATTAAACCATATCAATTTTAAAAAGTGTGGAACATCCATATACGATGTTAATAATAATAATTAGAGAGCAATATATATTTATATTAAATCTAAAAAAAATAAAATAAAATAATAATTCATAGATTTAATTAGTAATTATGACTATATGAAATCGTGCTACCAAATTCAAATTTCAACCATATTGTAAGGTGAAAATTTAAAGCCAATTCAATTCTTTGGTTTAATAAAGAATCTTTTCAGCAAATCTAATAATTTCCAATTTCTCGCGTAAACATAAGTTACAAGGTTCGTTTAAGTTCTAACTTTTTTAATACTTTCCATTTTACTGTAGGAAATTTATTAACCTTTTTTAAATTCTAAAAATATTTGAAAAGAGATTTTTATAAGTGTTATTGGTGAAAGATAGGATATGGCGGTTCCACATAGCTTAAAAAATTCTTAGCTCTCCCTATATAAAAGTTTTGAACTGTCGGATGTCCTGTTGTAGAAATAATGTTTAGGTAAAAAAAAGACTTAGCCAGACAATTGTTTTACAATTTCTGCAATTACATTTGTTAGTATTATGGACATTAGTTACCCTGGAATTTTCATTATTACTCAGATTTTTCTATTGGTATGTATTTATATTGCATTATTATTTTCTATATTTTTTCCAGATTATCGGTGCAGCTATAACTTAGTTTTAGTGTACTTCTGTTAAATATTTTACTGAGTGGTTTATTTCTAAGGAAATTCTTAACAATTAAATGGAGGAAATTCTGCCCTAACTTAGTAGTAACCATTTGATTAAATGGTCGCGTATTTTCCTCTTCCTATACCATTTTCTTCGAACAATATTATGTTTTCTATACTTGATATCTGTGCACTTGTAACCACTATCTTTTTAGGCAGTATTATAAACATTGCTATACTTATTAAAGACATCTTTGTTAGAAGAGTTGTTGGTCATCCTATATTCTACAGAGAAGGGTGTATTCTTGATTGCAGATGGTGGATGCTTAGAATTCGGGTCAATATATATTGGGTTGGCACTGAGCTTCATATAAGGTTGGAATTCATAATTAACATGATCTAACGTAACACCTGTTTAACATTACTAGTGATCTTTACTTTGAGGTTTAGGCTTTTTAATTCTCTGTGGACCATTTTTCGTAATTTGTCAACCTTAATTTTCCTAGAATTACTCAACATGAGACCATCGTCTATATCGTATATAACGCTACTATATCAAAGTGATCATCAGAATTTTTCTTAATCTACTGTTCATTGTTGGAAATCAGAACAGATTTTCTGCAGTTCTTTATTATATCCTGTTCATTGTTGGAAATATTTGAGAATTCTTTGGCAAACTCCAAAGTTAACGTAAAAAGATCCTTGGGAATCGATAGGTAAAAGACCACTTTATCAAAATGGATGAAAGAGCAGTTCATCTTATTGTTAATCAATTGATGACATCTGTGGTACTGTTCCACTTTAAAAGTCCAAGGCAATGTTTAATCTGATGATCACTTTAATATTTCTATGGGATCATTAGATTCTGCATAGTATTCTGATCTGGTGGGTTTGTTTATCATATACAATCTAAGTGCTTATGATGATGTTAGTGTTGATAATATAGGATTACATTTTCTATAATATATATGTACAAAAAACAGACCATCTTTCCATTAGCTTTTATAATTGGGCATATATATATATAATTTTCTTTGTAGTATTTGATGAAATTGACTCTTAGTGGTTGTTAAAAGCAAGGATCCTCCTTATGAGATAAATCATGATTATCAAAAACTCACCGTTTGCTCATTGATGATGAAACAATGCAAGTTTAGTGTTGGGGGGGGGTCAGGATATAGCGATAGCGGAGTCAGAGGCTTTCGATGTTGCATCAGTAGGGAAGGTGCTGTAGGAAATATGTTTTTAAGTAGAAAAGAAATCGTTAGGCACAAGGTAACGGAGAATCGTTTGAACTCTATAAAACTGTGAAAGTGAGTAATGGACAGATCCATCTCTGATATAGCAGCCAATCCATCTCAGATACGGCTTAATTTCATTCGGGTTTGAGCAGGTAATGTAATTATTAAGACGTTATTTTCCCGAGTGTTCATTAATCCACGTTATTCCCGCGGACAAATTGTGACATGCCAGTGAAAAAAAAAACCTCATCGTAATATCTACGGATGCTAAAGTGAACAAGGAGAGTAAGGACGACGCTTTTTTCCAATGCAATACCACGAAACGAGCGCAGGCTGTAGTATCCGAAATTTGGCTCGCTAAACTGATAACCTGTCTACCATTTTGCTTTGCACAGAATTTAAATAAGTACAGTTTGAAAGACCAAATAAACTCTTTCCTATCAATAAACAAGTTTCCATCTTCGCGGAATATTCTTCTTCCTAACTTCATTTTTTATAACTCTTGAGAAATTACGAATACTATCATTAATATCTTTGATGCGTGAACACTTCCCATTGTTATCAATTCACCCTCAACAATAATTGAAAATGAAGTCGAAAGATTCAATCGATGTATTGTTTTATAGCGTAAAGTTTACTAAGCACTATTCTTTATGTGTATAAATTGTATACAGATTCTGAATATTGGATGGAGATCTCCTCCGGCTGACCACATTGAAGCCGGCCTTTTATTATCAATTACGTAGACACTGGCTCTCGATCTTCTTTTTATTGTAGCATCTTCGAGCGAGACAACCTCAATAGAAGCCCATTGTATAAGTTCAACGGAGTTGCAATGAAATATTTGACAAACTGAAATTCATAGATGCCTTTATTGTTCGCGTGATGAGTCGATCTAACAACATCTAAGTAGGAATGCATACGATTCATTTGAAGGACTCGGAATAGTGGAAATCGTAAATTTTGACTTCATAACGCATCACAACGTTAGAAAATGATGGTAGGTGGCAAAGTCTTAAAGAGACTCCATTGCTTGCAGTAAATTAATATGAATAAAAGATTCTTAAAGAGTCGTTACTGCGAATTTAATGTTAATAAAAATCGAATCGTTTTTATCTGAATTTCGTTTATATTTTTAAATCTAAATAACATATTTTCAAATAAGAAAAGTGTTTTACTCTAAAAATGCAAAACGATGTTAATGCAATATATACTCGCCATGAGAAAAAGTATTCTTACAATGCAAAATAAGTCCCGTTTCTAAATAACCAATACAGCTCTTTTAAGACCTGCCAGCAATACTCAAGAGCACAGTATCTGTCTATATTTCTGAGATGAGGTATTATGTATACTATTTACATTATTCGGACTATTGTCCTCATCTTTGTCGCCATATTTATTACAACGTTTCAGCCGTTGTACTCTCCGGCCTTCTTCGGGTGGCTGGAATGTTGAACTGAACACGTTATTTCGCTCACTGATGCCTTTATCCATTGTGCTAGTGTGAGTGTGAGTTCAATACCCGGTAAAGACAGTGGAGAACTTTCAGAGTGAAATTAACAGGAGACAACTGATAGTTGACATCCATTGAAACACGGCACGTGGAACTAGAACAGTCTGCCCCAGTGTGCGAAATAAATTTAGGTAGGGTTTATAACGTGTTTTTTTTTTTTATATATATAACTGTTAATAAATATTATTTAGCGCTACACTGCATTGAGCATTTTTTTTATAATATAATGTCAGGACATTGGAATTAATCTACCTTAGATTGTTTATTATATATATATATATATATATATATATATATATATATATATATATATATAATTTCTAGTTTAATCAGTTTTATGAACTCCAAGAAAAAATGGCAGCTTAGCGAATAATGACTACAGCTGTCATAAAAGAAAATATCATTAATGTAGGATGTGTCTCACCATTGATAATGACAGAACAAATGTTGCACTCGATGTCACACCGGAGCACTAACAAAGGAAGATATAGTGTTAACTTGAAATATCTTCCTAGCTAGATGTGAAGTTGTTGTTTCGAAACCGAACACATGTACGCCGAGCTGCATCTGAGTTGCGTGGTGGAGAATGAGCTGCATGGCAGAGATAGATATATGGTGACAAAGATGAGGACAATAGTCCGAATAAGGTAAATAGTGAAACACAAAAGGTCGTTAGGTAGTTTATGCTTTGTCTTTTTCGGTCTTGTGAGTGCCAAATTCTCCAAGTCCTACTTCCATATTATTTGCTCACATGTTTAGTCCAGGGCATCCTCATCATCCTATTGTATTAATGTTGCTCGAGTCTTTTTTCATCTTTGATGAGACTGTCCCTCATTTACTGTCATGAAGGACTGATATAAAGTCACGGTAAAATATTTTTCTTTGTTTTTAACTAAATTTTCCTCTTTACTAATACTCTGCTTAGCTTTAAGAAACAAATCAATACATTGCTTTAATTACAAATGATTTAGCCGTGTGTCTACAATCGGTAATATGTTTTCCTGCTAACTGCATATGGCAACGCTACGCATTGAACATCAGGCATCTTTATCTATATATATATCCACAGTGGATATGCAATTTGACATGTTTATAAGGTTTCTCTCTCAAATACCATACTTTACATTGAAATGACTTCATTGGCAATAAACGTATTGACCAGAGTGGTATCTTTTGTTTAAATTTTTCCAATTCGTCTAAAGCTGTTTTGGTAACTATATAGCTTTTTATGATATATATATATATATATATATATATATATATATATATATATATATATTACATCAAAAACATGTAAAATAACGCTTCACGAATGCAATCATGTTTCGATGTGTACAAAAAATTCTTTCAAAACAACAGGTGGTTTCTTCAATCAACAGCGCTTCAAAGCCAAGACCCACCTTCGTACGCAAATTATTCGTGATTTTTTTGTTTGCTGATGCTGCTGTTCTTGTACCGACATCCTCTGAGAAGACCCAACATCTAATAAATCGTTTCTCTGCTGCATGTAAAGCTTTTGGTTTTACACTTAGTATAAAGAAAGCTGAAGTAGTGCACCAACCTTGTCCTGCACCGAAGCAATTCTGTGGTGAGAAACAAAAACCACCAGTCTACAACTCCAAACAGACCATTGAAAGTAGAAGACAAAGCCCTGAACTAAAGTCTTTCTCCTATCTTGGTAGTAACCTCAACTACAGTGGAACATTAGATGATGATATCATGCACTGGATTGGTAAGGCTACCAGTGCTTTAGACAAACTTTGCCATCGATTGTGGAATGAGCGGGGTATTCGACTGGATACGAAAATTCGGGTTTACATTGCTGTTGTACTTGTTATCCTTTTGTATGGCTCAAAGTCGTAGACTCCATAGAGGTACCATATACGCCAGCTGGATGATTCCCATAAAAGCTGTCTGCGTGCAATCTGTGGAGTTAACCTTCGAGATAGGACATCTAACGTAGAGCTTTTTAACAGGTGCAATATTGGAGACTTTTCTTATACAGTCTCAGTTACGATAGACTGGTCATGTCTTGCGAATGTGTGATGACAGGATACCCATGATCCTAATGTACAGCCAAGGCTACAGAAATGTAGGACGCCCATGGCTAAGATACAAAGACAAGCTGAAAAGCAACTTGTCAGCTTTCAATATACCACATAACAACGATGAGCGCTTAGCCTTGGAGCGGGTAGAATGAAGATCAACGTGTTTTAGTGGTATCAGTAGTTTTCAATCTGCTAGTCTGTATCATCTTCAAGAAGCGAACGCAAGATCTAAAAGGTCAGCCAATCTAACAGTGATCTCATCTCACAATCCTCACTCTTGCTCCATATTTGGCCTCCTTTGTAAATCATTAGTGGGTCTTAAGTGCCACTTAAGATTATCGCACAAAATTTCATAACTGAATCAAGTAAGCTGTTAGATCCTCATACGTCGAAACCGACGGGAGAGTCCATTATATTACACCAAAAACACATAAAAAACGCTACTCGAATGCAATCATGTTTCAATTTGTTGTAAAATTATTTCAAAATTCGGTGGCTATTAACACATATCGTCTTTTACTGATAATACTTATAGAAGAAATATTTCACTTTCAAAATATTTTTGGAGGTTGAAAGGTGAAAATAAAACTCTTAAAGTGAATTGGAATATTTTAAAACTAGAAAGTACATATGGACCCTTATATGAACTTTATTTTCTGTGTTTACCAGAAAAATGCAGATTATCAGGTTCTTGAATCGGGATGCCTTATTAAATCAAAGATTTGAATTAACTGTTAATTGTAAACATATCATACCTTTGACTCTACAATCTTGCTAGCTTTTGGAGTTTGACATTTGTTCTTCGTATATTTTTCGAAAAACCTTGTTGCACCATAAAAGGTTTATCTTTCTGTCTGTAAGATCAATTTCAACGAAGTATAATTTCTAGATTATTCTTCTATTACTGTCGGGAATATTTAGTGTAAAATTGTAGGCGTTCGCTTGACATTTGTACATTTTACATTGATTGGTTTTCTTAACACACTATATAAGACCCTTTGGTTAACAGTTGCATTCTATCGTGTATGGTGTATATATTTAAATAATTTTGTATGATCTATATGTTTTAATAATTTCGATAGATCTATTTAAACTTTTCATTTATTTTTTATTGAGCCATATTAAAAATATACTCGTGGGTATGTCTTGATTAGCCAACACGTGTTTATTATAATATCTTATAATAAAAATAATAATAATATATTGCTCTACTTTGTATTGAGTACTTTTCTAAAACTAATTATTACGAACAGCGGAATTGTTCTCCATCTGTTATTTCTATCATATATATATATATATATATATATATATATATATGGAAAATTTTAAAACTGGCAAGGACATGCAAATCCTTATATGAAACTTGTTTTCGATGTTTACAGGAAAAATACAGACTATCAGATTCTTGAATATGGATGATTTATTAAATCAAAGATTTGAATTAACGGTTAATTGTAAACATGTCATACCTTTGACTCTACAATCTTGCTAGCTTTTGGAATTTGGCATTTGCTTCTTCTTATATTTTTGAAAAACTTTGTTGCATCGTATAAGGCTTCTCTTTCTGTCAGTAAGATCAATTTGGACAAAGTATAATTTCTAG
This sequence comes from Acanthosepion pharaonis, assembly GCA_903632075.3. Taxonomy (NCBI): domain Eukaryota; kingdom Metazoa; phylum Mollusca; class Cephalopoda; order Sepiida; family Sepiidae; genus Acanthosepion; species Acanthosepion pharaonis. The sequence continues at coordinate 1,415,945 of CAHIKZ030005089.1, read as the reverse complement.
ATTATGCTTCTATTAGTGTCGGTAATATTTAGTATAGAGGTATAGGCGTTGAGCTGATATTTTGACATTTGATTGGTTTTATTATCACCTCATATAAGACCCTTTAGTTAACAGTTGCATTCCACTTTGTATAATATATATATTTAAATAGTTTTGTTTGATTTATATGTTTAAATAATTTTGTTAGATTTATATATTTAAATAATTTTATTTCATCCATGTTTAAATAATTTTGTTAGATCTATAAATATGTTTTATATAATTTCGTTAGATGAAATTGTTTAATTTTTCCATTTATTTCTTAAAGAGCCATATTATTTACCAACTATGAAAATGTGAAAATCTAATTCACAGTGCATGCGGCTTGTAAAGTAAATTGTTAAATTACGTTTCTTCTCTCATAGGAAATGATTTGTGTCGAATGTATAACTTTGTATCGAATATGATATCTCTCCGTTGTCTAGGATTCTAAATCTGCGGGTCATGACCTCTTATTTATGTAACTTCCGTTTTCTCGGCCGAGATAAAACCATTTTGATTGGTGGATCCGAATATAAGCAAAACAAATGCTACTGCTACCACTTCTTTCTTACTCCTTTTCTTTATCCTTCCTTTTCTCGGGAAAAGAGAGTATGTCTTGTCTTTCTATCTTACACGTTTTCTTTTCTTCCTTATTTCGTGAAAAGAGGTTGTATATTGTTTTTAAATCTCATTAACTTGTCTACTAATCAGTTAATTACTAACGCCTGATGAGATGTATTAGTAGACATGGAAACATGATTGCATTCTTGTAGCATTTTTTACATATTTCTGATGTAATATCCTAAAATAAAGAATATTGATCTGCCTTGTATTGAGCCATCTTTTAAATTAAATGTTTGGAACTCTGGAATTGGATTCTATTCGTTCTCATTTCAAATCTATATAAAATTGTTATTAAAAATTATAAAAAAATTCCATCCTCCAAATTCTCCACTGCCTTATCAGGGTATTGAACTCACACTCTTTGGGTCCTATCACTGGATCTAACTAACGTCTTTATCCACTCTGCCATGTGTCCTTGAGGACAATACCCGGCTAAGGCAGTGGAGAACCTTCAGAGGGAAATTAGCAGGAGATAACTGATAAATGATATCCATTAAACATGGCACATGGAACTAGAACAGTCTACCCCAGTGATCGAAATAAAGGGTTCAGTTCGACTTTCCAACCACCTGAAGAAGGCCGGATTGTACAACGGCCGAAACGCTGTAATTCCCTTCTCCACGTTCTTCACTGCCTTAACCGGGTATTGAACTCACACTCTTTGGGTCCTGTCAATAGATTTAACTAACGCCCATATCCACTGTGCCATGTGTATGAATTTCTGAGTATTATAAACCTAATGTCTTCAGAGACCATTTTTACCAGTGCTCATATTGCAATTTTTTGCTGTTATCAAATATGTTTTTACCAGATCTCATATTGTAATTTTTGTTGTTATTATCTCTGGCAATTCAATTGCTGTCATTGAAACTAGAACAGTCTACCCCAGAGAGCGAAATAAAGGGTTCAGTTCGACATTCCAACCATCTGAAGAAGGCCGGAGCGTACAAAAAATCCTTGTAAAATTATAATTATTTATATACTATACTAAATTCAATATATCCAATTTAATTATTCGTAATGTCTCTTCCCCACGAGTTAACGTGTTGCAGAAAACCAACATTAAATAGAAATTCAAATATCACTTGGGAGATTGTATCTCCAACAGAAAAAATAATATATATACGTTGGTCACATTAATACTATATTGTCTAGAAAGTTGAGTTTTAATTTGAATGACGCATCAAACATCTCTCAACATTTACAACATCATACTTACAGACATTCACAATTTATAAAAATCATTGTCGAAAATACATATATCCGTTTTCATAATAATAATAAACATAAACTAAAAGCTCCTGGGTCTCGCTATATTAAAAAAATGAAATCCACCTTTAATAAAATTAATTATGAATACTGCGCAAATGTCTGAAAATATTTATAGTAGAGAGATTAAAATATCCATATTATAACTAATAGCTTTAAACAATTTCATAATAGACATTTCTATAACTTAGTTACTTCCCTTGACGTTACTGTACGTGTATTTTTACATCATATAATTTAAAAATCGTACAGTACATAAGTTTAGCGTTTTTCACAAGTAATAAATATTAATTTTCAGTCTTATCAAAAAGAAAACCCTGAAGATTACATTGTGCTAGTACTCGGAAATAAAATGGATATAAGTCAACGTGGAAATTTTCTTTCTTCCTTTGAAAATAATATAAAAAAACTCGCCCGTACACATAAGAGGATCCTATTAATATATATATATATATATATATATATATATATATATATATATATATATATATATATTATTACCAATTTTAATGGCTAGGGTAATTCCAAGGAGGACATTAATCCAAAGAAAGCTCAAGGTAAGTTACAGAACAATATCTGCCATTGATGTATTGATTCCATTTCTAAAAACTTTCAATCTGAAGAGATGAGTTTAAAAATATTGATGAAATAAATTATTACCGAGATGGATTTTAAGTGTTTTTCTTGAATTATATATATATATATATATATATATATATATATATATATATATATATATATATATATATAAGACTGTGATTACACACAAGGTTTATCTTTTCCATGGTTATATATTTTTTTAATGTCCTCAATACAAATTTTAAATTATCCAAAGTTTAGAGCTAATTAAGATCTTAAATATTACAAACACTAACCTTTGACACAAGCGCAGTTTCTCGCACTGGACGTTTCCTTAGCCATATATATATATATATATATATATATATATATATATATATATATATGTGTGTGTGTGTGTGTCTGTGTCTGTGTGTGTGTGTGTGTGTCTGTGTTTTTGTGTCTGTGTGTGTGTGAAAATTGTGTGTATCTAAACATAAACATATATATATATATATATATATATATATATATATATATATATATATAATCTTAAGGTGTGCTATATTTATGGAATAAAGTGCTCAATATCAAAGATAGAGCGTGTGTAAATATAAAAGTGAACATAGAAGTCAACATTTAGAGGCGACAGTCTGTTTCATGCCGATTGCATATAGCATGAAACTTCTGTCGCCTCTAAGTGCTGACTTATGTTCACTTTTATATTTATATATATATGTATATATATATATATAAATATATATATTATATATATTATTATTTATATATTATAAACCTTTATTGTTTTTAATTGCTTGCATAACGAGGTGTTTGGTTAAAAACCGGACACAGAAATGAATTTTGTCCGCATATAGATATCCCACATATTTATCAAGTAGATTTCTGTTCTTTTCTATGTGAGAATTCAAATTTACAAAATCTTTTACAAGCGTATTGTAACAAAATTATTCTGCAGTCTGTAATGAAGTCTGGAATTCTTGGTTTCTGTTTGGAATTTATTCCTTTTCGAACAAATATTTTATATATATATATATATATATATATATATATATATATATATATATATATATATATATATATATGTACGTCTATCTATATTATTGCTAGTTGACGTATTTATTTTCTGGTTAAGGTTGTAGTCCATGATCATCGAACCACAACGAGGACTACATCGTACATTATTTCTCCATAAGAGACATTAAATAACGCCTGACCGACATATATCAGAGGCATCAAAGAAGTTTCATTTGTGTTAGGGTGTATGTTTGTCCCTCAGTTTTTGTACTTATATGTGTATGTGTGTGTGCTTGTGCGTTTATGTATGTTCATGACTGTATTTACGCGTGTGTGCACGTACATTATTTTGCTTGATTACCAAACACTTGATGTCCAAATGTTAAGAATGTACACATTCTGTCCAAAGATAACTGATCCCAAATGCGATTTATTAAATAAAACAAAAGGAGGAGTTCTGACACGTATGAATAATAATAATAATATATATATATATATATATATAGATAGATAGATAGATAGATAGATAGATAGATAGATAGATAGGACCTGTTACAAGTCTATGGGACTACACAATACACACTGACAGAACAATCAAAGCCAACCGCCCAGACATTGTTATTAGAGACCACAAACAAAAAATACTTCCTTATTGATATGGAGGCTGCAATGTATCTTTGAAGTTATTCAAAAAGCTGTCAAAATACATGGATCTAGAAAATCTCAAAATGTGACACATGGGAACATCAATAGTCCCTGTTGTAGTTGGAGCCCTAGGATTGGTTGGAAAAGATTCCAGTAGACTAATTGAAAGGATTCCTGGAAGCTCATGCCTCAAAAAATTGTTCTCGCAAGTACAGCCTACACTTTACGAAGGGCTTTATCTATGTTTGTTTTTTTGTTTTTTTTTTTTGTCAGTGGACAGTGTCATGATGCCATTTCTAACCTTAGGTCACTTTACGAAGAACTTTATCTATGTAAAGTATATATGTTATTTTTTAATTACACAGTGAAAATTGTTATGATGTCATTTCTGACTTTAGGACCCTGGTCAGAACCTGGAAAGAAATGAGTACATAACAGAAATCAAAGGAAATAAAATGATGATGATGATAATAATAAAAACAACTCCAAATACACGTGAAAATTTTAGTGTTTTCCGAATTATTGTCTAATAATTCTAAAATTCTTAAGTGAATGGTTGCAAAAGCTCCTATAAAATATAAAATCCTCATGGGAATTCACTTATTATATCGTTAAATATATTTCAGCTTAATAAATTTTATAAAATATTGCAATAATAGTCATCTAAATAAATGTGTATAAATGACAAAAAAAAGAAAAGAAAATTAAATTTATGTTTTTTCCCTTTTATTCAAGGAGACGTTAAACACATGAATTTTGTGGTTTCCCTTGATTTTTTTTGATTTTTTCCCCTTCTTTCTTTCACTGAAAACAAATAACCTCTTGCATATGTCTTTTCTGCCTTTCCTTGCGATTAAAAAGAAATAATCCATTATTAAAACGGAATAATCCATTATTTATGATATTGAGAGAGTGTAACGTTCTTCTTAAGAAACGGTATTTAGTCACCCCCCCACGAGGGCATCATGTGGCACAAGGCCGGCTTAACGTGGGATCTCCGAGGCCGTGGGGTCAGCCAAAAATATGCCCTTTGAACCCGTATAAACGGGTTCAGTGTCGGTTTACCTCCCCGAAAGAGACTCCGCCCTTCATCGTAGCCTCGTTCGGGTTCCTCCCCACCCGCAGGGAGAGACTTCAACCGATCAGCCGGTCAGCCGGTCGCCCGACTTCAGACTGAACTTCTTCTTAAGGAACAAATACAATTATATGATGGTGATAATCACTAGAAATATCCGTGAAAATTTCACGTTTTACCTATTTGAATTTTCTGATGATTAATGATTATGTTCACGACGATTTCTCCACTGCCTTAAACTCAGACACTTTGGGCTCTGTCACTGGATCTAACAAACGCCTTTATCCACTGAGCCATGTGTCCTCAATAATAATATAATTGAATGTAATAAATATGACGACAAAGATGAGGAAAATAGTCTGAATGATTTCAATAGTGTACATAATACCTCATCTCAGAAATATAGACAGATATTGAAAGGCCGGAACGTTGTAATAAATATGGTGACAAAGATGAGGACAATAGTCCGAATAATGTAAATAGTGTACATAATACCTCAACTCAGAAAAATAGACAGATACTCAAAGACCGGAACGTTGTAATAAATATGGCGACAAAGATGAGGACAATAGTCCGAATAATGTAAATAGTGTACATAATACCTCATCTCAGAAATATAGACAGATATTGAAAGGCCGGAACGTTGCAATAAATATGGTGACAATGATGAGCGCAATAGTACGAATAATGTAAATAGTGTACATAATATCTCATCTCAGAAATATAGACAGATACTGAAAGGCCGAAACGTTGTAATAAATATGGCGACAAAGATGAGGACAATAATCCGAATAATGTAAATAGTGTACATAATACCTCATCTCAGATATATAGACAGATACTGAAAGGTCGAAACGTTGTAATAAATATGCCGACAAAGATGAGGACAATAGTCCAAATAATGTAAATAGTGTACATAATACAGGAACTTTTTACTAAGTATTACATTAAAAAACATGAGCATTGATGCAGGTCATTATTCAAAGAAATAAGCGAGTAAAAATAAAAAAATTGACGAGTTTTTTCCACTTAACTGAATATTTTTTTGTTTCTTCTTTCCTCCCTTAGTCTTTCTTTCTATCTTTTTCTCTGAAGCCGAAAAAATTTACTCCATCCAAAAGAGCATATACCATTTAATGGAGTCGGATAAATTCAGATTATATTAGGGGTGATTGAAAACGAAATCCATAGAGTAGGCGCGTGTGAAATATCTTCGTAAGCGGACTACAAGCAGCACCACAATAACGTGTCTCTAAATTGTCACTTGTGGCTCCACAGGAAATATAACTTGAAAATATATAACTTGATAATTCCTGAACGAGAACGATATAGCTACAAACCGGAGACAATTTTGCAGAATAAACACGCAAAGCTCTTATGCGACTATCAAATCTCAACCGACAGCCATCTTGAACATACGAAAACTGACATTATTATAGCTGATAAAATCAGCAGAAAATCTGGTTTAGGGATCAAAAAGAGGCTCAGAAACTTTGCAGACATAGAGATCCCCGCAGTAACGTAGAATATTTGTGGGTTATGGCTTCTGCCGTATTACCCATTATTATTGGCGCACTAAATTCCATTTCTAGGAGTTTAAATTATAACCTGGAAATGCTTGTAATTGAACCCTTTACTGAAACTCTCTAAAAATAAGCATTAACAAGAACTGCCAATATCTTGCGAATGCTGCTCTCTGTCTGAGGTTCAAGCAACTTGTTGGAGAGCGCCAATAATACAATATCTCCAATATATGGATATAATACACTGCAATAACAAAGTTATATATGACTTTACACTACTGGCATAACAAAAATTAGGCAGTATAAGTATATGTTGGAAAAGATTATATAAAAATGTTGATAGACATATAAAACTTAATAGACGAAACACAAACGAACCTAATAGACTCGACTGCAGACAAACATATGGATAGAACAATATCATAGGAAAATAAGTCTGTTAAAGAATTTTGTAAGATGAGAAAATGTAAGCGACTTGAAACTGAATTTGAAAAAAGTGCTGTTATGTCGACCTCACAATAAAGACTTCCTCTTCTCATCCATTAGAAATCGTCTTCCAAACTCTGAATCCACTGAATGCATTGCTCCAATGGAGGTACGTTTTCGGTTCACAAAAGCTTACGCGTTAGGCGAGGATCTCAAAACGGATTTATTTCAAGCCTTATCATGTACGACAAGGAGGAAATGAATGCTCCGGGCTATTTAATAATTCACTCTCATACGCCTTGTGCATTTAAAAGAACAGATGTGAAAAGATAAGTACAGATATTATTTAGGCCTCCTACGTCGCATAGAAAATGACAAAGATCCTTTTTTTTCTCATTTAAGGTCAATGTACTGATGATGAGAAGTGATATGCCGATGGCATAGGTTAAACCAGAAAATCATGAAGTGGTCTAAGAGATAGTACTCAAAAGAAAACTATTAAATCCATTCGGAATGAATGCATTGATCGCACATACCCTGAATCGAAATAAAAACTTCAGAATGTAGTAAATACTAAACATTTCAAACAAACACCATGAAGTCTAGATCAGTTATAACATAGGTACTATACGTTATATGTACATTGAGTATAGGCTCGGCTCATTAAACCAACATCAGTCATCACTTTACATAACCTAGTCAAATCGATACTACCATATAGATGGCATACATGGTGGCAAATTCAGAAATATGTAAAATGTCAGCTATATACTATTTTCTCTGATATATGGTTAAAATTGTTTTGGGCGAGTAAAGCTTATGGGTATTGGTGAATACGACACTCCTTCCAATATTTTGGACTTGTGCTACAGAATCCCAAGCAAAGAACAGTGCTAGATAATATAAACCTCACTACGTAAGGGACTATAATCAGCAGCAACAACTGAAATGGCTGTCACATGTAACACGAAAATAAAAATAAGATGTTATTCTTAATTATGTTCTTATTTTTATTTTCAAGTGTTAAATAAAATCTTACGAAGAAATCCCCCATAAATATTTGAAAGAGTGACAAGCGCTTCAAAACCTTATTTTCCTTAAAAAATATTTTTAAATTTCAGCCTACGGTAGTATTCCATCAGTAAATCCCAAATGTTCCTTCATGAGGAAATGGCTAAGAAGGTTGAAAAAAAATCAATTTAGGAAAGGAAATTAAAGAAGGCCATAGCATCATATGTGTGGAACTCCTCATCTACTTAGATGTATATTATCAATATAGAAATTATAAAAAGATATATCTCCCCCAGCAATGGGTTAAATAGCAGAGTATATTGACTCTCTAGTTTTGGATGGCAGCCAGTCTAATATAAATATAAGGCTGAATTCAAAATCATGTAGAAGGTAACGGGTGATCATTCCACTATCTCTCCGAATTATCATTCATTTTGCCTCTTAAATCTTCGGGGAACATAGGGCCGCAATATCACCTCTCCTTTTCAGCTCAGCCCATGTCATACCGGCTGCCTTCCCGGGGGATTTTCACACAGCAGGCTTCATACGCTCCAATTTGAAGAACTCTTCCTCGGCCATGTCGTTGTTTGAAGATATCGTTGAGGTTTCTCTAACAAGATAGTTTTTTTTTAAGTGTGTAGGTTGTTAGCCAACTGCACAATCCCCAAACAGGAGGACCAAGAGTCGAGGTTTTAAGGAAAATAAAAACAAAAAATGATATTTATACTTAACATCAGACAGAGACATTTAAAAGTTCTATGGCAGATAATGTCGAAAGAGAGCCTAGAAATGTTAACATTGAAAAGACATTGTATTCAACCAGAGGATCAGACGAAAACAGCGCATATTCTATTTGACGAACTTGGGTAAATGGATGGCCCAATAGGGTCTCAGAGAAATAGCAAAAAAGTCAAAATTTACTAAAGCTAAAAAGAACAGGATATTGTGGAGAGTCTTGATCGCCAACGCCCTGATGGAACACACGACATAGAAAAAATCTCACAGATGAAGAAGAGACATGAGACAACAAAATGTGGTTCTACGGAAGAATGCTAAGAATACCATCGACTGAATATTTGAGGAACGGCGAGGTTTTCACCATTATCATTATTCCTCTTAATTCCTTGGGGAACATAGTGCCGCAACAACCCTTTTCCAACGAACGCGGTCCCGGTCGATCCTCTTTCAACTCGGCCCATGACATCCTGGCTGCCATTCCGTGGAATTTTCACACAGCAGGCGTCATATGCTCCAATTTGGAGGACTCTTCCTCGGCCATATCGTTGTTTGAAGATATCGTTGAGGTTTCTGTAACTAGCTAGTTTTTAAGTGAGTAGGCTTCTAGCCTACTACACAACACTCAACCTGGAGGATCAGGGTGTGTCTTTCGTCTGGCTCCTACCCCACAGACCTGCGAATACAACGTGCTAATTAACAGATAACAAATACGAGGAATAGGAGTGCAAATAAAAGCTACTCTTTTATATATAATACGCAGTAGGTCGTCTAATATGCGAGGGAGCGAATTCAATGATAATATTTTGAATTATGATTTTGTCTCGAGGGACGCTCCAAAGTTGCACAAAATTATCAAATGTACATACGATTTATCGTTGTTGGGTTTAATAAGGGTTATGTTTGATGATATTTTTTCTGTGTGTTTTCAAAATGAAAATAATAAATTCCTTTAAAAATTCCTTTAGAGAAAAACAACATTTATATCTTGTCTTTACATATATACAGGGTGACCATAACGTCTCTTTACTATTAAAAAAAAATTATTGCAAAAACAAATGAAGTGACAAATATGTCAAAATTGTTACCAAATGAGGAATAGATATTGAAGTTTTTATTTTTCATTAGTTTAATACATCTTTACACCATTAGTTGCACGAAGTACATCAAGATGGTACACGATTTCTTGCCATGTTTGATGTAGCATAGCCTCATCAGTGGCGGTAATGGTATCAGTGATCTATTGCTTTAGATCAGTGATGAACCACATCTTTTTTTTAAATACATGATATCTTTAACATTATCATAGAAAGAAGTTCAGAGAGGGATATCCAGTGAAGAAGGCGGCCTGGTAATTGGGCCATCCCTTCCAATCCGCCGGCCTGGAGATATTTGATTTAGGAACCAAAGAATATGCAGTACCCAATGTGGGGGTGCACGATCTTGCTGGAAAATGATGGTTGGTTGAAGGTCATCTAGTTGTGGTGCCACATCATTTGCATTTGTAATATATTTTTTTAAATTGTAAAGAAAGTTTATAGACAGCCTGTGAGTACATAGAAACGTTGTCTCAAGCTACAAATAAGAAAATTTATAATACGAGTTGAAACTCGAGAAATAAAATTTAATTAATATTTAACTGGATTTTATACCAATCATCACATACCAGGTGTAACAAGAAATTTGATCAAATCGTTTAACAGAAAAATTGTCCATCCGACAAAATGTTTAATATCTAAAAAAAAATAAATAAATAAAAAAACACTAAACTATCAGGTCATCCCATAAGTTCTGTCTGAATTTTGAATGAAGAAAACAAGTGACCAAATGTTACATTTAATTACAGATTCAATCAACAATGTATTTTCCCTGATTATCTATGACTTCCTTCCATCTATTAACAAGCTTACTAATTCCATTACTGTAAAATTCTTTTGGCTTTGTTTCGAAGAACTCACAAATGTCAGTTTGAACCTCTTCCTGTGTTACAAAAGCTTTTTCTTCCAAATGATTCTGTAAACTACGAAACAAATGGTAGTCTGAAAGAGCAAGATCGGGAGAATAATGTGAATGAGCAATTTTCTCCAAACCCAGTTCTTCGATCTTTTGCGACGTGATTCTTGCTGGGTTGGCTCGTGCATTGTCCTGATGAAACATCATCTCTTTTCGATTCACTAGAGCAGGTCTTTTTTCCTCAAAGCTTGGTTCAAACGCTCTAATTCCTGACATTATATTTGAGCATTAATTGTTACATTAGGTGGTACGAATTCAAAGTGGATTATTCCTTAGCGATCCCACCAGATTGAAAGAAGAACCTTTTGCCCATGAAGTTCCCTTCTCGGCTGTGGCTGGGGTCTTTCCCCTTTACCAAGCCACTGTCTACGACGCTTAATATTTCGATAAAAGATCCATTTTTCGTCGCCAGTCACAAGTCTATCCAAAAAAGGTGAAACAAGTTGGTGAGAATGGAGAGAAGAGCAGATGTCAACTCGGGATTTGAGGTTGTTTTCAGACAATTCATGAGACACCCATTTAACAAGTTTGGGAACTTTTCCAAGTTGTTGAAGATGACGATGAACATTTGTATGGTTTGAACTGAGAACCACTGCCAATTCCTCAACTGATAAAGCAGGATTTTCTTCAAGGGCTGCTTCAAGAAGTTTTTCATCAAATTCAACTGGACGTCCGGTTCGATCTTCATCTTCAAGGGTGAAATCTCCACCTCTGAATTTTGAAAACCATCTTCTGCAAGTTCTTTCATTCACACATTCCTCTCTATGGAGAGTGAATGTTTCTAGCCGCTTCGGCTGCTGAGATTCCCTTCTTGACCCCATAAAGCATTATGTGCCTCAAATGATTCTTGGGTACTTCCATGTTAGCAGAGTTTTAATCAAACATAATTTTGATTTTATTGTTCTCTGAAATAAAATTTGATCAGTTTAAATGCATCTAAACCTAATGTTCAGCCCCATTAGACATTATAAAATACACTTTAAATTTCGTTCATTTTAAAAAAAGGTAAAATCCGGACAGAACTTATGGGATGACCTGATAATTGAGTTTCTTTTTGCCAGGTTTTTAGATAAGACATTTATCCATCTTGATATCATTTGTCGTAAGAATTACTTAAAAAACCCTCAAAATTATTCAGCGAGAAAGCGAATAGGTTAAAATCGTTTACTGTCAGCCCGACATTCTTCTCAAATGAGCAATGCTGAGAGGAAATATCCAATTCAAGACTTCACTTCATTCATACTCTGACTTCTGTCTTCAAAGTTCATTCAAGAAGCATGAAGAGGATGGTGAATAATTTTTAAAAAAAGTGGGAACAATAGAAAAGAAAACTGAATCAGGAGGTCACAAGCTAAAGAGATCAATTAGAAAAGATCCAACTCAATCCATATGATGTTCGACACGTGAGAGAGGATTTTCAGCTATGACAGTTCAAAGGGCAATGATAAAAAGACAATGAAATCGTATGTGAAACGTGTGAGACACCTTGTTACTCTAGGATAGAATGTAAAAAGGTTAAAGATGGCGAAGATCATCTTGAATAAGTTGGAAAATTACCCTGGAGTAATATATATTTGAACTTTATTTCAATCCTTCATGAACTTCTAATCATTATCCATGATTAATTAATGATGAATATGTCATTTTCGTATATGATCGATTTCAAGAAGATTATTCTGTTAACCTTGGAGATTAATTATACATTCTATTTGGCTTAAAGTAGAGCCCAGTTGTGTTATACTATTCTCGTAGAATGTTGCTGTTACATGATTTGGACAATTTTGCTGTTACTTATAAGAAAGTAGCAATCATTATTTTTAATTCTTAAGAAGTATATGGCTTCTCACTACAAATGGAAATTAAATCAGCGTCTCATAACGGGCGTCTTTATCCGCGGGTTCGGTTTTCTAGAATTTCGTTATTCCGCGGCCAACCAAAGAAATATAAAATCTATAAAATACAGTAAGGAGGAAGAGGGCAGTTAACTCCCTTTTGGTGGGACGAATTCACGTATATGACATGACGGCTAGTGAATAAGGTCTGCTAGTGGGATGACAAACCCTAGTTGTGAGTAGGCTGCGGCAATATAGAGAACGAATAGAAATCACATGGAATCTGTATCTGTATATAAATTATTATAAACTACGACCAGCCTGGTTGTTTTTACTTCAGGAAATATTACAAGTAAGATCCTTTCGGTATTCGCTCTTCCACACTACTTGTATTATTGGTATGTGTTAATGTTTCTCCCGTCAGAAAAATAGTGATATATATATATATATATATATATATATATATATATATATATGTGTGTGTGTGTGTGTGTGTGTGGGTGTGTGTGTGTGTGTGTTTTCTTGCATGTGTATGGCACATCTGTATATAAATTATTATAACTGAAATGCATATTAGGTATATATTTCTTTCTGCTAGTATGGTCATTTCTTCTGCTGTATGAATTTGCATATATATCCCGGATATACAAGGTGAAGTAAAAGTCGTGAACCATTGGGATTAATTAATTAATTAATCATATTTTAAATGTCTAGTATTTTCTTGTTCTGCAGAAACCATTTTGACAAAGTAAGGTGAAGGAAATTTAAAGAAATATTGAGAACTTAAAGAAAGAATTAAGTATGAATGCAGTAAAATGACAAAGGAGATTCTCCGATGTGTTAATGAATTCTGTAGATACAAAAGTTAATTTAAGTTTGACAGTTTGAACAGCGCATATAACTATTAAATAACTAGTAAATCAAATGTGTAATTATACTTTTAATAAATTATCCCTACTGTGCGCGACATTTATCTCACCCTGTACAAATGTTTATGAAGGGCATTTGAAACTAGAGATAATCCAGACTGTTAACCACCGCTTCAATAATAATAATCACACTTTTCGCTCATGGAGCTTCCTTCTAGCTCAATGCTTGCCAGACATCATTAATCTGCAAATTATTTAATGCAATGTCAATCGCTATTTACTGTCCACCTGATTGCTCTTTTCTCTGTCTGTTCATTCTTAATGTGTCTGTTCCTAATTCTTCCACAACCTGTAACCCCTTGTGGCTTTTACGGTTATACAGATTAAATTTTAAAAAATAGCTACAAATACAAGATTATTGTTGCTGTGAATTCGGATATGCCAAAAAGAAAAACGTGGATCGCTTCTTTCACTCTTTACTGTTGTAAACATATTAAAAAAAAATTGAAAAACTGTAACAGTTTATACGATTATCAGGTTGGAAGAACTCAAATAAAATTAATGATGATAAACTTGACACTCTGGCCTTGGTTGGTAGCTAGTCTTGAAGAAGGCCTAACCTGAATTCATTGAAATTCATAGAAGTTCAAGTGGAGGAATCTATGTAGAACCAAGATCAATCAGACCTTGAAAGGATAAGTCATTAAAAAGCCCTTATCACAGTAAAACATCTTGTATATGAGAGTAGCTCTTTTACAAATAGTGTAATATTCGAGAGAAGGCATTCAATAATAATCTTTTTTTGTATCTTAAGCTTCACCCGGGAATTGAGCCAACAGGTCACAGTGTTGTCGAATTTAAGTTTTCTCAAGTTTTTCTGTCATTGAATTAAGACTTTTGATTTTTAAGATGTGAATGAGAAAACACCTCATCTTTCTCAGGAAGTTATGGCGATTCCCAGTAGTAATTTCATGTCTCATTTTCTAAGAGTTATTACGCTCGGTACACGGTGGAGTAATAGATAATGGCTCGGGTTGAGGATTCCAGTCGAATCTATTGCACTCACTTACGTGCTGTGGGTAAGTAGCAGGACATATCGCGGGAAAGAAATGGCAACTTACTGCGGGAAAAATCTGCCTCATTAGTCATGTGCGGAAAGATACATAATCGCCTAAGCGTGTATCACGCATGACACATAAGTGACTGATATTCACTTACGCGCAAATACTCTTGTGAAAGGTATGAATCCTCTTCTCCTCCCGAGCTATGGGTAAATAGCAGGACAGACCAGGTTCTATAGCCTTGGATGGCAACTGGTGTACCGCAGAAAGAAATGGAAACCTACTGCGGGAAAAAAATCTACCTCGTCAGTCAGGTATCGAAAGATACATGATCGCCTATACGTGTATCGCGCATGACACATAGCTGACAGGTACAGATCAGGTCTTCAGCATAGAAATAAGAGATATGTTTCAATCTCAAAGACCAGTGCGAAATGTTATTTCGTTCGATAGAATATATTGTTCTGGACACATACCACTGGTTTGCGTGGTAAAAATATAATCGCGTCCCTGTTATGACGATAAACTACATCCAACAGCAAGGCCTCTAATCAAGAGGTTTTGAGGAGTATGTATGTCCACTCTGACCCTGGGTGGTAACACCTGTTAGGGTCCCAACTATGGACAAATAGTTAACCCCCAAACTGGGGCCAAAACAGTATGAAAGTGTAAAGGTGGGTTTTAGTACCAGCAATAATTTTTTTTGTGGAACAATTCTTACCAGCAATACATTATTAACAGCAATATATTTTTGATGGAAAAATATTACCAGAAATATGTTTTTATAAATAATTATTACCAGCAATAGAGTTTAAAGGGGAAAAATATATTACCAGAAATATATTTTTAGAAAAAAATTACCAGCAATAAAAATCATGTCGGCATTAAATAATCCATTGAGTTTCGTATACAGTAAAAGAATACAAATCAAACCAATATATACTGAGATAGATAGATAGATAGATAGATAGATAGATAGATAGATAGATAGATAGATAGATAGATAGATATGAAGAGACCAAGAGAGACAGATAGACATGAAGAGACCAAGATAGATAGATAGATAGATAGATAGATAGATAGATAGATAGATAGATAGATATGAAGAGACCAAGAGAGACAGACAGACATGAAGAGACCAAGATAGATAGATAGATAGATAGATAGATATGAAGAGACCAAGAGAGACAGACAGACATGAAGAGACCAAGATAGATAGATAGATAGATAGATAGATAGATAGATAGATAGACATGAAGAGACCAAGATAGATAGATAGATAGATAGATAGATAGATAGATAGATAGATAGATAGATATGAAGAGACCAAGAGAGACAGATAGACATGAAGAGACCAAGATAGATAGATAGATAGATAGATAGATAGATAGATAGATAGATAGATATGAAGAGACCAAGAGAGACAGATAGACATGAGGAGACCAAGATAGAGAGATAGAGAGACAGATAAAAATATTACCAGCCATAAAAATCTTGTCGGCATTAAATAATCCATTGAGGTTGGTATACCGTAAAATAAAACAAACCAAACCAATATATACTGAGATAGATAGATAGATAGATAGATAGATAGATAGATAGATAGATAGATAGATAGAAACATACATACATACATATGAAAAGACCTAGAGAGACAGACAGACATGAAGAGACCAAGATAGATAGATAGATAGATAGATAGATAGATAGATAGATAGATAGAATATATTAGCAGCAATAAAAATCTTGCCGGCATTCGATAAACCATTAAGGTTGATATGCCTTGAAACAAAATAAACAGAAGCAAACAAAAATATAATCGCTTGCACTGTTACCTGTGATCAACTTCAACGCAGTTCTTTTATTCGTTCGGGACAATTATTATTATTGTTATTGCTGAATGAGATAAATATGTCACCAATGAAATTCTAGACTACAAATATATGAAGTCTCATATAATCATCATGACACTCAGTCTGAATCTCACTGTCCAATACGAACTGGTATATCGTTTCATACAATATATGACGTGTTCGGTGGAGGAAGGGGGTATTCAGCATTTGATAATTTTGCGTCAATACGCGCTTAAAGATCTTAAGCAGTTTTGATTAACGTTTCTTTCTATGGTTAGCCAAGTAGAATATTAAAAGAAATAATATTTTTTACGGAAACATTGTTAGGTATTTTTCTGAGAGTAAAAATAAGTATTATTTCATATTATAATAGTATATGATATTTATTACGGAAACATTGTTGACAATTATCTATTTCGTTACATAAAAATAAAAACAATGTAAATTTTTTGATATTCGATATTTGTTGGGTATTTTTCATTTTCTCCTTTGTTATTGGTAGCATTTAAAATACTTTGGCAGCAATGCTAAGTTTCCTACGATTAACAAACTGGAGCTATTTCGTTTATACTTTGTTAACTCTCTTTTTCTTTGTTGCGAAATTCTGAAATATAAAATGATCTTATTTCATTTCAATTATAAAGCCTGTAAAAAGGAATATTTTAAAATAATATACAATCAAAAATAAAATACTTTTAACAAAAAAACCTTAATGATTTCATTATAATAAATTTAATATTCCGCAGACAAATCTACGGTCTATATTACCTCATCTAATTGATTGGTTATGAAATATAAATATAAATTGAGCCTGAAATATTGCGTAATAGGCTTTATTTATTATTTTTTCTTTGTACAATACCATTAATATCATCAATAATTTTCAGTGAAAAAACAATTTTTGATTTTGTTGAACTGTTTTGGACACATACCATTGATGTGCGTGGTAAAAATATAATTACCTTGCACTGTTACCAGTGATCACCTTCAACTAAATTCTTTTATTCTTTGTGGTCAATTGTTGATGTGGAATGAAAGAGCAATATGTCACCAATGGGATACTTGGCTACAAATATATGAAACCTCATATAGCCATCATTACGCTCAGTATTGTATAGGCACCTGCACGATATGGTGAAAGATTTTGATAAAAGCCCCGAGTAAACTTGCAGGTGTTAGAATTATCTCCAGGCAAGGTTATACTCTCCGCTCTGGTAGTCTCCGATTGACGGTTAACTCAAGTAAACAATTTCGAATTTAATAACCGCAACTGTCTTTTGTCAGTTTTTTTTTTCTCTTTCGTGAATGATTGTCATATTCATTCTCATCCTCTCAGATTTGCTGGCTGGAATCTTTAAATAAGAGACGATCGAGAGGAAAATCTGTGGACAAATGATCGCTTTACTTTTGTCGACTGAGTAAACAGTTAAGTTTAAGATTCAGCTATGATATTAAACTTCAACAGAGAAAAACAAAGATCCTGCTGAGAGCTTCAAATCATGGCTGAAGTGAAAGACGCTAATTTGTTAATTGTTTACTAAACACCTGAGGTTCAATTTGATTTCTACGTTGTCCAATCCATCTCATTTTTAAACATCTTCTTAAGATTTTCTATTTTTTTATCCACTCTAATCTGTCGCTTGAATAATTGTTTTACCTAAGGGGTTTCTTCGTAGAGCTGAAAGGTTTGCGTGGATAATTTATTTGTACAAAGATTCAGTTTTTGAGTGAATACCATTGAAAGAAGTAATTGATCAAACCAAATTTTAAAACTTCGATGATGTGTGTGCGTGTCTTTCTTTTTTTTTTTTAATATCTTTATTAACGTATAGCGAGATATTAGGAGACCGTCCAGAAGAGATGCAGGAGATTCTGAAGTCATCTGGGGACCGTGGTGAAAGTCAACGGCGATTTTATTGAATAAATTTACTCTTTCGTATATTCAAGATATTTTTGCGTAATTTTAGTAAATATATCGGTTCAAATGAGACGGCAGTCTTATTTTAATTTTGGCTTCATATAACGACAATATATATATATATATATATATATATATATATATATATATATATATATATATATATATAAAAGATTAAAAGCGCCAAAAAATAAATTGACCTAAATGATCTGAAAGAGATTTCTTTGGGGGCTTATATTATGAAAAAGAGCAGAAAAAACCAGTTAATATGACGGATAAGGGAAGGTAAAGCGATAGAAAAACTAAATTTATAACAGAATTACAACAATGTGTCAAATAAAGTTACCAAAAACAGGATCATCGTCATCATATATTCATAATTAGAAAATACTAATGATAATAATAAAAAAAAAGATACTATACTTATGAGAAATATATGTATTATAAAACATAAATTTACATATACGCATACACACACACACACACACACACACACACATATATATATATATATATATATTTATACACGTTTCATTAAATAATATAGACAAGTGTTTGATAACATTATCATTAACCGAAAAAAGAAATTCACAATATTTATCCATTATTTTTTAATATAATCTAAGCTTTCGGCTTACTCAAGCCATTATCAAAGATGTAATTACAAACATATCAAACAATATACGGACACGACAGTGATGATAGTCTGTCATTGTTTAGTTTACATAGTGGATCACTAAGCAACGATGAACACGCGCATATAAGACGCTAGAAGCGAAAATCGCACCGCATCTCATGACGTCACACATGACTACACGAGAGTGAATTGGAGAATGAAATAAGGAAAGCCGTTGGTATAAACCAATGGCTTCTGTTACCAATTATAGAAATTATAGACATTTAAGAATATTTGTAGAGATTCCATAGTTGATTTTGTTTAGGTTGGGTTTTAACTGTTTGATAAAAATGCTTCAAGTATTTTTAGTTTTTGTCTATTGTTTTCATGTCGAAGTATAGTTGTGTTTTCGACAAGTATTTTACGGAATTGTGTGTGCGGGCAGGCATGTTGTTTTAAATGCCTAAAAATGTTAGAGTTTTCATTAAAATGTAGTGTCAAGCGTCGTGAAAGCGAGTTTGTGGTGTGACATATATATATATATATATATATATATATATATATATATATATATATATATATATATATATATATACAGTGGCTTGCAAAAGTCTACACCCCCTATGAAAATTGATATATTTTGCATGATACAACAGGGAACAACACATTTTTTCAATTTCAATGATTGTTAAATAATAATCAGATCCATCACACTTTCTTTTGATATAAAAATTACATTTTAATAATTTCACACTGATTCTTTGTTTAAGAATCAGTTTTAAATTTTTTCAAATGTATTTTGGGTATTAAATAAAAGTGTGATAGATCTCCTTATTTAAAAAAAATATTGGAGTTTAAAATATTAATTGTTCCTATCAAAATAAACAAAATACATTCAGTTTTCAAGTGGGTGTAAACTTTTGCAATGCACTGTACATAAAAAACCCAGATTATGAACATTCCCACAATTTTCTGACCGTGTTTGGAAGAAAAAACATTCTTATATCTTTAGACATTCAGTAGCTTGCAAAAGTCTACACCACCTTTGAAAATTTATATATTTTGTATAATTTAACAGGGGAAAACACATTTTCTCAATTCGAATGATTGTTAAATAATAAGCAGATCCATCACACTGTCCTTTGATATGAAAATTACATTTTAAACATTTCACACTGATTCTTAAAATCATATTACTTACAGAAAATGACTTTGCAAAAATCTACACCCACCCCAGATATTATACTGTTATCACGTAGTTTATCATTGATGTATTCAATCCAGAACAATCAAAAATGACATATGCGTTCTACCATAACAAACAAACTTGGCCAGTCTATTATTTCGCTATATAAGGTGATTTAACTGCCTTCAAAATTATCCACCACATGGTTTCTTGGTATGTCGGTCTTTGGATTCTGACTGTAAACACAAGGTGTCCGATTTGGGAAAGAAAATGGACAACCCTCTGTCTCAGGAACTTAAAAACCTTATTATTCAAAAGTACAATGAAAATAATGACTATAAAAAGATTGTAGAAACCTTAGAATTGCCCCTATGCACTGTTAAAACTTTAGTTAAGAAGTGGTTAGTGCACAAAACCACTACTAACCTACCAAGATCCAGGAGACCGGGCAAAATTACCAGAAGAGCAAAATCAAAACTGTTCCGGGAGGCAAACTCCAACCCTAGTGCAACACTTGAAGACTTGAAAGCTTCAGTTTCCTGTACTGGGACAGACGTCCATGCATCTACAATTTCCAGAGTATTGCACCGGTCTGGCCTGCAAGGGAAGGTAGCTAGAAAAAAAAGCCCCTTCTGAAGCCTATGCACAAGTAAGCTGGGCTAAACTTTACCAAAAGTCACATCAATGATTCCATGACCATGTGTCGAAAGATGTTGTGGTCAGATGAGACCAAAGTCGAGTTGGAAAAAATACGAAACGCTACATTTGGCGGGAAAAAGGCACTGTTCACCAACCTCATCACACCGGCCCCCCTGTAAATCATTGTGATGACTCGATAATGCTTTGGTGTTGTTTTTCCGTTGCAGGGCCTGGAGTGCTGGTAACCATCCAAGGTGTCATGGACAGTGTAAAGTACCAAGAAATATTGGAGGAAAACCTGCTGAAGTCTGTTAGGACTCTGCGCTTGGGTCGCAATTTCAAGTTTCAACAAAATAACAACCCCCAAGCATGTGACAAAAAGCATTAAAGCTTAGTTTGCTAGCAAGTAAATCACAGTTTTTGGTGTGGCCCAGCCAGTTTCCAGACCTCAATCCAATAGAAAATCTATGGCGAGATCTAAAACTGGCTGTGCACCGATGTTCCCCATCCACTGTGACACAGTTCGATGAGTTCTGCCATGTAGAATGGTAAAAAACTGACAGCAGACCACTGCAGGAAGCTTTTGGAAGGCTACCTGAGGCATCTGCAGGCTGCAATTGACGCAGCAGGATCATCCACAAAGTATTATCTGAAGACATTCCAAAGAGGGTGTAGACTTTTGCAAAGACATTTTTCAAAATTATCTTTGTTTAAGAATCAGTTTCAAATTTTTTCAAATGTATTTTGCGTATTAAATAAAAGTGTGATAGATCTGCTTATTAACACAAATTATTGGAGTTTAAAATATTAATTGTTCCTATCAAAATAAACAAAATACATTCAGTTTTCAATTGGGTGTAAACATTTTTAATGCAGTCATTCCTAAATTTTCGCTTGAGCATGAAACACGGCTTGATACTTTAATTCAATTTAATTTTAATAATTATATTGAGGGTTTCGGCTCTCATTTTTGAAACATGAGAACTCTTATGCAACGAAGGAATCATATTTTTTTTTAATAATTATAATTTAAGCTCTACTTCTGTATGGAACACTTTTAAAAAAAAAAAAATAAAAACAACAATGCAAAAGAACTCCGGATTGACCCAGCAGTAGATGCGGTGTTTTTTTGGGCAAAATAACCTGCCGGGGCCCAACTCTCAACGAGCCGGTTTTGAATTCTGAGATACCTACCTAGACCGGTTACCACCCAAGGTTATAGAACCCTGTCTGTCCAGCTATTCAACCATCGCTGGGTTTTCTTTTTTCCTTTTTCGTTTTCTTATTTATATATCTATATATAGTCCCCCAGATGACTTTTTTCCTTTTTCATATTATCCTTTTTACAGATATACTCTATCAGAAATATTTAGACACACGCGCACACGTGTATGCGTGTGTGATTGTGTGTGTGTCTGTCTGTCTGTCTGCCTGTGTGACATTATTCTCCTGGCATTTTTAAAGTTATTATATTGAATTTTGATTGGATGACTTTTGTCTAGTCAATAAGCCCAATGGTGTAATATGTGAATTTTCAATGAATAATAAAGATTTAATCATTTTATTTTCAAAATTAGCAATATTCACATTTTCGTGAATAATTGTCCCTCTTCTTCTTTGTATCATTCAATTCAGGACATTGGCATGAGATCATGGTTCTCTACAACTTCCTATCCTTTTTAACTGATAGTTTTTTTTTCTTTTCAATCATCCACCAAATTCCTGTACTCACATCCATTTACACAAGCTTGTCAAGTAATTGTTTACTTATTGTTCACCTTGTTTTCAGTGTCTCTTGTGAGTGCCACATTTTCCAAGTTTTCTGTTCTCATTATTTGTCCTAGAAATGTTAATGTTTGTGATTCTAAGAAATAGCGTACTTTTTGTTCTATTTTCTTTAAACAACCTTATTACTGAAATGTCCAGTCCATAGTATTCCCAGCATCTTTCTTTAGAACTACACCTCTTTTTTTTTCTCAGAACTCCGTTTCGTCCACGAGGAAATTGTCTAGCATTCACTGCCATCTAGGAGGACTGATTTGAAAATAAATTAGGTTACATCAACGGCAAAGATCTTTCCATTGGCTAGATGTTTTAATACAAAACATAATTGTAGAAAACTTCTTTAAAACAAGCATTCTTTATTTTTTCCCGTCACGAAGAGAAGTAAAAACCACTAAAATTAACTGAGAAATATGGATCGAACTTTGTTTTGTTTTTTTTGTTTTTTTTTTTTTAATTCGGTTCCGACGCCGTATCAACCCAGAGCAGATCATTTAAAGCCAGAAAATATTTTTAGATGTTAAGGATTTTTGTAGGGGGGTGCATAATAATGATTTAGTGAAATAAATCTTACTAATTAACCCATTGCAGGGGAGAGTGGAAGTGGATTAATACATTTCTAAATGGTATTTACGTGTAAGTAAATATAACAAATCCAATATATGGAATTCGGCTCTCCTATTAATATTTACGAACCACCATCCATTACAACGGCCTCACATCCAATATGACAATACTTAGTATTCCCAACCGGTCACCAATCTAGGTACTGACCAGGTAACATGTTGCTTAACTTTGGTGATCGTACAGGTGCGGTAGTTTCAACTTCATATGACTATAAGCGTTTAAGTTTCATCACTCCGGAGAAAGCTATAAAAGTATCACCACCCAAGAGAAAGTTTGAAAGATATACAGGCGTACACACTTTACATTATTCGGACTCTTGTCCTCATCTTTGTCGCCATGTTTATTAGATCGTTTCGGCCGTTGTACGCTCCGGCCTTCTTCAGGTGTTGGGAATGTCAAAATGAACCCTTTATTTCGCTCACTGGGGGAGACTGTTCTAGTTCAATGTGCCATGTCTAATGGATGTCAGTTATCTCCTGTTAATTCCCCTCTCAAAGTTCTCAAAGCGTATTATACAGGTATGATATAATTATGAAGTCGATAATGACATTATGCTCTCGAATGCGCTCAAACACGTAGGTATTATTAGGCTAAATAGAGTGACTGTAAACGGCTATTTACTTCTTTCCAATCGAATCCAATTTAGATTTTTAATGAGTAGTTAGCATCTAAAAATATGCTTCACCAAATGTATTCTTAGCAGAGATAAAATAATAACGTTTTTTCTTGAGGTCCACATGCAAAATATAACAAATTGGGGATCCACAGTGATATTTTGGTGGTCCATGAAGAAAACCAACTCAGAATGTTTTTTTATTATTAAAAATTAAATTTCTGCTGTACTTTACACTATACTGAAATACATTCATTTCTGTAGTTCACTGTTACCAGCAAGCAGAAATAGTTATTCTCCTGATGATGGCCATTTTGGCCGAAACTAGTCAAGAAATCTAAATGAATTAATAATAATAAAAACGAAAGAATATTAATCTACAATCCAGTGCGTCTGAAGATTTTAATTTTTTAATGTTATTTATAGTTCAAAATATATATATATATATATATATATATATATATATATATATATACACACACACACACACACACACACACACAGTGGGGGGTGTAATAAATATTCGTACACTTGAAAAATTGTATTTCTATAAATGTAAAAGCCTTAAATAAAACAAATCTCGGCACATTTTATGTATAAAGACATACTATTAAAAAATTATAATAAACTTAATTAATTCTTATTCTAACAGAAATTAATCCATTTTTTTAAAATACTAACTGGTGAATAAAGTATTCGTACAAATCAATTATTAGAATAAAATAATCAATTAATTATGAAAAAGGTATATTCTAGAATGTCCCAGTAATGTTATCAGTAATTATAGTTAACGCTATTAGCCATTATCAGAGCATTCGACAATTTCTAGTCTTACGAGAAGGTTCTAATAATGCCTAAAGGTAAAGAATTGACTATTTCAGAAAAACAACACATTTTTCTCGGGAAAGATGGAAACAGTTACAGAACGATTTCTAACAACCAGAATATTCATTTTACTACAAATGCTTCGTTCATTGCAAGGTTTAAAACTCGTAACAGCGTCGAAACCAAAAACGAACAGGTGCTCCGATGAAGATTTCTCTAAGATCAGCAAGGATATTAGGACGCCAGATCCAACAAAATCCACAGGTTACCCGAGTAGAGCTGCAGGAACAACTGCGTACATTAGGGATTAAAGTAACCAAGCGTACAATAAGCAATGAACTACACAAAAACAGTCTGAAATCACGCATCCCAAGGAAGACTGCACTCCTCTTGAAACGACACAGAGATGCTCGGCTAAAATTCGTTAGAGAGCATTAGGATAAAAATATTCGTTTTGGGGAAAAGTACTATGTAGAAATGAAACTAAAATAGAGCTGTTTGGTCATAATTATCGAAATTATATGTGGAGGAAGGACGGTGAAGCCTACTTACCAAAGAACACGTTGCCAACTTTAAAGTTTGGTGGTGGCAGTATCATGATCTGGGGCTGTTTTTCGGCAAAAGATGTTGGCAGAAAATCAATAATAGATGGCAAGATGAATGCCGAAAGATGCCAGAAAATCCTGCAAGACAATTTAATGCGTTCTGTTGAGAGACTTCGGCTACCTCCTGATTGGGTTTTCCAACTGGATAATGATCCCAAGCATACCGTTAGATCTGCAAGGAAATGGTTAGCTGAAAGTAACCTTGATATCTTGCAATGGCCAAGTCAGTCCCCAGACTTGAACCCAATCGAGAATTTATGGCGATATTTGTAAATTCAAATTGGGAAAAGAGCACCAACAAATATCAAGAATTTGAAGACAATATGCCAAGAAGAATGGGACAAAATATCACTCAATGTGTGCAAATCATTAGTTGAGATGTACAGTAATAGACTGGTAGCTGTTGAACTCAATAAAGGATATTCCACAAAGTATTAAACTAAGTTAATATGCTTTTTTTTGTTTTGTACGAATACTTTTTTCGTCAGTTAAAATGAAAAAAATACATTAATTCTGTTAGAATAAGAATTAATTAAGTGTATTACTATTTTTTAATAAAATGTATCTTTACACATAAAATGTATCAAAATTTGTTTCAGTTAAGGCTTTTACATTTATATAAATACAATTTTTCATGTGTATGAATATTTATTTCCCCCACTGTATATATGAATGAATGATTCTTTATTTATTTATTCATTTTTATATTGTTTTTCCAACATTTGTTGAATAGGTATTTAGTCGTTTCTTTCTCAACTGTTCTCAAAAGTTCGCCATAGACTTGATATTGTGAAAAAAGGTGATCTTCGACTATTATTAACATCGATGGAATCAGATATAAGGAAACTCTCTGAGCAGCATCGACTACAAGAATTTCATTGAATAAATATGCCTTTATTTTTTTCTAATCACACACTTAACTTAAATTGGTTTATTAAAATTTTTAACTAGTGTGAATTCACTTGCCTGAAGAGTCTGCACCCCATGACCTTAACCATGGAAGAAACATTGTAATATTGTAATACAAGATATTTGTCAATAAATTTTTTTTTTTTAATTTTCTTTGATTTCTGGCGTTTATACATTTCTTTCCGGATCCCGCCCAAGTACCTAAGGTTAAAAATGACACCATGACACTTTCCATTGACAAAAAAAAAAAATTACATAGATAAAGCCCTTCGTAAAGTGTGGGCAGTACTTTTTTTGTATCTCCTTGAGGCATGG
Organism: Acanthosepion pharaonis; assembly: GCA_903632075.3. Classification (NCBI taxonomy): domain Eukaryota; kingdom Metazoa; phylum Mollusca; class Cephalopoda; order Sepiida; family Sepiidae; genus Acanthosepion; species Acanthosepion pharaonis. Next base: position 1,389,360 of record CAHIKZ030005089.1, on the reverse strand, counting down.
ACTACCAGGAATACCTTCAATTAGTCTACTGCAATCTTTTCCAACCAATCCTACAACAGGTATTGTTGATGTTCCCATATGCCACATTTTCGAGATTTCTATTTCAAGGTCCTTACATTTTAACAGCTTTTTCAATATCTTCAAAGATACATTGCAGTCCGCAGGGACTGCCATATCAACAAGTAGGCACCGTTTTGTTTGTTGTCGCTAATTTATTATTATTATTATTATTGTAGAATAATTTATTTACATTAAATTATTTTTCATTTAAAAATAAAACTATACTATTTCTTTCATTATTAAAACCTCAAAATTTTTGTTAGTGAAAAACATAATAATATTGTCTTATATCAAATAGCTATTAAGGATTCCACCAAGAAAAAAAATAGAAAAGGGGTCCATGGTTAAAAAAGTTTAAGAACCACTGCGTTAGATGGAGTTCTTTAAGGGAGTAAAACCTGTCTGTCTTGGGGAAAGATTATTTGCTGTATAAAAGTTATATCATGTGTAAAGATGTTATCTGGCGTTATTAAATCTACGTCATGAATGGGGAAAGCCGCCTTTAAACCTGCTTGTATATAAAGCATTGCAACCATGATGTCTGCCTGCATCACTGTCTTTCAAGATGCCCGTGAACAAGAACGTGGAAAGTATACTTATAAAACTGAACATAATGTCAAAAACCAGACATTCCTACAGCAGGAGAAGGTACCTTCGAATACCTGCCATAACACCAGGTGTTCGGATCAGCAACACCAGACTGATGTGAGAGTGACGATAAAAGGAATCACTCCAGCCGACTTGGACTGATGTGTTACATGCAACCAGAACAAAATAAATAGCCTTACTCAATGCCAAAATCTCTATATATTGTCTGCTGGAGACGGGCGTAAGACAAATATCATGGATCTGATTAGGCAAACGTACCGCGATGTATGATTTGAGCGTGTTACCATTGGAAAAATTTATGTTATTTCGAGTTGCTGTCTTCTAAAGAAAATCTTCATAGCGATTACTTTTCGACAGTCATAGTGATTTGAGCGTGTTACCATTGGAAAATTTTGTTATTTCGAGTTGCTGTCTTCTAAGGAAAATCTTCCTAGCGATTACTTTTCGACAGTCATAGTGATTTGAGCGTGTTACCATTGGAAAATCTTATGTTATTTCGAGATGCTGTCTTCTAAAGAAAATCTTCCTAGCGATTACTTTTCGACAGTCATAGTGATTTGAGCGTGTTACCATTGGAAAATCTTATATTATTTCGAGTCACTCTCTTCCAAAGAAAATCTTCGTAGCGGTTAATTTTCGACAGCCATAGTGATCATTTATATACATGTTTCAAATTAAGTAAAAAAAATAAAAAATTAAAGTTATAAGGATTTCATCATTTATTTCTGATAATGGAATTTTTGAAGGAATCAGCAAAAATCAGGGATGGTGATTTTGACCTATGATTGTTAATATATTTTACGAAAATTTATTCTTACCTATCAGGAATGCAGAATTGAATCAGCGAAGTAGTTTCGACAGACATCTGTCAAGACCACTTACAAAAACAAATTCTCTGCTCTAAAATTTGATTTATGTTTGAATTATTATTTTTTTAAACTGAATCGAAGTGAAAATGTCACTCTAGATTATTTGCCCATTACACACTCTCAAAACTTATTATAAGAATCCGAGCTCCAAAATTTGAGTATTAACTCCCGACGTCGCCTCTCTTTAGTCCTGAGTCTGAAAATAAACTACATTCAGATGCAAGGCCTCTGATCAGCTGATACGAAGTTTTGAACAGCATGGAACCACTTTTTTAATTGCTGTTGTTCCCAAGTCAACCCTGACCCGGTGTGGTAGCACCTGTTAGGGACACAGCTATCGGCAAATAGTGAACCCTCAAATAAAAACAAAAGCTTATGAAAGTATAAAATATATATTTTATAATAAAAACACAGCAATACATTTTTATATATTAATAAAAATTACCAGCAATATATCAATCGACATGAAATATCTCTTTCATAACATTAATCCATTTAATATCCTACAATTTCTTAATCTTTAACCTGTCAACCCTAGATCGTCAAAGTTGTTTACCAAGATGGTATCATCGGAGGACCACAAGGCATTTTTTTATTTTTCAGTGTTTGTTGAGGTAGGTTACTTAAAATAGATTTTCTTCGTTTCTGACACTGTATTTCAGTATATTTTGTTCAAGAGCATTTTGTTTATTTATTTCAATAGTGGTATTTTTTCAAACAAAATATAATCCATATTTTCTTATTTCAATAAAATATAATACATATTCTCTTATTTTAATAGAATTTAATCCATATAATCTTATTTTAATAAAATATAATCCTTGTAGTTTTATTTTAACAAAATGTAATCCATATTCTCTTATTTTACCAAAATATGATCCATATAATCTTATTCATAAAATGTTTACGTTTTTTATATTCCGACTGAATACGGCATAAAAAAAACAAAAAAACAACTATATTATTTTCACTAAAATGAATGGTGCAAATTCATCTATTTCTATCGCTACAGTCTTTCGCTCATAGAACAGTTGTTCTGGTCTTCCTATGTGTCCCACAGAAAAAAAAAAATTGAATTTTGTGGCTCTGCTACTGCCCTGATGTGAATGGAGTGCTTTGGACACAAAAAATATTACCGCAGCTTCAATGGATCTGAAAACTATTATTGGTGCAAAAATATATGACGTAATAATATCGTTTTTTGACGTATTTTTTAACGTCAAAAAACGACATTATTACGTCATTATTTTTGCACCAACCTAATAGATGATGGAATCAATTTGGATTACTTGCCCAGCCCAGAATGTTGGGATTTGTCAGTTCCTTGCCTAACTCCAATAGGAATCTCTATCTGCGATTTTTCAGGTGGCGGTTCTTTTTTATTTTCGATGTCCAAATTATGAAATTATTTAGGACGCTAATTCCTGAAAAATCTCAGAGGCCTTCTTGAGATCTGTTTGGCACATGAATATTTTCTTAACAATTTGTCGGCATTGTCCACCCCGCTTTGGAGAATTTGAATTCAAGTATCATGTTGGGCTTCTTGTGACTTTCATGGCATCATCAAGAAATTGACAGGAAAGTACACGAAATGTTGTGTTTTGCTTCAGGACATAAGCGGCCACTGCTATCTACTCTAATATGAATTTCGATGTCTGTACCTTTTGCAGGTTCAATTGCTCTCACTGTTCCTGTAATAGCAATGTTCTTCTGCAACAAAAATTCTGCAGTTGTCATGGACGTAAGAAAATATCCATTGTCACACCACTAGCAGATTCAAACAGTGGCTCCATCAAGTCACAGACTATGTTTTCCCCGGTGAATTTCTGGTTATACAAATATGGCGTCTTCTTCCCATATTTTGCTGGTAGTGTTACAGGTACTGTCACATAGGACATCTGAGAGGAAATGCAACTATTTCCCATCTATTGTAATGACTTCAAATGGTTCGAAACTACTTGCAATGCTCGACAAACCAATCTCAAACATCAAGTATAGCTGCACGTTTATTTACATTATTTACATTATTCGGACTATTGTCCTCATCTTTGTCGCCATAGTTATCACAATATTTTTTGTACGCTCCGGCCTTCTTCAGCTTTTTGAATGTCGAACTGAACCCTTTATTTCGCTCACTGGGGTAGACTGTTCTAGTTCCACGTGCCATGTTTGATGGATGTCAGTTATCAGTTATTCCTGCTAATTTCTCTGTGAAAGTTCTCCACTGCCTTAACCAGGTATTGAACTCACACTCTTTGGGTCACTGTCACTGGATCTAACCAACGCTTCATCCACTGTGCCATGTGTCGACATCTGGGTATGAATTTCTGGGTATTATAAACCTAATGTCTTCAGCAACCATTTTTACCAGTGTTCATATTGCAATTTTTGCTGTTATCATTGCATGTTTTTACCAGAGCTCATATTGCAACTTTGTTGTTATCATTGCTTTTCTCTAGCACTCCTTATTACTGGTTCCCATATTGTATTTATTTCTATGCTTGGTCGGCTCAGGAGATTTTTGTGGCCTAGCATATGTGTTCCAACCCCCTGAAGAAGGCCGGAGCGTACAACGGCCGAAACGTTGTGATAAATATGGCGACAAAGATGAGGACAATAGTCCGAATAATGTAAATAATGTATATAATACCTCATCTCAGAAATATAGACGTGCACGTTTATTGTTTTCCCTTCTTTGATCACGTGTTGATTTATCGTAAAACCTGATATATTGAAGGATGTGCGCAAATCTGTTCTGTGCTATGCTAGCAGTAAAAACGGCACGACCAATGTTCACATCTATTGTCCCCATTTCAGACATCGTTTCCTTTTGGCATCAAAGAGCCCCAGCAATCTGGAGGACACCGAATTCCCGCAGGATCTACATCTATCGTAATTTTCATTCTGTTTGGAGGGGCATTTGCATTGAAATCTTTGTCAAACACGTGACGCTTCAGTATTGGTAAAGATTCACTTCTAAAATTTGATCATTGAAGAACATGTTGATAACTTCGGACAAAGTGATTTTGGTATGAATTGCGGGTGTTGGCCCGGGAGATCATGTGACAATGTTACTTTTTGCAACAGCTAGTCTCCGGGACGACCGAATTAGACCATTTCCTTCCTGATTTTGCAATGAATTCCTCTTTTCCCCAATCTCCATCAGAATATTTGCTGTCAAGATTGTCTTTTGCTTTAGACGCATCTCCTTGTGCAATAAATCTGATAAAATTTCAATGTTCAAAACTTGAAAAAAGATAAGAATTACCAATCCAAATTTCTAACGTAGTATAACAAGGGAAGTCATATCGGCACGCCAAAGGGGAGTCATATCGTACGCCAAAGGGGAGTCATATCGGGATACTAAAGGTAAGTCATATCAGTACGCCAAAGGGGAGTCATATCGGTACGCCAAAAGTGAGTCATATCGGGACGCCAAAGGGGAGTCCTATCGGTACGCCAAAGGGGAGTCATATCGGGACGCCAAAGACGCCAAAGGGAGTCTATCATATCGTACGCCAAAGGGGGAGCCATATCGGAATGCAAAATATCGGGCCAAAGGGGGAGTCATATCGGTACGCCAAACGCCAAAGGGAACGCCAAAGGGGAGTCATATCGTACGCCACGCCAAAGTGGAGTCATATCGGTACGCCAAACGCCAAAGTGGAGTCATATCGGTACGCCAAAGGGAAGCGATATCGGAATGATAAAGGGAGTCATATCGGTACGCCAAAGGGGAGTCATATCGGGACGCCAAAGGGGAGTCTATCGGTACGCCAAAGGGAAGCCATATCGGAATGCTAAAGGGGACTCATATCGGTACGCCAAGGGGGGTCATATAGGGATACTAAAGGTAAGTCATATCGGTACGCCAAAGGGGAATCACATCGGGATGCTAAAGGTAAGTCATATCGGTCAGCCAAAGGGGAGTCATATCGGTACGCCAAAGGGGAGTCATATCGGGATACTAAAGGTAAGTCATATCGGTACGCCAAAGGGGAGTCATATCGGGACGCCAAAGGGGAGTCTATCGGTACGCCAAAGGGAAGTCATATCGGAATGCTAAAGGGGAGTCATATCGGTACGCCAAAGGGGAGTCATATCGGGACGCCAAAGGGGAGTCATATCGGGATACTAAAGGTAAGTCATATCGGTACGCCAAAGGGAGTCATATCGGGATACTAAAGGTAAGTCATATCGGTACGCCAAAGGGGAGTCATATCGGGACCCCAAAGGGAGTCATATCGGGACGCCAAAGGGGAGTCTATCGGTACGCCAAAGGGAAGCCATATCGGAATGATAAAGGGAGTCATATCGGTACGCCAAAGGGGTGTCATGTCGGGATGCTAAAGGTAAATATCAGTCATATCGGTACGCATATCAAAAAGGGGAGTCATATCGGTCAGCCAAAGGGAATCATATCGGAATGCTAAAGGTAAGTCATATCGGTACGCCAAAGGGGAGTCATATCGGGACCCCAAAGGGGAGTCATATCGGGACGCCAAAGGGGAGTCTATCGGTACGCCAAAGGGAAGCCATATCGGAATGATAAAGGGGAGTCATATCGGTACGCCAAAGGGGTGTCATATCGGGATGCTAAAGGTAAGTCATATCGGTACGCCAAAGGGGAGTCATATCGGGATACTAAAGGTAAGTCATATCGGTACGCCAAAGGGGAGTCATATCGGTCAGCCAAAGGGGAGTCATATCGGTACGCGAAAAGGGAGTCATATCGGGACGCCAAAGGGGAGTCATATCAGGATACTAAAGGTAAGTCATATCGGTACGCCAAAGAGGGGTCATATCGGTGAGCCAAAGGGGAGTCATATCGGTACGCGAAAAGGGAGTCATATCGGGACGCCAAAGGGGAGCCATATCGGTACGCCAACGGGAAGTCATATCGGGACGCCAAAGAGGAGTCATATCGGTACGCCAAAGGGAAGCCATATCGGAATGCTAAAGGGGAGTCATATCGGGACGCCAAAGGTATTTTTTGTTTTTTACGTTTTAATGAAAGAACTTTATATAAGTCTAATTGTATTTTTTATCGTAAACTAATACGGGATACATACGAAAATAAGAGGAAAATAGTTATAGTTACATCAGGTTCACTAAAAATGTCACACTGGTGTTCACCAAGAACCCCAGACCCGGTACGTTACGGGTTAAAGAAATCAAGCTGTTTTCCAAAATATAACTTCAAACAAAACTAAAACAAAAATACACATATCGCAGCCTGTAGAAATTATATCCACAGAAACATGTATATGCACAAAACATGAGTATCATCTACCATTTATTCAACTGTGAAAGCAGAATAACATTTATTTTATTTATATTACTTCAAATCTCCCAATAAAATTATATTTCGACATTATATGACCCATAAGGCTGTTGATAATGTGTTAAACATACAAATCAAATCGTCGTCTCTTGTTGACCTATGTTAATATAAAGCTTTCTAATAAGCCATATATGAGACTCCACTTTCATGGCCACGAAATGAGGTCGTTTTACATAGACGACGGTTGACCCTCGTGATCGGAGGAGTATACGCACGTGGGTGTGCCTCACACAGTAACGGTTCTTGGAAAGAAGCTGGCCGAATGGAACTTCCGCCTTAGCAGTAAAATACGAAGATAATAAGGATGATTGAGCCCTATGCCTTGGCGTGTATTAGCTGTAAAAGGCTTAACTGGTAGAACATGGAAACGTATCAAGCGATAGTATAGCAAGTGGCAAGCAACTTTCCGTCTGTTCATTTTAGGTTAGAAAGTAAATAGTCACCGATAGGGCCGTATAAACGAATTGGAACGCTGTCAAGGATGAAAAGAGGGGATTGGGCTGCTCCAACCCAGATAGGACAGATATACTCTATTTTTTGTTTGTTTGAGTTGATTCTTTTAAAGCCAGAGCATAATAAGAGGTGCCTGATACTTTCAGGAACGTTACAAGGATTAGGTTATTTTCCTAACATCTTTAGCGGTGGATCTTATTGATATGTCCCGGAAATGGATATATTTGTTTGAAGTAGCAAAGTTCTCTGTACCTTCACATCAGTCTGTATTTATGGCTGACACCAGCCAATCATATTACTGTGAGGGGGAACCCAGGTGTATGCATATTCATTATATAATTTACACATGAAGTCTGAATGAGATTAAGTCCTAAAAGGAATTACTTTGAAAGTTCAACCGTTCTTCATGAAAAAAATTTAGCGCCTACTCGATGATAATCAAATGTTACCATCTTGGTTTTATTAATAACGAATTTTTCTCATCCCGTTCATTTCGGCTTCTTGTCTTCATCTGTTCTAGATGATGAAGGGACAAATTAATCAGAGAAGATTACCCGCAGGTTATTTTGGTAAATTTTAGAGTTAACTTCTGAGTGAAAAAATAGTTCGAATTGAGACATAACTTAATCAAAATCATTATCCCTCTCTTTTTTTATTTTGGCGGTTGTGAAGGAGACATCGAATTTTTCAATATTTTTTGATTAAGTAAGAAAGATAGATCTAGATCTTGCTACTTTGACTCGTCCTTCGTTAGGTTTAGTCTAAGGTTTAGTTATTCTTTAGATATTCCAATATTTTAGACCTTTAAAAGATTTTTTATATCTTAAAAATAAGTGTTTTCTTTTAAATTTCAACAATTGATTTTTTTTGTTCTCAGATTCTCTAAAACCTAGTAACTTCTTGAGCCTTAGTGGCTTTTTTGCCTTTTTTGGAGTGAAAAGCTTTTAAAAAAACAAAACAAAGCGGCGTTCGAAAAGATGAATATTTTTTTTATTGTGCACAGTAAGATGAAAACCGAAATATAAAGTCTGATATTCTGGACTTCTTCCCTAAAACAAATTTTGTTCCAACGGTGAACAAAGGAATGCCAGCTCTCCGATTAACCTACCCGCTTATTTCCATAATTTACCCTGGAGTTTGAAAAGGGTCTCTTCACATCGCTTCGATGTTGCAAATCTGAAGTTGATTCAACATTAATTTGAACGAAACCAAGATATAGGATTTTCAGTGAGAGATAGAAGAAAAAATCTATAGAAAGAGGAATTCTTTCTTGCCCTTAATAGAGATAAAAGGATTTTGTAGATAGAAAGACTGTGACAAATTGGTTGAATGAAGTTAACATTCAACAAAACTCTCCAGATATCGAATTTATTCTGTCGAAAAAAAATACTGTTTCAAAAATCACCTCTATTACCACATTTAGTAATATCACGGGTATTACCACATTTAGTAATATCGGGTATTACCACATTTAGTAATATCACGGGTATTACCACATTTAGTAATATCACGAAATTATTTCTTTATTTAATCTAAGCATCTTTCAATGTCTAGGGATATCTCATCTTGTTCTTAATTCATAGAGCCTGAGGGACATATCTTAGGTAGATCTTGTCTAAAAAAAATATTGAGTAATATCTTCCCTAGACGCTTTTTGTAGTCTTATGCTCAAATTACGTTGTGCGCAAATCACGTTGTGCTCAAATCACGTTGGGCTCAAATCACGTTGAAACACCGGTTCCAGTACGATAACGGAAGTTAAGCAACGCTGGGAAAAGGCATGAATCCACCTGCCCAGCTATGGGTTAATTTGTAGGAATTGGATCAGTAAATGAGGATCCCCCCCTAAAAGATGCTTACAATCTAGAAATCTTTTCTGCCTTTAAGAACCTGCACAGAGATTGAAAAACCGTAAAATATAAAACAATAAATAAAACCGTATTTTTGGTATTGTTCCTTTATCCATTTGCACAAACGTGCCAAATAATCTATATGCTTCTTTCCTCTGTCCCACTCTGAATTCCTAATTTTATAAGCCGTATGCCTTCAGGATGTGGGCAACCATGACTCTCGACAACTTCATATATTTTGTAGATCTATGAATTTTTGGATCTCTGTAAAATCTTCCTGAGACAATATCTTACACTCTGTTTACACAACGTTTGCATGTTTTTCTCTGTCTTTCTTGCCGACAATATGACATGTGAGTGTCAAATTCCCCAACTCCTCTTTCCTCATTATGTTCCACAGATATTTTTTGTTCTACCTAGAACATGCTCTTGTCAGCCGTCAACCAAGGGAGATAGCACAGTTTCGTTGGATCAAAACTTCCGATTTTCCTCAAAACTTCCTCATTGCTCACATGTTTCGTCCATGATATTCTCAGCTTCTTTTTCTATAACTATATCTCTCTTTACATTGTTTACATTCCCCAACTTTATTATTATTATTATTATTATTATTATTATTATTATTATTATTATTATCACAGTTTTATAACCGTTGTACACTCCGGTCTTCTTCAACTGTCTCTTGATGAGCTTAACGTTTAGGAGATTTCGAAATTATTTCTTTATTTAATCTAAGTATCTTTCAATGTCTAGGGATATCTCATCTTGTTCTTAATTCATAGAGCTTTGTTATTACTTTCTCTTCCCATCTCTCGCTGTCCGTTTCCACTACTAATCTCAAGAATTGAACTCAAAATTATTGCAACAAAATTCAATAACCAAGTCTTTGGTACCCTTGTAAATATACTTGCCTCAAGTCTCATTCGTGTGGAACTTATCTAGCATTTACGTGATAGATTGCATCTGGCAATTTCAACTATAAAAAACAAGACCTATCGACCAATTTCCTACTGCGCTTAAATTCGTAATGTTAGCGCACAGTTCGTCGTCGGCACCCATTCGCATCCGACCATCGGGATTGTCCTCCATTCTCCTTATTCCATTTCTCCCCTCTGGTGGCGATGACGGAGGTGGCTGTGAAGACCAGGCCAACTCCTGAAAAGTCGTGAGCAGGAGTCACAGAGGAGTGTGGGCGGTGGACGCGGCTTGGCGAGTCGGGTCCTCCTGACATTACGTCGCAGATCCTCTTCTTGTTGACAATTGGACTCCAAAGTCTCGTTAAACTACCCCCACCCTCGGAAGGTCCTTTTGTAGCAACGGTTTCCTAGGTCTCATGATTGATGTTGGCCTGTGACATGGATGTTTTCAACCGGTACGTGAACCATCGTTTTGGGCCACCACGTAACCTCTTGCCGCTTGGGACGCATTCTGGGCACGTGACCCGCCCAGCGGAAATAATGATACAGAGAGGTAACCTCAATGCAAGGAAGCTGTGTTAAAGGTGTCAGGTTCCTGTTTCTTAATACTTTCGCTATTCCAATGCTACTTCCGATTTCACATCACATCTTCTGCCGACTGTAACGTGAGATCAGTAGTTTCCAACTTTTTTTTTATACCATGGAACCGTTTCGTGCCGCACCTTTCCGTGGACTGTTTCTGGCCCATATGTATAATTTAAGCGCATTTTGAAAAAGATAGCAATAATAAAAACAGCAATTTATTAAAGGGAAGAAAATGTCTATAATCATTTGAGTCACATGTTTCGACTCCAGCCCGACCACACCCTTGTGTGCTTAGTTTCCCAGAATCAATGCCTATTACACTATTATCGCATCAATACCAACCCGCAACCCTGAACTTGTTTCTTTACAACTAGACGGTTCAATCTGGTGGTGAAGAGAGACAATGATACTCGATGTGTTTTCCTTATGTGTTGTCTACTTTGTAGTATTGTTTCGTTTTTTGTCAGAGCAAAAAACACCGCTACACAAAGATATAATGTTTGAAAAGGAAGCAGATCTTTCAGTGCTTTTGTAGCGATTCCAGGATATTCTATTTTGACTTTATTCTAGAATGCAAGCAGATTTGAATCAGTTTGCTTTGGGAGTACTGCTGAAATATATCTAAATCCTTCTCCCGTATAATGATCAGATTACACTAAAAATGGCGTATTTCTGCAATGAACAATGAATCAACACGCTCCCCGGAGTTTGAGATCGTTTACAAAAGTTGTCACGAATCTTTTTATACGACGGACCAGTTTCTTTCACCGAACTGGTAGTGTCACGTACGTTTAATTTAAGTGCATTTCGTTAAAATGGATAATTTATTAAAGGGAGGAAAAAGTGCATAATTTAATTAATTTCCCTGAATCAATATCTATAGCACAATTATCAGATTAATATCAACTCCCCATAAAGTAGAATCAATATGGAATCTGAAAAGTGGTTTGGATTAGAAAATTAGTTGAAAATTATGAAAAATAAATAAAAATATACATTAATTTTAAAATGTATTTACAGTAATAAATAGTAAAGGTAAACATAAAATATACATTAATTATAAAAAAAAAATTAATTAGAGAATTTTCAAATTAAAGTTCAATATTCACTTTATCTATGACAATTTTAAACCAGTTAATTATTTCTTTGTAGCAAATAATTCACGAACGGTCCGGGGCCCCTTGATTGGTGACCTCTGCTCTCTAAATTTATGGGATTTCTTTTGATCACCAGTTTGTAGCTGACCATTAAAATTCAAATAAAAATTTACATAAATTTGAAAAGGCTATTTAAAAGACAGGAACGTTTTTAGACGGTTTGGATGACTAAAATAAATAAGGTTAAAATTAAAAAAAACAGGCAATACTGTTTATAAATTCTGTTTTGTTGACATTTCTTCATTTAAAAAAAATAATTGTTTCATCGCTTTTCTTAGTTTTTGGAGTCATGGCGTCGCGTTTACTTCAAATGTAAACCATGATAACAAAATAAAACAATTGAAATCATAGACGGCTGATTGATCTTTTGTATATTTTAATCATTTTATTTATATCATATCTAGTCTACTTGATACTGGATATTCGTTTTAGCCTCTGTTTTTATTTTAAGTGCAGAACACTTAATTGACATCAAAATATTGTCATACAATTTTGAATTACCAGGAATAGGTTATTCCCTTTAGTTTAACGCTGTTATATAACAGAAACTCTTTCATGATTGCTTCTAATATGAATATGAAAGTTTAAAATCTAATCAGAGTACGAGCAATATAGGGACCTCCACAAAAAACGCGATACCTAAGGTTTTAAATAAATTTTTAAAATTAGAAATTTTTCTTGAATGTTTTATCTTAACTTAGAGCTAATAGATTTAATTTAATATTTCCTATAAGCAAAATTCATTACTGTCTTTCAAAAACTAATTTCAGTTAACTGGAAGCAGATTTTTTTAAACACCTGATTAGCACACACGTTTTTAGTTCACTTTCATAGCAGCAAAAAGTGGAAGCAAAGCTAACATGAAGAATGGAAAACAATTGTTCTGGGAACTTACCCATAATAATAATGGACTATTCCTGACATTATAAATATTGCGCCTCTCAAGAGGTATGGGGATATATTGTAAGATGAGGAGAGATACTTGAGAACATATTGTAAGGACCTTGGAATAGTGACACTTGTCGAGACAACATAGTTCACTCTAACCAAATCTGATAGTTATTACTAATACTTCTACTTATTTGTATTATATTTCTGTTGCAATATATCTTTTTATTCCATAGCTGTGTTCATGTTATTCTTTCATTGGTTCTAACCGTGGTACAAGGAACTTGGACCATAACAGTAATATAATGAAAATATTTAACTTTCCACAATGCCAAAAGCCAAAGCTTTGAAAGGAAACTGCAATCAATCCAAATAATAGGAAGAGGGATAACATCAAGTAGACTTTGCAAATGGAATTGACGGAAAAATGTTTTAAGAATAACGACTTATAGATTTCAATTAACAGCAAAAAATAAATATTGCTTTGCTTGTTGATTGATTTGTTTTTTTTACAACTTATCGACCCCTTGCAGGTTATTTAAAGCTAGGAAATCATTTTAGATTGTAAGAATGTTTTTTGAGATAACAATATTTTAGTGATACAAGTCTTACTAATTAATGTGTACCTGGAAGAGAAGATATGGATTCATGCCTTCCCCAAGAGTATTTCCGCGTAAGTGAATATAATGAACCTAACGGGAACTGGAACCCTGCGCAAAGATTAAAAATTATGAACCATTGTTCATCATTCCACCTACATATACTATCTCACCTGGTATTCAGAAGCGGTCACCCATCTGTGTAATGATCAGGCTCGAGGTTGCTTGATTTTGTCCATAATAATTGATGATTTAATTAATTCTAAATATTTCTTGTATAAAATCGGCTAATTCCACTCTGTTAATCGCCATGACTTTATGGAATCCTCCATATTGCCTGTCACCCCCTACTGGAAGATGCACTCTTCCCCAAATTAACCTTTAACCAATCATCACTTCACTTTTCCAAACTCAACTTCCCATTGGTTAAAAGAACACAAAAATATCGCAAGTTGAGGTAAATCCTTTTTCCCGCGCAGCTGTCTCGGGCCTAATAGAAAACCCCAAAATCTATAAAAAAAAAAAAAAAAGAATCGCTCGACTTAATTCAAGTCAGTCAGACACTGAGTTTCGAGAGATGCCAGCAGACTCCACGCGTGCCAACATACTGACTCAATTACAGTGCCAGCCTCTCATCAACTCAACACAACTCGCACTACTATTGCCTCGTGAAGATACTTAACTTAGAATTTAATAAAAAAGTGACATTATCACTACAAAATAGTAATTCTACATTTAATCAACTTTAGCATGTCAGTCAAAGGCACACAACTCTTCATAACTTGAATCAACACTTACAATTGTCACACACATACACACTATTATTTGAACTCACACAATTGACATTTTACCTTGCAGAAATCAAACAAACTTAAACCATCAACATTCATTCACCAAATCTATGCATGGACACTTTTTACAATCTTATCTTACTTGCCACATTTAACAAGCAACCTATCATCACTTTGTGTATGTCAAATATATATATAAATATATATATATATATATATATATATATATATATATATATATATATATAAATTCATGTTATTGTCGAAATCTATAACTACGTTTCTTTTCCTTGATTTCTTCAAGTTGTATTGTCTTCATATATTTGTTTAATTTATTTGTTGTGCATAAATGCATAATGTACACGCAAATTTTAGGCCTCCACACAATTCTGACACATCTTACTTAGCATGAATTCTGCAACAACTTTAACCACTACAATTATCATTAAAATAACTATAGATAATTATTGACGGTATCGTAGATATACGAACAAAGGAGCGCATAAGATGAAACCAGCGAAACGAGTACACATTCCCGCCAGGGTTGTGGCGTTCATTTTTGCACTATGATGAATTGAATGGTGGACACTTGGTCAATTATGTTTGTGCTTTTTTTCTGCAAAAGAAATGATTGCTTCAGAAGACATTTTGCAATATAATTTCTATTATTTCTGGCTGTATGCCAGTCATGTTAATAGGTATTTATTAATTGTAAATTTAAGTTTACCACTATGCCCAGTAGGTTGATTGAACTCTAATTAAATTCATGGTCTGTCATTGACATATTGAAATAACCCTAGAAACTGAAGGAGTGTGCGTCAGCAGAACGTATTCAGATGGATTTTAGAAGTATGTTTATGTTTAGAGACAAGAACAGACTTTATAGAGGAAATATAATTGTATAATGTATATAATGTTATTTTATTCATATATTTTTCTATCATACTTTTTTCTTAATTATTTCTGTTGTTCGCGGTGCAACTGGAGCTGACATTTTCCGTGTTTCTCTTGAATATTTTGGTGAAAGTGCTTAATGTTGGGAATCATTTCTAGCACAGTTTAATGTATATTTTCCCTAAAATTGGTATTCATATTTTTTTTATTGTACCATATGCAGCTAATTCTTATATTGGATTTTTGTACTGCGTTCTGTATTTATGTGCATTGCGTAAAATCCTCTTTTTAGGCTTGTTTAATAATCTCTTTGCGTCATGCATCTAACCTTCTGTAGAATGGATATCAATCATTTAAGTGCCATTATTGATGTATGCTTTGGAAATCTTGTCTATTTTGCGGTAGACTGGCTGACAACCAAGGCTACAAAACACGATCTGTCCTGCTATTCAGTCCATAGCTGGAGAGAGGAAAAAGAGATTGGTTCATACATTTTCCAAGAGTATTTACAAGAACGTGAATGTGACTGACCGGACCGGAATCAGATTTCACACGGATTTAGTTTCTGGCCTTGAAGAATGTCTTCATGTTTGAAAAAAAAAAAGCGGTGACATCAGCCCTAAATTGCTAACCAGCCATGTTCAGATTAACCTACCCGCGATATGCGAGAGTATCAATAACCGTCTTTATAGCCGTTTCCCATCATACATAGACGATCATGACTCTTCACACTTCCTATTCGTTTTGCGATATTTTTTTTTTATAAATCCGTTCTTTCTCCTAAAGCTTGTTTGGTTTTACATTTACAAAAGTTTGTTAGATTGGTCATTCATTGCTTTCATCTGTCCCCACTGCTTTCAATATATCTTGTGAATATCCTATTCTCCAAACCTTTCCTCCTCATGCGTCTTAGAAATGTCAACAGTCTCTTTAACTACATTTAATCAAGCCCAAAATGACAAACAAATGGATTATGAGTAGTTGCCTAAACGTGTCATTGGTCATACACCCATAGACGAGTGATCCAAAATCAGAGAGTATCAAGGCACCGTGTCCAATCTTATGTTTGTTCTAACCATTGTTTTAATCAAAAGGAGTCCATTATTTTCTGTCGCGAATGAAATCAAGATGGGGTCAGTTTCTTTCTTTGCGACGACATGCAAGGTGGATTTGTCTTTGTTTTTAACTTCTAGGATTTTTCTAAACAGGCAAGACCTAAAAAGCATCAGGCGGTGTGAATTCAGAGTTTTTTTCTTCTCCTAGACTGGTTGCCAACCAAAATTATAGGGCATATTCCGTCTTTCTATTTATCCATAGCAAGAAGACATGGATTTGTAGAGGGATAAGCGTGTTAAAAGCAAAGAAAAAACAAACAGCGCTACAAATTTTAAATAAATTTTATTATTGACTCTTTGTTTTCTTTCAAGTTGAAAGAAACTAATTACAATGAACTTGTGAAATAAACTCCCACAAAAATATGTAGTTTATGTTCTTTACAAGACGCATAATAAATTGTTTATTATGATAGAAGAGACAATTAGTCTACATCAGGAGAGTGTACCGTATTTACGTTGTTTTATGAATACGAGTAATTTTTCAGTAGTCAGCATACGAGCAACCATAACTAGCACTAACATATTATTTACGAAACTCCGTTCGTATGATTTTTGTTTTGCTTAATTTAATTTCAAATCATAAAAAGGTTACTCTATAAAATCTGTTGAATATTAAGTAATTAATTATACCAACGTTGTGTGAATTCATTTTGCACAAAACCACAAACGCTGGTCACAGATTTTCGCAAAAAACGAAAACTGATTACTAATTTTGCAAATTTACGCTATCGTATTTATAACAGATAAATAGGCTCCCATCATCTAAAATTCAGATTTATTAGTTTATTTCCCGAATTATTAAATATCTATTTTAAGGAGGAAAATATTGTTGATTATTTTCTGGAGCGATCCTTCGAATTACGTAGAAGACAACATACAAAATGGCCTGAAATTTCAAAGCTTTAAGTGCATTTGAAATGACGTCGCTGATTGGTTAATAAAGGCAAATGCAGAAATTAACATCTGGAGCTGACTTTGAGCAAAAAAAAAAAAATGAGTTAATTGAGCTTTATAGAAATATTACTTAAATCTGTTTTTCTACAATTTTATCGGGGTTCCACAATTTTCTACCTTTCCCAATGCTAATAGTACATTAAGTGAATGCAATAAACTCGACTGGAATTCGAACTTGGTTCTCCGATTCTTCAATCCGAACCGCTACCTATTACTTTACCGGTTTATGCCTAAAGATCCAAATAAAAACACGAATTAGCATGTTATCTCCTTCGCCATCATGGCCGTAGTTATTTACTAGTCAACAATGATGCTCTGACTGACTAACGAACACCTATGATAAGAAAACGAGCTCATTAACCATTACGAAAAACCTACTCCCTGCTTTTTTGATAAGTTCTCTCTGTTAACATTAATATTGACGGAAGAGCCTTTTACTAACCTTTTGGCTGGTTATTGTGGGGGAAGATCCAGCCCTCAGTCTCAGTAAAATGCATTACCCATAAATCTTCTGCTGAGAGAAAGCAAGGCTTATTCCCCAAGCACTACATCTCCCATGGAAAACCCTTTTTAATCGCTGTTGCTTGAAGCGTTTTCAAAGGAGAAATGTCAATTGCGCTTGAGCAATTCGACTCTCCGGAAGCAGTGAACACCCACTTGATGATTGGCCTTGTGTCACATTCTATTCGAATTGCTGTACGTAAAATCACTCTTGCCGAAACAAAGCCTGCGTCAAATTAGGTAGTCGTGGACGTCTCCCCTGACTCAAAGGCCTAATTGCTTGAACCATTCATAAATGAAAGTCGACATTAATGATCTTTCGACAACAGGCAACTGCTAGAAATTATGGGAAAGATCCTCATTGTCTACTGGAATTAATGGAACGTAACTGGTTGGAATGTCGAAAGAGACAGAAATGCTTGGCGCCGTTGAACAACGCTACAAACATGTATTATTAGCTTGGCCTCTTAAAGACATCCGCAATATGTAATTCTCTATATCAATGACAGACGATCAATTAGGTTGCACTGATGGAAAGAAGACTATTTCGGCGTCAAAAATGTGCGTATTTCACAGAAGAATAAAGGGAATAACTTTTATATCTTTGAAGTTGTGATGTTATTTTTTTATTTTATTTCATCTCAAGTAAAGCAATAAACCAAGGGTTTACTTAAGACGTAAGGGGTTACTTAGTGCTTGAGAAAATGTTAAAAATATAATATTAAGGATAGAGGACAATACAAGAACAGGTATTAAGAAGATAACGGTCGATATAGCGTTTAATTTCTTGAAGATCAATGTTCGCTGGAAAACAAAAAAAAACGGATGTGAGAAGTGCAATACAAGAAACTGTCAGCGCAGAACACACACACACACACACACACCATATATATAAATATATATATATATGTTTTTTCTGGTACAAAATTTAAAATTTTTATGGCATTTCTTTTTAAAAGTACAACCGGTTTCGTCCCAGGACTATAACGAATGGAATGGAAAAAGTAAAAGAGCATCCATTCGTTATAATAATTTAATTTACACGCTTTTATATTTTTAAATCACAGAAAATAAATTTGATAATTCCTGGGATGAAACCAGTTGTTCTTTTTTAGCCTTTTAAAAAAATGCCATGTAAAAAAAAGTGCTATATATATATATATATATATATATATATATATATATATATATATATATATATATAATTAGAGAACAGGCAACATTATATATATAAAGGGGTTGTTTATATCATAAATTATCCTCATCTTCGTTGCAATATTCACAACGTTTCTGCCGTTGTACACTCCAGCCTTCTTCAGGTGATTGCAATTTCGAACCGACCCTTTTCTTTCGTCCACTGGGGTAGATCGTTCCAGTTCCACGTGCCATGGCTCTTCCGGATGTCGCAGTTATTTCCTTTTAAAAGCTCTACAAGTTTTTGGTCCATCAATGTTGTGGCCTGGTATTGAAGTCATAACTCTTTGGGTCAAGTCAATGGATCTAACCAACGTCTTTATCACCAGAAGAAGGCCGTAAATAATGTAAATAATGTAAATAACCTCATCGCAGAACTATAGAGAAATATAGAACGGCTTGTAAAAAGAACCGATAATGTCTAATTTTAATTTCCTTTGTCGAATATAGCGTTGTGTATTGTAATGAAAATTGTGAATAAACTATCGAAAGTCTTTGTTTGCTTCAAGTTCTATCGCCCAACTCCCATATTTTCAAGAATCGCTGCGCTGTCTGTTAAGCAGAATTCCTTTGTCTACATAATGTTATTCTTTGGAAACATTTGTAAAGTCGTATATACTTAGGTTGAATTATCATTTCCTTGGATAAAATATATTTAACATAAGTTTTGTGTTTATTATGTGATTTAGGGTTGAAATGTTTATGCATACCAATACATATTTTCTTTCTTCATGTAACTGTCTAATTTAATGGAACTGTTGTTTGACAAATGACATATCAGTCTGCGTGGGAATGGAATGGTTTCAACTGATAGAATGACGGCTTTCATACAAAAACAAAAACAAAAATGAAAAATAAAACAAAAGAAACAGTCAATTTTATTCTTGCATTCTGACCGGAAGATGACCAATTAATGGTGTTCATATATTGGATTTTCAGTTTGATCTGAAGCTGTCATGTCTAACTCACTACTTAACGTCTTGTCAATAAAAGGCATTTCTGGTTTGTATCATATATATATATATATATATATATATATATATATATATATATATATATATATATATATAAACGTTTAAACGTGCTACTAGATTGTCATTTAGGTCCCATTATTTTACTGTTATTATAGCTAAATGCAACCGCTACTTATACCCCAATAATTTCTTTTCCTGCTTGTGGAACTTACTTCCTTTGCTTGCTTCTTGAATGCAGCGTCAATCGCCATCTTCAGTTTTTTTGAACCCCGTTTATCTTTTGTCCTTTCCTCAATCCTCCTTAGGTTCCCCTGCATAAGCGTGGCCTGCCCGTCTTGCTTGCGTTGAAATGATAAATAATATCATCTTATTAAGGAAAAATGTGCTTTGTCATTTTGCCGAAGAGCGTATATTTTATTATCGAATATTCAGACCGGTGGACGAAAATGAATAAATCTACTGTTTAGTTAGTAAACGGATCGTCTACTCAAATATGAGTATCCAATAAAAATAATGTGTGACGTGTTTAAAATCTGTCGCATTAATAAAAAAAATATTTCTTTCGAAAAATATTTTATTTATGTTTTGACAAAAAAACTGAGCGTATATGATAACTTCGAAGAATCTATTACGAGAAGCATTTCGCTTAAAGGCACTGTTTAAACCTTGTTTGATTGGCAAATATTCTTCGTGACTGAGTCGGCTAAGCCACGTCGGATATAATCAGAGGGACGCAGGTTCGAATCCTGCTGTAGAGTGCCTATTTTACTTTAATAAGATTTCTCGAATAGTCAGGCCAGCAGACGAAAAAATAAATATACTGTTTAATAAATAAACCAAGCGTCTCCTCAAATAGGAATATCCACTAAAAAGGATGATTAAAATGATATATATATATATATATATATATTCTTTACTTCTGTTTTCTACGTGTCCTACAATACTCCTTTGAGCAAATTAATTGAAAGAAAACGAATAATTCCGTTTTTACTTACTTTTTCGTGTTTTTTTTCAACGAAACATGACCCAGTGCACATGTTAGTACTTCGTATGCCCATTCTACGTATTCTTCCCTTGCAGATTGACCACAGATTTTCGAGTGGATTTAAATAAGGAGACTTTCCGGGCCAGTCAATAGTACTTTGATTTGCACACTGGTAAGGCTTGACAGTGTAATCGTGCAGCCTTACAATTTTCGTACTCTTCCTTGAAGTTACGTCCATCGCAGACAATGCCCGTAGGACAACTAATCGACAGTCGAGACAATAGTGTCAAGGTGTGATAAAAATCTAATTCAGTCACGGATGACGCAATATATTTCAAGGACAAACAGATTTCATCATACACCCCGAAAATAGATTCATATTACTCCACACCATTGCAAATGACCTAATCGGAGGGAAAAATAGAAATCGATTACACCCTGTAAAATCCAGTGGGTCTAAAACTGACCGTATGGTGAAAGAAAGGAAACTAAAGCGGTCGATCCAATAAATTTGAACAGGGGTGTATATTATCTTGTTGTCCGTCCGTGATTTCCTGGCGTACAATTAAGATGGATACATACCCATCTTAATAGGTTTAAATCGTGTTTAGAGACATTTGTCGTTATTTAGTTGTGAATATTGGATTGGCTCCATTGTTCCCCTTCCTTTCTAAGTTTTTATTTGCGTCTTTCAGAAAATCGAATTATATTCTTTTCCCTGGCAGAGATGTTTCCTTTGCGAGGTATAAAACAGAAAAGGGCATATTGTTCGAATTATATGAGTAGACATCCCCGTATTTGAACACTAGAGATCTATATCTCCCGGTCTGTGTAGTCGAGAGTCTTAATAAAAAAAAGATATGAGAGTTTCAGAGGAAACTACCGTATAGCCCGGCATGTATTAGATCTCTCAGTCTTGGAAGTCTTCCACAGTGAAGGAATTTTAGATTATGCTATTAAAGAAATTCACATATGCTGTTGAGACTACTCGAAGACCGTAACTTCTGATATTCATTTTGCTATTCAAAACAAAAAAAAAAAAATAAGTTCAAAGGCGTTAACAGATTTTATTTATACTCCGACATTAAATTCTTATGGCATTAAAGGCTATACTTATTCAGTCTGTACAGAAGCACACAATGATAAATCTAGGTTTAATATGTCGGTGTATAAACGGGGAAGGTTTATAGACATATTTTATTATATCTATTTTTTACTGGGACATTAGTGGAACGACTTTCTCTACTTATCGAAGTAATTGTCTACAAGACGAATATCTGTCTATATTTCTCTGACGAGGTAGTATAACTATTTGCATTATTTGCATTGTTCGGACTGTTGTCCTCATCTCTCTTGTCATATTCACAACGTTCCTTCGTTGTAAACACCGGCCTTCTTCAGGATCTGTCCATATTTATGAGATTAAATATTGCAACTATTTGCTTTATTTACATTATTCAGACGATTGTCCTCATCTTCGCTCTCCTATTCACGACGTTTCGGTCGTTGTACGCTACCGCCATCTACAGGTGATTGAAATTTCGAACTGAAACATAACTCTTTGAGTCAAATCACTGTATCCAATCAACGTTTTCTCCACTGGGCTATGTGTCCCCAAAAAGAATTGTGAGTTCAATACCTGGTTAGTGCATTAGTGAACAAAAACTTGGAGAATGTTGAGTTTAAGGGAGATAACTGAGACATCCGTAAGAGACATGGCAGGTGGAACTGGAACAATTTACCCCAGTGGACGAAATAAATCGTTCAGTCCGAAATTTTAAATATCTGATGAAGGCCGGAGCGTACAACAGCAGAAACGTTGTGAATATGGCAACAATGAGGACAACATTTTGAACAATGTAAACAATGCGAATAATCTAAAAGACTAGTTTGACTATTGTTGGGCTGTGACGTGCGATGCGTAAAGGTTAACTGCCTCATTAAAAGTAGCGCCCTTTGATTTGAAATGGTAACTCTTCTTATTTTATGTACGTTGGGATCTCATTTGTGCTTTTGGTGGTTACGTTCACTCTTTACCATCCTCGTCCCTCCTGGGTATGACGATAAGCTACATCTGCGAACTGGGTAAGTCGATACACTACATCCGCTTCCTGGGTAAGACATTAAACTACACCCGCGTCCTGAGTATGACGATAAACTACGTCCAGCAGCAAGGCCTCTGATCAAGAGGTTTTGAGAAGCGTGGAACTACCTCTTTGTTTCTGGCGTTCCCAGGTCGACCCTGACCCGGGGTGGTAGCACCTGTTAGTGTCCCAGCTATGGAAAAATAGTTGACACCCAAACTTGTGTAAAAATAGGTTTTAATACCAGAAATACTTTGTAATAAAAAATATTTCCAGCAGTAATTTTTTTAGGAAAAAGTATTGTCAGCAATACTTTAAAAAAAATACCAGCAATACAAACAGCTGTAAGTTCTTTGAAAAATATATGACCAGCTATAGATTTCTTCATGGAAAAATATTCCCAGAAATTGATTTTTGAAGAAAAATATATTACCAGAAATAAAAATTTTGTCGGCATTAAATAAACCATTGAGGTTGATATGCCGTAAAACAGACTAAACCAAAGCAAATTACCATTCTCCTATTTTCTGCAAGTAATTTATTCTCTGTCTGTTCTTGATCCCTTTGCAACCAATATGCCTAGTGATTTTCAATTTCTCCAGAACATCTTTCCTCATAATGTGTACCAGGAATTTCAAGATTCTCCCTTTTTGTTTCGTTAGCATCAATTTATTTTTAGTTTCTAATTTTCTGAATACGTCATCGTTGTTCGCATAGTGTTCTCAGAATTCCTTGGAAGAGCAACATATCTTTCGCATCCAGACTCCAAGCATTCAATGCCACACAATATAGTAGATACTAAATAGCATTACACCATTTTTTTGTTTCTAAGAACATTAACTAAGTCTTAATACATTGCTTAGTTTCTGTAAGTCTTATTTTTCTATTCTGATGGACCTTCGTATTATTTTGTTACATTTTCCGTCAGTTTTTACAATTCATATTCAGCTCATTCAGAAACTTAAATTTCTGTAGCTGCTTGTTAATATGCAGGGCGTAACAGGAAAATTGTTCAATTTTTAGATAAGACTCTGAACTGTTGTATCATAGAAATGATTGAAGATATTTTACTGGAATTCTCGGAGTTTTTTTTTTATAACACTATTGTAATCTACATTGAACAATAAGAATGTATAATTAATCTCTAAGCTTAACAGAAGTACCATGATGAAATCGATCATGAACGGAAATTACATACCATTAAATAATCGTAGCTAAGGATCGGAAGCTCCTATATATATATATATATATATATATATATATATATATATATATATATTCCAGGATCGTTTTCCAACTCATTCAAGATGATCTTTGTCCTCTCTAACCTTCTTTCTGTACTGGAGTAATAAGTTGTCTCATAATTTTCACATCTTACGAATTTAGCTGCATCTTTTCTAGTTGACCCCGCATCCTGTTGTGACCTCGTGATCCAGTTTTCTTCCCTACTGATTATCTCATTTTTAAGCTTATTCACCGTTGTCTTGATTTTTCTTGAATACAATGTGAAGATTGAAGCCAGAATATGTATGTTGCTACCATTACTGAAGGTATGAATGATCTTTTTTCCTCTTACTATTGCTCAGTTAGGAAGGCAGTGGTTTTCACACAAACAATGTTTAACCTGCTCTCTTTTTAGTTGAGTAACTCGAAGGGTTTCCTTGATTCTCACGAAAAATGGTGTCAAGTTGGATAAATATCTTATCCAAAAACCCGGAAGAAAGAAACTCAATTAGTTTAGTGGTATTTTTAGATATTAAACATTTTTTGTGTGATAGATAATTTTGCCGTTACACGATTTGTCCAATTTTGCTGTTACACATGGTATATGATTATATATATATATATATATATATATATATATATATATATATATATATATATATATATATATATATATATATATCATAAAGTAAAAGTTCATCTGTAATATAATTTGATCCTGATTCACAACAAGAGCTCAATTTATTTATCGAAAGGTCGAAATAAGCTTATTTCCCATATCAACCGATTTCGGATTTTATTATATATATATATATATATATATATATATATATATATATATATATATATATATATGTGTGTGTGTGTGTGTGTGTGTGTGTGTGTGTGTGTGTGTGTGTGTGTGTTTGTAAAGAGTTGCTGTGATATATATATTTGAATGATAACTCTAACATTTTTAGTCATTTAAAACAACATACCTGGTCGCGTACACTATTCCTGAAAATCATTGTTGAAAACAAAACAATACTTAAACATGAAAAAATAAACAAAAACTAAAAATATATATATGACTATATCTGCTTTACTTTGTATTGGGCACTCTTGTATGAATAGTAATTGTTGGTTATTGGAATTCATTCCGTATATACCAATTATATACTTGGGTATATATATATATATATATATATATATATATATATATATATATATATATATATATATATATATATATATATATATCACATTCTGTCGCCTCTATGTGTTAACTTCAA
The DNA here is from genome assembly GCA_903632075.3 of Acanthosepion pharaonis. Classification (NCBI taxonomy): domain Eukaryota; kingdom Metazoa; phylum Mollusca; class Cephalopoda; order Sepiida; family Sepiidae; genus Acanthosepion; species Acanthosepion pharaonis. The sequence goes on along the minus strand of CAHIKZ030005089.1, from coordinate 1,364,042 downwards.
TGTTCAATTTTATGTTTAAACACGCTCTATCTCTGATATTGAGCAGTTTATGCCATAAATATAGCACACAGTATATTTCTTCATATATATATATATATATATATATATATAAGAGAGAGAGAGAGAGTAAGAGAGAGATATGACCTTCAGCTGCATTTTTACAACACTAACGCAAAAGAATGTAATAATAGCATTAGCAAACTAACTATCGGTAAGATCCATTTAAATTTATAATATAACTTTAGTTGAAAATATTTAAATCGCAGACCGCAGAAATATAAATTTACTTATTTCGTTTAAATAACCTAAATTCAGTAAAAAAAGAAAATGGAAACTCATATCGTTGATATCCGAAATTTGTATTGTTTTGTTTCTTTGTTTTTTATTTATCCCGAGGGTGTTAGTGCAAATAAATTTTAAATCGCTGATTTCAGGACGTAGAGGTCAGTCTTTTCTTTTATTTTGTCAATGTCTTATATAGAAATGTTTTCTTTTTCTGAGCTGAAAATAGACCTCTATCTTTCTATTGTTATTTATCTTGTTTTAGCGACTTTGCAAAACGTTTCTAAAAAAAATGTGCAAAGTTGTTTTTCCCTTTCAAACGATTTGGTTTGATTTAATTTCGAAAAGACTGTCGATAAATAGAATACTTTTGTGTGTTAGTGATTTATTTTTCGATTGCTTTTATTGTGTACAGGAAAAAAAAATCTACAAATTTTCACTGTTATTGGAATTCCAAAACTGTTGTCCTTCATTTAAAACCAAACTGATATTGAAAAAATACAATCCTTGAAATGAGAAAACTACAATTAATTTCCATATATTTTCTCATTTCTTTTCTGCAGCAATAAATGTAAAAAGAAAGGAATAATAGAACAGAAATTGTGAATATTTGAAATATTAATACACAATTAATATTTCAAATATTAATTATTTTAATTAATCTAATTAAAATATTATATGTATTCCAATGTAGAAAGAAATTTATTCAATAATCTATGGAATACTCAATATTTTATTATTACCAAATAAAAAAAAATGAGAAGTAAAATGAAAAAATATTACAGAATCACTAAATATAACGTAAAATACATTTCATTCTTCAATATATGAATTAATTAATAATGCGAAATGTCAAAGTGAAACTAAGTTAATACAAAAGTGAAAGTGAAACTATGTTAATATTAAAGTGAAAGTTATATTAAGTAAAAAGTTAAACTAATTTAATATTAAAGTGAAAATAAAGATACGTTAATGTAAAAGTTAAATTGAAATGAAATTATTTTTAAAGTGAAAGTAAAACTAAGCTAAAACTGACCTCGTAATATATTTTATTTCAGTGGCAATTCGTTTTTTTTTAACTAATTTATTTATCAGATTTATTTTTGCAGATTGACTAACCTCACTTTGAGATGTCAACGAGTGCAAATTCCTGTAGTGAATCTCTCAATCATTCAAGTTTAATTATGGAAACGAGTAGGGTCGAGAGGAATATGAAAATTATGCACAATACACATTAGTTTGTTAGATGATTCTTTATAAAGAAAGTCACACAATGGTGCCAAACAAGTGTTCAGACTTACATTCAATGCTACAGAGAATATCTAATAAGACTTTTGTGAGAAAACTGGTAGCCTACTTTAAATTATTTATCAGAATACGTCAACAGTCTGCCAGTACGCTGCTATTACAGAACTGCCATTAAACCTCTTCCTGATGGAGTTTGTTTCAAAATAAATAAAAAAAACAAGAATGTCAGTCGTGTAAAATGTAGAGATAATACTATTACGACACACATAAAGAATATATACAACCTCGAAGACTTACTGGAATTCATCCCTGGTCATAAATTGATATTATGAATATTTTGAGTAGTTTTATCTCTTTAACAGATATCGGTGACAAATTGGGAACTCAGCTTCAATCACTTTCACACTGTCGTAAAACATATGCCACTGACATTTCTATAAATATTTTCATGGCAATTGTTCTAATGAGCTTTTTTTTCGTACGTCAACTTCATAAATTTTAAGCGTAACACTATATTAGCAGCATTTCACTGTTGAAATTGTCAAAGGTAACCGTAATATATCATTTCAAAGTTTTTTCTTCACATTTCTCACCTGTGAAAAAAAATCTTCCAACTTCTTGTCTTGCTGCCAACTACACCCTTTTACAAATTAATTGAAAGAAAATGAATAATTCCTTTATTATTTATGTTATTGGTATTTTTCCAATGAAACATAACCCAGTGTACATTTTAGTGCTTCTTATGTCCATTCTACGAAGTCCTTCCTTGCATACTGAATACAGATTCTTGATTGGATTGAAATCAGGAGAGTTTCCGAGCCAGTCTATAGTACTTTGATTTACTCATTGATAAGGCTTGCCAGTGTGTTCGTGCGACGTTACAATTTTCGTACGCCCCCTTGGAGTAATGTCCATGGCAGACAATGACCGTAGGACAACTAATCGACAGTCGAGACAAGAGTGTCAGGGCGGGATAAAAATTTGATGCCATTACAGATGACGTAATATATTCAAGGCCAAACAAATGTCATCATGCACCCCCAAAATAGTTTCATATTACTGCATATTACTGCACACAAATCACCTAATCTAAGGCAAAAATAGAAATCGATTACACCCTGTGGGTCTAAAACTGACCGTATGGTGAAAGAAAGGAAATGAAAGCGGTTGTTTAAATTAATTTGCACAACGGTATATAATCGAAAAAGTTTAAATGCAATGCCAGTCATATCCTATCTCTTTGAATATTATTGTTTCATTGTCCTTTCTACTCAATTTCCTTCACGCTATCGTCTTTCATTCTCAACAACCCAATGCGCCTGTGCGGCTATATCGCCTTGTTTGGGGTGACACGAATCTATAAACTAAAGACTTAACATTTCACGGTTTCGTGGATCAGGAAAGATCAATTATTAAGGAGGCAAATGTTAATCTCCCGACTTTTGTTTTAATCATCGAATACATTTTCAAGGAAGCATGAAGAAATCCCTTTCTTAGTGTGGTACTTCTTTTTCAGCCTTTGAGACCAACAATTCAATAATGAAAAACCATCTTTCACTGTAGCTGAGATTTTATTTGCATCGTTTTCTTCTGAAGAAGAACACGAACAGTTCCCAAGCGAAATACTATTTTCACACACTGTAGGGTCGACTTAATTTTTTTCAAACAACGTCTTTCTATTAATAATTCGCTAGTTTGCCGTTTACTTAGTATAGCACAAAGCCAAAAATAAGGGACTTGATCTCTTTGGATCTAATTACCGCCTTCATCCACTGGGCCATGTGTCAAGTGGATAAAAGCGTTCATCCAGTGAATAGACCCAAAGCGTTGTGAGTTCAGTAACAGGCCACAGCATTGGTGAACCAAAAATTAGAGAGTTGTGTTAAAGGAAAATTACTGAGACATCCAGAAGAGGCATGGCATGTAGAACTAGAACAATCTGCCCTCGGTGGAGGAAATAAGGGTTCGGTTCTAAATTCTAATCACCTGAAGAAGGACGGAGCGTACAACGGCCGAACTGTTGTGAATATGTAAATGAAGATGAGTATAACTGTCTGAATAATGTAAATAATGCAAGTAAGCTTAGCTAAGTTTGGAACAAGGCCACGAGTATGGAGCTATAAGGGATGATCCAAATCACTACTGAGTAGCAATGATCAAATCAATTAGCTAGCAAACCATTATCCCAGGCAATTATTGTAGCAATTTTTAAGCTTAGCTTAGTTTGATACAAGGCCAACATTATGGAACGCTCTCAGGAAATCGAAAACACTACTAAATAGCAATCGTTAACGAAGCCTTTAAGCTAAACATTAATTTAGAGCAACGTACCCGACAAATAGACCAATAAATGCTGTACGATTCTCCACAAATAGTTTGCAGTCGATATTCTTATCAAGAATGGTGTCCATTATGGCGACTAAAAGCTGCTTTTATTATAATATGGAACGTGTTAATATTTACCTTTGAATTTATTGGCTTTCATCTCTTCAGATTCACATTGTCAATGAATTTCCATTTAAAACAAATTAAGAGACAAATCTCAAGTAATTACACTTAACAAATATTAGCATTTGAAGCGACTATAGCAGTAAATGGATATTTGTTATTATGTTTGGCGATTGTGTTTGCTTATCTTTTACTCATAGACGGGAAATGAAACATTTTGAATACATTTCTTTCTTCAAAAATTTCAATCCAATCAGATTTTCACAAGGTAGTCGTATGTTACTTATCATTGGATATCTGAAAATTGTGACACGTACTGCCGGACGATTAGGAATATTTATTATATTAATTACAATTTACTTAGTCGGGCACAAAGCATATGTAAACACAGAGTATATGTTGACTAGTAAACATGAAGATTATGTTGATTTGTAAACACAGAGCATATGTTGATTAATAAACACGAAGCAGATGCTGATTAGTAAACGCGAAGAAGATGCTGATTAGTAAACTTAAAGCAGATGTTGATTAGTAAACCCCAGAGCATATATTGATTAGTAAACACAAAGCATATGTTGATTTGTAAGTACAGAGCACGTGTTGATTAGTAAACACAAAGCATATGATGATTAGTAAACACGAAGCTTATGTTGATTAGTAAACACGATACGTGTTGATTAGTAAGCAGGAAGCATATGTTGATTAGTAAACACAAATCATACGTTTATTAGTAAACAGAATCATATGTTGATTAGTAAACACGAAGCACATGTTGATTAGTAAACACAAACCCTATGTTGATTAGTAAACACAAACCATATGTTGATTAGTAAACACTGAGCCTATGTTGATTAGTAAACACAAATCCATTGCTGAATAATAAACACAAAACATATGTTGATTAGTAAACACGAATCCTAAATTGATTAGTAAGCGCTCACCTATCTGACCAAGTTTGATACTTTTGTAAAATTAAATTTTCACCTAGTGAAAGGCCCAACAGTACTTAAGGTAGAGAATTACTAAATTATAGTATAGTATGGACATCAGGATTCGTTCGATAGAGAACGGTTGATTTTGTTAAAAGGTGCTTAGTCTGGCATAAGGTTCTATGCGGATTCACAAGTTCTAACCCATCAAAGAAAAGTACAAATTTCACGCTTGTTTTTAGTAAATGTTACAGGAATAGCTGTGTAATTGCAGATTATCATGATGCATTTGATTGGAAACGGTTGACCTTAGATTTGAAGAGGTTAATATTGTAGTGTTCGGGAAAGTATCCTTTCGGGAATAGAGGCATTTGAGAAGAAACCGTCCGAATAGAACATCTGTTTTATCAATGGAATACGAAGGAAACAAGCTGTTAATGTCTGAACATGTGGAACTCGTGAATGTAGCTCGGGTGAACGTTTTCCATCGCGTTGCTTACAACGTTCTGTCGGTGGTAAGGGAGTTGTAGCTGGAAAAACCATTCATCGCCTACAAGGACGCGCACAGATTTCTGAACTCTTTCCAAGGCAGTAAAAGTTGCTTAACTAGAGGGTGCTAACATTCTTCAAAGTAGAAATGTCCTGTTGGATTTTTTTTTGTTTGTTTGTAGCACTGACATTTATCTCTTTCTATTATGTACGTTTATGTCTCTTCAGGACGTAGACGATCATGGCTCTCCACAATTTCCTGTGCTTTGTACTTCTTAGTAAATGATGTCATTTCGCCCCCTCCTAATCCCTGATCTGTTAACCATGTAGATAAGGAAAGGTATGCATTATTTTTTTCAGTCCATCTTGCCATCTATATATTCTGTCAGTGTCAAACTTTCTAATCCTTCTTTCCTCATAATGTGCCATAGAAATTATAAACGCATCTTTCTAATGTTACATACATATAAATGCCCTTTTTATTTCAATTTTCTATAAAACTTCGTCATTGTTAAAATGTGCAGTCCATGATGTCCTTAGCATCCTTCTGTAGAACCATATTTCTATTGTCTCAAATGTCTTCTTTATCTGTGAGAAATATAGCCAAGTCAATAGGACATAACAGTTAAGAATCTTTCCTTTTGTTTCTCAGGAGATTTTCATGTTTCTTAATACGTTTCTTAGCTTATGAATGGCATTTTTCCTATACAAATGCGCCTTCGGATATCAGTGTCGCATTTTCCGTCATCTGGTAAAACAATTCGAAAGATATTTAAATTTTGTACTTTTTTGATACTGGCATTTCCGATATGCCATTCGTATTTTAGATTCATCCTTTCCCTAACAACTATTCATTTCTTTGACCACCTTCTAGTTACCTTTCTGAGTCTGCTATCAACAGTGACATGTGAATATATTTTACTGTTAGGATTGTGGTCGCCAATATGAATCCTGGAAGGAATTCTTATTCTCTCAGAATCGCCACACTGTATTTAGGTTGAATAAGTCCGGTAAGAAGCCACATCCTTGTCTTACACTACTTTCTAAGTCGTTGTTAATGGTCTGGAATGTGAAAATGTAGGTCCACTTGTAATGGTGGTGGATATATTTTAGCTTCCTGTCTGTTTGCATCATGTGTATATCTTTTGTTGTTAAGATGGTGGCCGCCAATAATGAATCCTGATAGGACTTCTACTTTTTACAGAATCACTTCACTATATAGGTTTAATAAGTCCGATAAGAAGACACAGCCTTCTCTTACACTCCATTTTATGTCGTTCTTAATGGTTTGGAATCTGAAAATGTAGGTCCCCTTGTAATGGTTGTGGATAGATTTTAAATTCCTGTCTGTTTGATATCAACACAGCGTCATCTGTATATCTTGTGTTGTTAAGATGGTCACCCCCAATAATAATTTTTAATTCCCTCGGAATCGCCTATAGGTTGAATAAGTCCGGTGAGAAGACCCACCCTTGTCTTATACTCCTTTCTGTTTTTGTATATGCATTGGATTCATATTCTGTCTATATTCACGCGATTCTCTTCCAACTAAATGCCCTAAAATGACAGTGAAGAACCAAATGAAATAGATCCGAACTAAATGCAATAAATTGTCAAGCAAATAAATGGAACATTGTTCAGTTGATAGATATTAAGATAATCTGAAATATCAATAACGCAGTGAAGATAGATCGATTGACTGACACGAAATTGGCGAGACTAAAAAAAAAAGTCTTACAAATATGAATAGAACGAGATATAGATAGATTGACATTCAAAAAAAAGAGATCTGATATAGATCTTTTCATTTATTTTTTTGGCATATGACCGATGTTTGTATAAACTAAAAAATAATTCCTTGAGACATGAATAAAAAAACATCTATCGATTTCTTCCATGCAAAATAAAACACGTTATTTTCTGTTTCAATTTAAAGAATAACTTTTCTGGAAATTTCATTTCCGTCTCTTCTAATATCCAAATTGATTATAGTATTGAAAATGGGGAAAAAAAACATTGACGTTCGCTCTGATAAAGATTGATTTTCCAAATAAAAACCGTTGGCATTTGATCTTTCTACGTGAGGTTTTTGAAAAGGAGTTGATTGAAAAGTACATTTGATACATTATAATTTACACTTTAACATAATTTCCTTCTGAAAACTTTAGCCCATTATCTGCTTACACACACATTCACACAGATAGATAGATAGATAGATAGATAGATAGATAGATAGATAGATATAAAAAACACATAGATCGATCGATAGATAGATATGAATAGACGGACATAGATAGATAGATAGATAGATAGATAGATAGATAGATAGGAAAAACATATAGATCGATCGATAAATAGATATGAATAGACGGACATACATAGAGATGAAAAAATTTAGATAGATAGATAGATAGATAGATAGATAGATAGATAGATAGATAGATGTAGATATTGGAAAGACTGATATAGATAGATATGAAAAAACATAGATAGATTGATTGGTGGATATGAAAAACGTAGATAGATAGATAGATAGATAGATAGATAGATAGATAGATAGATAGATATGAAAAACACATAGATCGATCGATAAATAGATATGAATAGACGGACATACATAGAGATGAAAAAATTAACATAGATAGATAGATAGATAGATAGATAGATAGATAGATAGATAGAAAAAATTGAGATAGATAGATAGATAGATAGATAGATAGATAGATAGATAGATAGATAGATAGATAGATAGATATTGGAAAGACTGAGATAGATAGATAGATGAATAGATAGATAGATAGATGATGGATAGATGAATAGATAGATAGATAGATATGAAAAAACATAGATAGACAGATTGATAGATATGGAAAACATAGATAGATAGATAGATAGATAGATAGATAGATAGATAGATAGATAGATTTGAATAGACGGACATAGATAGATAGATAGATAGATAGATAGATAGATAGATAGATAGATGAATATGAGGAGACGGACATAGATAGATAGATAGATAGATAGATAGATAGATATGTGAAAAAATTGAGATAAACACATAGATATGAAAAGACTAACATAGATACGTAGATAGATACGAAAAGGCAGGCAGACAGACACATGGATAACTAGATAGATAGTTTAAAAATATAATTGTTACAAACTGTTAGGTGAAACTCTGAGTTTCATGCTCTTATTATGGTCAGCACAAAATGATATGGTTCAAATATATATGTGTCATTAGTATAAGTTGTAAATGTGTTTTTTTTACATCGAAAACTATTATAATAACAGCATCACTCACTGTGCGCTATATATATATATATATATATATATATATATATAGTGAAATACATCTGTTTGAAGCTTTGGGACACGTCATCATTGATATTTAAAGCCAATGTTCATTAGAAGTTTCGGGTCATTCAACAGCATAGCCCCTTCTCTACGGAGATCCAACGGATATTGATCGTGTAGAGACTCGTGTGCTTTCCATTAGTTACAACTTTCCTGATTTGTAACCACGAACTGCGCCTCATCTTGGCCACATATAATGTTGCATACCCCCTTTGTAGGAGTCTTGGTCTAGGGAGACGAGGTAAATTCCACTATAATAACGTTACCTTCTTTCACGGCCGCTTGTTGGTTTTGGTTCGGGGATAAAAAAGACATCAACAAAGAGAAGTTTAGCTTAAGGATTTTATTAAACACGCCTACCTAGCCAGTGGAGATTATCTCCTCCTCCACTGCAGATCAGTTTTCAAAGACAAAAAAACCTGTCTCTATCTATTATTCCAACGCTAACTCAGCTAATCAAAATCGACTTCCTTTATTAAGTCTTGCATCTGACCCCTAAGTTTAAAGTGACGAAGTCAGAGCAGAAATACACTTCTCTAAAAAAGAATAGTCTACTAGCCTACAAGTCGTTATGTGTCGGAAGGTTTTTTATTTTATTATTATCTATCTGATTATCTCTTTATTTATTTGTTTATTCAAGTGGGTGTTTTATATATAAACCGTATTGCAGTGAATTTCAATTTGTTTTTTAACGAACCATGCTTAAAAACACACGTAAACCAAGAGAGAGCTTATTCCTAAAATTTCGCTTGAAGATGAAACGGGACTAAACACCTTAATTCAACTTAATTTTAATAATTATTTGGATGGTTTCAGTTCTCGTTTTTGAAACATGAGAACACTTATGTAGCGAAGGAATCATATTTTTAAACAAAAAAAAATTATAAAATATTATATATATATGTGTGTGTGCGCCTGTGTGTGTGTGCCTGTGTGTGTGTGCCTGTGTGTGTGTGCGTGTGTGTGTGTCCAGATTTACAATGAACGAAAATATCAATATGATACAGCAAGAAAATTATGAACAAAAACCTCAAATTCTAAAATACTTGGGTTATAAAAACAACTATGGCCCCTTGTTCAACCTTATTAAAAACAGGAAAAGATCAGTATAAAAATAAATATGCAAAATATGTCTATATTAATCAATGAAACTTGTTTGAATGACTATATATATATATATATATATATATATATATATATATATATATATATATAAAAGAAATATACTCTTAAGGTATGCTATATTTATGGGATAAATGCTTAATATCAGAGATAGAGCGTGTGTAAATATAAAAGTGAACGTTGAAGTCAACACTTAGAGTCGACAGGCTGTTTCATGCTAGATGCAATCGTCAGGCCACGACTGTTGTTTTTTTTTCTCGGCTATTTATATATATGGATAAGTGGTGCATTGTGGGTATTATCATTTGGCGCTTATTTTGCTGGAAGTCGTTTATTTATTTATTTGTATTAAATTATTTTGCCTGTTTTTATTTATTTTTATTTTTCATTGATATATATATATATGTGTGTGTGTGTGTGTGTGTGTGTGTGTGTGTGTGTTTGTGTGTGTCGAAGGAAGAATAAGAAAAAGACGCCTTTCTTCACCGAGAAAACCTAGCACTATTTAATATAATTTAGCTATTATTATTAACAACACTTGAGAAGAAAACGGTGAGATGATGTCAAACACAGAAGGTAAACAGTCAAAATACGTAGACAAGGTAGCAATGGAAAGTGAGAAGTGAGAAAAAAGCGATAATATACATTTCGTAAAAGAGACAGCCAAAACTGTAGGCTTTGAACTGGAGATATTAGCGTTCAGCGGGTACAGAAGTTTAACGCACGGAAAATACCATGCATAAAATCGAATGCACATTTGAATAGCGAAAGATGTCTTCTAGAAAATTAGCAAAGCATTAGTCAATGAGAAAATGTCTCTAGAAGACAAAGAAACAGTGAACTGCTGTGTCATATCTATCCGTCTATATAACAATGAATCGCTAACAGTTTCCTTACAGATGAAGAAAAACAGTGAAGATATAAACGGGTATTGAAGATATCACAGACGCAACATGGGAGTAACGGGTAAGATTTAAAGAAGCTGACACTAAAAGGGAATCTTATAATTAAATTTAAAAAGTGACAATTGACAATTCGGGTAGATTTAATAAGGAAAGCATAACAGTTCATTTAACTTAGACAAGAACAAAGTGTATTCTTCATTCTACTAATTTCTAATTCTAATAATTCTAATAATTTCTAATATATTCTAATATTCTAATATTCTAATATTCTAATAATTCTAATAATCATTCTAATAATTTCTAATGGTAATGAAAATATTAGCCGCAAATTTATGAGAAACGATTTGCCATTCACTGGCAGAGCTATAAGTCTATTTTTGTTTGAAATATATAAAACCATTCGGTTAAAAAATTCGTGAAAATAGTCCTGTAACTGTCATAGCTCTTTCCAGTATTGACCTGAGCTTTCTTCTTAACCTTTTGTTTGAAGTAATGTGAAACATCAAAATCTAGAATATGTCATTTATTTACGCTTCGATATCATTTTAATTGTCGCTGTTATTGTACGTACTTAAGTGATATGGTTTCTGTTATTTGGTACGGTTCTTTGTTTGTGATACTGTAGCTTTAGTTTGTGTTATGGTCCAGTTTCTTTGTAGCACGGTGATAGTCCAAGGTAGAACCAATAAAGATGAACTCGAACACGTATATGGAATAACACAGATATATTACAAACAGGAATATATACAGAGAAGTAGAAAGTGTTATTACGAACAATCAGGTTTAGTAGTAATTGTCTGAACGCGACTGTGTTTCTGACTGCCTGTGACTTGACTGACTGACTCGCTCGTTCTGATTGACTGACAGACTCCTGACGGATTTCACTCCAGACTTCAGACTGAACTCTCTGCTTCCTCTTGAAGCGCAGTATTTATTACGTATGGAATAGTCCATTATGTTATTATGGGTAAGGTCCCATAACAGTTTTCAAGGCTCGTCTTCTTTACTAAGCGTATATAAGTATGACACATCTACATATATGAGTCATTCAGATAGATTAAAAATGCAGTAAACAGTGTTATGTTTCTTTTGTACAAGCTCACTGACATTTGTTTAGAGTGGTTTCTTATTATTCTACATGCCATGCCTCTTTAGGAGTGTCAGAAGTTCGCAACGAATTTTTTGTCGGCTTTTGTAATGTTAGCAAATACTCGTTGTCATTTTGATAAGGCTCGAGACTTTGTAATGGCAGATACAACTATGGTAACGCCGTTGAGCAATACTGGTGTTAGACGCCTTCAAATAACACTCGCACTAATAGTACTTGCTCAATAATACTCGCTCGAATAGTAACTAATGTATAGTGATCCGTATAGTGATCAGTATATAGAAATAGTGTAGAATTAGTGAATAATATAGAAAACAGCGAACCGTATAGTAATAGAGGATAGATTACATATAGTGATTGATTAGACGTCACGCTAATTACCATATATATATATATATATATATATATATATATATCCATTACATTCACTTACGTGCTAATACCCGTGAGAAAGGTATGATTCCTCTTCCTCTCCCTCCAGCTATGGGTAAAATAGCAGGACAGACTGGGTTCTATAGCCTTGGATGGCAACTGATCTAGGAGAAGGACAACTCTGAATTCAAAACCTGCGGAGGGTCGTTTGGGGACCTTGTGGCACTTAGTGTACCAGGTCTCTGTATTCGGCCCTTCAAAAAGTGTAGATGGTCCTGCACGAAGCCTTCACCACTATAATCAAATCTCATGTGCTGTTGTCGGGCTGTCGGTTTCCTGGAAACTGATCTGCTTGACCCTCATACGTCGAATTTCGACTGGAGAGTCGACTATATATATATATATATATATATATATATATATATATATATGTTTTCTTTATGATCACGAGATCTACTTATTCAAAATGGGATCGCCCCTGTTTGCTCACTGGTGATCTATGTTCAAGCGACACTTTATTCCTATGTAACATCGACGTAAAGAGTTTGCGTGAACGATTTTAACTGACAAAGAAAGATGGTAGAGCGCCAAATATTGTTTACTACTAGAAGAGTCATGATTACCCAAATCCTGAAGAGACACACGCCATAAAAAATTACCATAATTCGCGGAAGAAGTCATTAACTGAAAAGCTATGTTCGAAAATGAACACGGAACGATCAGCATAATTTGAGAATACGCACGTCCAAGCAAGAAAGAATGTCGCCATTTTAATTAAATGGCGTGAAAATAATTGCCTCAGCATGCTAATATAATTTCTACACTCCTTTTAGGGGCAGCCTAGGCTCGAAGGTCGAAGATGAGGACCCAGAGTAAGAGCCACTATCCACAAAGACGAGAACGGTGGAACAAGCAGATAATCATTACAACAGATGACAAGTGTAGAACTAGCGGATGAAGAAGGCTACGCATAGCCGACATTCTACAGAAGGCGCCACTCGAAATTAAAACAGACTCAGTGGAAATCCGTAATAGTTTCATACCTAGATACTACATGTCACATTCCATATGTGACACGAAGGAAGGTCATGAAATCAAGTGTGTGGGTCATTTCCTGGCAAGATGAAGTCCAACTTAAACACATTCACACCACTGATATTTTCTCTTGCAAAGCCAAACGGCGATAGGCAATGGATGACGAGAGCAGGGTTTAGTGAATCTGGAAGCTTCTTGTCCTGAACCCGCACATTAGCATTTAATTAGAATCCAGTCATCATCATAAAGGAAGAGATCAGAAAAGAAGAAATTAAATTCATGGATGCGAGAAAAGCTGACGATATATTAAGCATAAAAGTTGCAGTGGATATAACTTCCGAATCACGCACAGAAGAAACAATTTCCGCCATTTTAATTGATATCTATTCCAACGTTATTATCCGATATTTTTATTCAGGCTTTCTTAACTGCGCAGTAAAGAAGGTTGATTTTTTACATTTTTTTTAGAAAATCGACATTGGAATCGATGCAAAAGCTTGGGTTTGATGTGATCAGTACTGACATCAAAAATTACATTCGTAGCTTTTACCAATTTTTTGAGCTGTTAGTTTTAAATTCGTCGGAAAAAATTATCTAATTTCCTCGAGATTCTGCTTCAGAATGTTACTATTTCAAGAATAAATCCAAATAAAGTTAATATTCTTTGTATTAGATTCATTAACTGGAAAATATATTGCTTTTTGTACATATACAATTTCTGAAACTTCATTAGTTAGTTTAACTGCTCTTTCCACAACTTCCGAATCCGCAGGTCAATTCGACAACTCCAACGTCATTCAATTCATTAGAACCACTTGCAGTTCATTATTTGAAAAACAAAAAAAAACTACTTCAAGCCCAGGTTCTCAAAATTCAGTTTGGGAAAGGTTAATCAAATCTTACCAATGTGTTGCTTTAGAGTTAATAAATGTAATTTTTTAAACGTTTTCTTTGATGGCTTCTGAATCCAAAAATATTTTTATTGCAAATTACCCATATTTAGATAATATTTTTCTGATGTAATTTAAATGAAATTTTAAAATTAACCTCCTAAGTAAAAATATCTAATTAAATATGAAGAAATTTCTACTTACAGATTTTTTTAATAGCCTCCTCCTTCAGTACCAATTGATCTGACTTCAACATTCAGATATTTTAATGCAACATTCTACATTTCCGTCTACTGTTGTTTCATTCTTTGAATTCTGTTGAAGATATACAGTTTCTGGTTATGGAATTTATTACCCCTTTTAGTTTCAACCCAATTAACTTTGTATATTTCAATTATACATTTTATAAAGCTATGCTGTAAGACTCATCAGCGGAAGGAAATTCTAACGCTCCAGTTTTGAACCTAAACTTAATCTTTAAAATTCTCTCCTCGAAAAACAGTAACGATTTGGAAGTAATATATTTTGTGTCATGATATACCGTGTTAAACCCTAACTTTAAAATTGAGCGCAATATCAAGTTTTCAAAACCGACCTGCCCTACTGTGCAAGTGAGAGATTCAACAGAGGTACTGCAAAAGTGACCTTTTCACGTGTTTAGTGTTTAGTGCATTATCACAGAAAATAAAGCATAGCGGAAAGAACCAAGAAGTAATCACCATCCCAGGCCAAAGATGTTACCCTGTTTTGATATGACTATTTTGCTCCATTACATTGGCATTAAAATATTTAAAATATTTCTAAAAGTATAAATATTATTATCAGTAACGAACTCCATTGACAAGGTTTGGCATACAGTTTGATTTGTTTTTGACAGCATATCAAGCTATTTTGAAGCCAGGAAATAATTGATGATTGTAAGATTTTTGGGGGCAATAATAGTGGCTTACTCATACAATTCCTACTAACTGATCCATAACTTCCGCAGAAGCGATGAATCCATACCCTTCCAAAGCGTACCCTAGGGAGGTTGAAGGGTGATAAGGATGATGATGCTGAGCTGAACTTATTTACAGCTTTTGAACGAGAGGAGATAAACTGATGTGATCAGTTAATAAACAAGTACGCTTTGAGCAATTAAAATGCCCAGCAGGTGTAACTCGTTAATAATCCGAGCGAACTGGGAAATCGTATCATCCTTACACCTAAGACATCCTTTTGGAAGTGTCTTCTCACGAAAATTGAATTTCCCTGACAGACATAGCTCAAGTCTCAAAGTTGGACATTGAGGATCTGGGGACAGAAATACAGGACCTAACAATGTTGAATGGGGTTTTCAATGGAGTTCTGACCAACCATAGGGAGGTCGAAGGATGATGAGGATGATGATATAGCAGCTGTATTCAATGCACGGACGAATGGCAGCTTTTCATGTAACAATGTTTGGTCAATGAATGCTGAGTCCCTTACCAATTTTTTTCCTAATACTTGTGTTGAAAGCTGCATAAATATTTATTGATGCTTATCTGGAGGAGCTTGCCCCTCTCCAGAAATTAGGACCAAAGTTCTCCCAGTTCTACCTCCAGTTGCATTGACTCTTGTGTAGCTTTATGTATCCGTTGACAGTCCAAGTTCCTCTGACCTGGCTATTCTATAATTCTACTGGTTATCGGAACAACTTTCTTACCAGTAACTCCTGCTGAAGGAATCGGTGTTGTTACCGATGAATCCACCATGCGGCAAATAATCCAGGGTATCATGCAAAGATCGTCTAGAATGTTCTTAATTCTAAATGCTTCCTTATCATCTTTTGCTTATTTTATTAAAACATTTCTATTTCATTCATGCCAAGTCCATACATTACTTAAACCCTCTCTTCTTTCTATCGCTCTTGAGGTAATATTTCATAACAATTTCCTTCGATTCTTAGACCAAACTAATTCTACTAGCAGATATGTCTACTTACATGTATATCTTGGTCAGCCTATGAAGTTTCTAACCGACTCTCGTAGTGGCATTAGAATAATCTGCTATAGGGACGTGTGTGCTCGAGATTGGTATTACATTTTAAGGAGTAATTTTCAAGCAGAATATCGAACCATTAAACCTTTGAGCCCTAACCACTGCTTTAGAGGTGGTAGAGAAAATGACGTAATTCCCAGCAACCGGTTGAACAATGGTAGATAAAAATGACTTAATGGCCAGCCACCGGTTTTTATATCTACTGTGAAACATTACATACTAACGATTTGCGAATTTTGACTCAGGATCTCAGGCAGAAATGTTCAAGAACGCAGAGCTCAAAGGGTTAACGAAGAAAAAAAAGAAGAAGAGGGAGCAATCTTTTTTTTCCAAAAATTTTATCCTTTTTAATGGACATTCAAGCATTTATCACTGCACGATTGTTTTCTTAACTCGTAGGAATATCATTTGTCCTGCCGTGAATGAATTCATTTCTAATAGACAAACAGGATTTTCCATTTATTTTCCACAATAACACTGGAAAGCTAATTTCGCACGGCGTCCTTAAATTGACACACGGCATTGATGAGAAAATTGTAATTAAATATAAATCTATATTGGAATTCTTCCTTTCAATACAAACTTCCTCTACAAGAGCATAAAAACATTCCATAAAATTGAAATATCACATAATGGCTATGATATTTTACAAGAATTAATTATTATTTTAGAGTTTGTTCATGTTTATAATTTAAACTGCGCAGACACACACAGACATGTATATGTATATTTCAGGATGCTGGCAGTAATCTCTCTCTAATACATGTTTCGTTAAAATGGTTGTCAAGATACTTCGGTTAAGTATTTTATTTTTTTTTTAGTTGCATAAAAGATATATTGAATGTAAGAAATGCACAAATTTCTCAATAATTTCACGTTCCGAGAACATTCGGTTAAACCTTTCGGTTTTTATACAGTGTTGATAGCAGAAAAAAGAACATGCAAAATCTTCTACAAGGACTAGTGAAGGAAAGAAAGAAGATAGGATGAAGCCTCACCTGCAAGACAGAATGCGTGGTTGTTGGCAAAAATATTGCAAATCGATTTACTAAATTCAAACAAGTAAAAACAATTTGAAACATCTAGGAAGTGTTTTAATAGAGGATAGAAAGGGTGAGACTGAAATCCGGAGGCACCCTGGGATATCAGAAGATGCATCCCAAAAGCTAATTAGAGTATTAAGAAATCGAATTTCTTTAGAAACAAGAAAAAGAATTAAAAAAAAAAACTTTTACCTGAAATCTTTCCTCCTGTAAAGAAGTGAGTGCCAGACTTGAAGCAAACGAAATGGGGTCATACAGAAGGTTTGCCTAGCATAGCATGGAGCGATAATGTGAGCAACCACGAAGCTTTAGAGAAAATGAAAACAAAAGGGAAAATCTTACTTAACATTAGGAACAAACACTTTCTTCAGGTTACTGGACTTTCGAGCTGAAACATTTATTTCGTCTACCGGGGTAGTTTGTTCTAGTTCCACGTGTCATACCTCTTTCGTATGTCCTAGTCATTAGGTATATGTCATCATAGTATATTATAATAGTGACTATGACGAGTATGTTGCGTATTGAAATTGGGATGTTTCCTGTTTGTTTAAATAGGCCCTATGGATGTATATTCGCAAGGAAGATGTACTGGTAGGTTCGATATAATTACTCATGAATTTGTTTTCATCAGGTAAGAAAACAATCCACTAATGCTTTATATATATATATATATATATATATATATATATATATATCTTATATTAATTAAACAACTCCTGAGTTTCATGCCGAAGAAATTTTCAAGTGCTGAATATATATATATATATATATATATATATATATATATATATATGAAGAAATATACTCTTAAGGTGTGCTATATTTATGGAATAAAGTGTTCAATATCAGAGATAGAGCGTGTATAAATATAAAAATGAATATTGAAGGTAACATGCTATTTCATGCTAGACGCAATCGTCAGGCCATATATATATATATATAGAGAGAGAGAGAGAGAGTGAGAGAGAGAGAGAGAGAGAGAGTCCACAATTCTTCTTTTTTGTCTTCTAGCCTTTTGTGTGTAAGTCCTAATGGCGATATGGTCTGGTAGATTTTTGTGTGTTAATCACAGTCAAAAACTATAAGACTTCATATGAAATGTACTAGTAAAAATACAAGCGTAATAACTTCATCTGCATGTATAACCAAATGGTCAAGTTGCGGACGCGGTGTGTGTGTGTGTGCGTGTGTGTGCATGTGTGTGTGCGTGTGTGTGTGTGTGCTGCTAATGTTGACCTGATGATGAATTGATCTTGCTGAGAGTCTCTAATTCTTTGCCGCCAGAACCTGATCCTCGTCAGTAAGAATTTTTCTTTAATCACAGTTGCCAAAACCGACGCAGAGCAACATGTCCACTCAGAGCATCTCGTCCAACATGTGCGGCAATTATCCGAAATAATCATTCTTTATCTCAAATAGTTCATATTAAACAAAACTTTGTACGTAACCTGGGCATGAAAAAACATAGTTTATGCTACCAAACACATGCGCTCTCTAATTCTCTCTTCACTCTTAGTGACGACACGCTATAGGAGACCATGTTTTTCAATCAACATTTTTATCTTCACAGTGTAGTATATATTAAGTATGAGTAATTTCGGAACGGCGGAGTAATGGATAGCAGCTCTGATTGAGGGATCGGAGAGCCGAATTCGATTTCCAGTCGAATTCATTACATTCATTTACGTGCTAATAATCCTTGGAAAAAAATGTAATCCTCTTCTTCTATGGGTAAATAGCAGACCGGTATGGTAACTGGTCTACCGCAGAAAGAAATGGCAACCTACTGCCTGAAAAGATCCGCCTCGTCAGTCATGTATTGTGTTTCACGCATGGCGCATAAATGACTGACTGAATATAGAAACGACACAGGGGATTATACTTACTTAATTGGTCACTTATTAACGGTTTATCGCTTATTAATTACTTATCCCTTATTAACAGCTTATCAGCACTTTGTGGATTATTTAAAGTCGAAATATATTTTGGATTATATGAATAATTATGCTTTACGGGTTAATATTGTATTAGCAACTTTTTGAGAACAATAATATTTTTTCTCGTAGTCGAGTCCTACTATTTAATCCATAGATGGTGGGGCCAAATTGATTAGTACCTTTTTCAAGGATATTTACACATAAGTAAATTAAAAATAAACGACCAGTATTCGAACTCGCCTCTGCGATTTCTTCCGTGTCGTTATCCATTACATCACCCTCAAATTCTCTCTGAGGAAAAATTGAAATTACATTTGTGCAATTTATAATGAAAAAGATAGTATGGAGAATCTGACACTCACAGGACATATTAAAAGCAAGAGAAGGAAAGATAAACAAACAATAACATACTTATGGAATTTCCGACAATATATGACAGAATAACCAAAGAAAAGAAACTGTGGAGAGCCATGATTATCCACGTCTTAAAAAGAAACGGCATAAAAATATGAAAATATATTATTGTTCAAGATTTGCTAATTTTCTTTTTTCTTCAAGGGGTCGGCGATCGTAGCTCTCCACAATTTCCTGTCCCTTGTAGTCCTTAGTAAAATTTGTCTTTTGATATAACTTCTAATCTTTTTACTGCCAATCCTTTCCTATGCTCGTTAGGTATTTTATACGCTGTTTTCTTGTCTGTTATTGTCTACAGTATGTTTCAGAGTGTCAAATTTTCCAAGCCTTCTTTCCTCATTATTTTCCCTAGGAATTTTCAATGTCTCTTTCTGACGCTACGTATAATTGTACATTTTGTTTCAGTTTTATCTAAAACTTGGTCGTTGCTGACATGTTCAGACCATAGCATTCCCAACTCTTATTCATCTTGATGAGATTGAACAAAATTCACTGTCATATTGAAGGACAGATATTACGCAATATTTCTCTACTCTTTTTCTTTTCTTTTTTCGTTTCTAATGAAATTTTCCTGTTTCGTATTACTTTGCTTAGCTTTTGCAAGGCAACTTTCACTATCCCTGTGCGACTTCGGTGTCACCTTTTCAGTCTTCTCTTAAAACACTTCATTGATATTTAAAAAAAGAAAGATGTGTAGTTGTTTAGTAATGGCCGAGTGGCCAGAATGTTCGCATGCTGAACATGAGACCCGGGTTCAAATCTCAACATTTGTCAAGAAGGAGACTCCCTGAAGTTATCAGATTGGAGATGTCGATTCCTGCTTGTGGCACCTTCGGAAAGTGCCCGAAAACCATACCGCAAGTTGACCCAAGCTTTGTGAGTGAAATTATGTAGACGGAATCCTTAGGGATCGTCGATGTCTGTGCTGGCTCGAAGCCGTGTTCAAATTATTGATCATGCTAGATAACTCGCTCTATCCCAGAACCTGTCATTAAAGCCAGGTGGTATAGTTGCAGTATAAACCACAGGTGGGATCTGCGGGTGTTGAATAAACACAAATGCGTCTGAGCGAGCGTCTGCCATAGGGATTGGCTAACAGCCCTTATAAACTGGAATCCTCGAATACGTGTGGCAGGCTATATATGCTTATTTAGTTTTGCTATGTTTAATTTTTTTAATTCGTATATTGGACTGCCTATTTTTCTGAGAACATTTTGTCACCTTTCAATTGAAGCTTCGTCTTTTGTTTATCTTCCCATGCTTACCTACTGTAGGAGTTCCTGTTCTCTTTTGTTTTCTTTTCTGCTCTCAACACTGTGTCAGCTGTATATCTAATGTGGTTAAGATAGCGGCTGCCAACAATATATACCGATCAGAAGTGTTAAAAAATATCTGAATTTTTCTAGTGTTCGTCTAACGTAGAGTTCACTGAAGAATAATTTTGAGAACTGAGAGAGGGAAATCTAATTTCTACCCAATGAGGATCTCCAGTACAATATCAGGAGGCAAAGAATATTCAGGCAAAAAATGTTTGTAAACGCTTCGGCATTTCAAAGGACTTCATCAGATTAAAATAATGTTCTTATTGATGCAATGATGTATGTAAAAGAAGAGGGGGAATATAAATTAAAACGACGGTTATAATATAAAACAAGAGGAAACGCAAAATATATAGGTAAGCTAAATTTCAATTAAAACATTTCTGGGTGGCGAACGTGTGTAGGGACAATACCTCCAACAGATTATATTTAGTTACTTCACAATTCTTTTTGGCTTTTGTCGATGTTTATTTTTAAAAACATCAAACTGTTAAAACAGATATTTTAAGAAAGGGGGCACAACCTGGACGCTGACTGGAAAACTCAGATTTCAGCGCACTCTCTGTATACCTACTTTTGAATGAAATATCCCAAACTGTTAAAACAGATTTATTAAGAAAGGTGCAATACTGGAAAATCTTGGACGCTGATTGGAAAACTCAGAAATCACTGCACTTTCTTCATACCTACATTTGAATTAACTCATTTTAATAAACTCAACATTTTTCAGGAGAAATTATAGTTAGATAATTCCAATAAACGATTAATACATTGAGTACTTCCCACTATTTACATTATTCGGACTATTGTCCTCATCTTTGTTGCCATATATATCACAACGTTTCGGCTTTTGTACGCTCCGGCCTTCTTCAGATAGTTGGAATGTCGAACAACGGCCGAAACATGGTGATAAATATGACAACAAAAATGAAAACAATAGTCCGAATGATATAAATAGTGTACATAATCCCTCATCCCAGAAATATAGACAGATACTGAGTAGTTTCCTTTATAAAATATCTCCTTTTGTGTTTATATAATCATTTTCCAATTTGCCGTTCAATTATTTAATCTTCTGAGATATAGAAAGTTACATATAATATTGTCTCTAAATAGACGTCAGCAGCCGCAATAGGGAATTATTGTTGATCTCAATGCTATCATGAATTTATTTCATCCGCAAGAGTATTATTTATTCACCACCAGATGTTGTCAATATAGATATAAAGATATGTGGCTTTGGGAGATTTCCTCGAATGTGGATCTTACCACGACAATATCAGAGACTCCCCTGTATTTTCTTTCTTGGTTATTGGGCATATATATATATATATATATATATATATATATATATATATATATATATATATATTGCTGTCATTCGGTTTATACCACGTGGGCACATCTAAAGCGCAGCTAGGTCGACCACGCTTTTACATGACAGGGCAGCCACCGACAATCTGTGAGGCGCAGACCTGCATCTGGTAGCTACGGTCACCTTCCAGCCTAATACTTTGATCCACTTGTTCCCTTGACCCTTCGCCGTACAGGGAGAGCAAAATATTCAGTATTTGTTATTAGAATTACATATTGGGGGTAAATCTGGATCAACTTCTCTTACAAAGAAATGTTCCGTATTGTCATTAAATGTATGCAGACCAAATGCTATTTCTTCGCATGGATAATATATTATACAGTCAACCATGATTAAACGAAAATATAATAAAGACTAGAATTTTTTTGCAACATTCTGACGCGTGTTAAAATTCTCGTAGTGTTTAGTATTGTTGAAGTTATCGCTAAAACTTTAGTCGCGATTTATATTCAATTTCTTAAACCAATCAATGAAATTTGAATAAACTGATTTGTTTGGAAAGATACTTTGACAAAAACCTTATTTCGCTTTAAAACTTTCTTTAATTTAATTTTATAGGACATCATGGTAAACAATATATATATATATATATTATATATTTTATATATTTTTTAATTTTTTTTAGAGAAGAATAAATTCTTATGATTTCTTACTCTTGAGCATGCAATATATAACCGGAAATGCGTAAATATTTCTTTCTGAAACCAAATTCCAATTTTATTTGCAGCATTTGACCTCGTGATCTGCTTATAGTTCTCGCAAACGAAGGGTGAACTGGAAACTGGGTTCTTGTATATATAAGAACTTAAAGCAAAGATATGCAAAATTCAATATTGCATTTTTATTAAATAAGTATTTTTTATTTTAATAATTAAATTGTTTTTTTTTAATAAAGAGAGTATTTATGTTAAATAATAAAACTTTTAATTGTTCCAAATAAATTAATATGAATTTATTGTACTAATTTACGCATCCTACTAAAAACAAATGTAATTTCTACCCCTTACCTGTTTGTACATCTAACCAAAATTTGGTTTCGATCGGTATGGATATTTTAGTGTGTGTGACAGATGAACTAATGGAATCCACATTATTATATATATATATATATATATATATATATATATATATATATATATATAAAATATATTTAGAGAGAGATATTAGCCTCATTATCAAATTATAAAACAGTATATTGAAAAAAATGAAATAGCTAAATTCGAATGCGCTTATATATATATATTTATAGCCTTTGTCTGTCGGTTTTTTTTTCTTTACTAACTCCTCGCAGCGTTTTGGAGATAGTCACTCATAATTATATATATTATGAAACTACATTACTCTGGATACCTGGATAAGTATATTTCATTTCGGTCAAAGGCGACCTCCGGGAGGGGATGGGTACAAAGCCCCCTACCGAATTTTTTTCCCCTTTGATATAAATTAAAATTCAAATTTGAACTAGGGAATGACTCCTATGATACTTGGATAAGCATATTTCATTTTGATCAAATGACCGTCTCGTGTGAGGGTGAGACACCCCCTCCACAGAATTATTTTCCCCTTTGACTTAAATTTATATTGAACACGGCAATTACACCTATCCAAAATATAGAAGGAGAAATCCAGAAGATGGAGGTCACATCGGCAAGATCAAAATGTGGCAATATGGACACCAAGTTTTACAGGAAATCCCCAATCAGTGGGTAGTGCCAATACGTATTTGTTCGACAATTTAACTGACGTATAAAATTGAAATCTACTCATCAGTTCATTCAGTGATGTATTGCATCAAAAACATGAAAAGAGTCAGGTTAACCTTTTTTGTCACACCACTGAAAATTGTTTCCCCTTTAAATTATATTTATGTTTGACCAAGGAAATGGCTGCTATTTAAAATATAGAAGGCAAAATACAGAAGATGGAGGTCGCATTGAAGATTATTGAGTAATTCTGATATGCATCATTTTTCTACACAATTTATAAAAGTGATTTAAAATCAATCATCATTTTCCCACGAAAATGTGTGACAAGCAGCAAGGCACCGGTACTTCGACTAGTATATATATATATATATATTAAATAAAACGTTTCTCATACGATTTAGCAGTTAATGTATTTTTCAACTAATTTACAAAAACACGAAATAAAAAAATATGATCGTTGGGTACTTATTTTTGTCAGAAACCGTGATCATTTTGCAAAAGCCATTTGATATCTTCTAAATTCGTTTTAGAACATTTTTTGTAGCTATAAATTGAAAGTATATCATGAAGAATTCTTTTCTACTACAAAAAATAAAATAAATTTTTTTTTTTCAGATTTCAATAAATAAATAAATAAAAATAAAGACGGAAACTTGATAATATCACGATCATAGACAATTCGAAAAAAATGTTCAAACGCAGGCAAAACGATTATCTTCGGCCTCGGTTGTCTCATTTTCTGCAGTATTAAATCCTATTTTCTCCAACGCACACAAACTTCTTCTGCCTATCAAACACTGGAGACACGGCAACAACCATTTCTCTCTTCTATACTCATTTTTAATATAAACGCCTATTTTTCTTCCTTTAACGACTTCTTATTAAAAGATGAACAACCATTTTACTACTGCAAAAGATATATCAAAGGATCATGATTTATGAAGAAAATCTTTGTTATACGCCAGCTCTTTTGTACAAGTCAACAATGAAATCGCTCGATCTATAAATCATTCAGCTCGTTAAATTGTCAAGGAGAATTTACCGTTCTTTGCTCCAACTGAGTCCTTCAAAACTTTCGTATTTATCTCGTGAATACGACGTTGTCTTGCAGGTGAGAGTTGGTGGCAATGTAATCCTTTCCATCACAATAACAACGAAAATCTGCGCGAATGACACCAACAATCGAAGAACAGTCCTCAGACTTTTCGCACTAAGCACGATAAACTTCTTTTCAGAGAAATATATATGCAAAATATATGTGCTTTTCTGACTTCTATTCCGGAAAGCCGTTTGATACCCATATTGCGAAAGTGTTTCTGAATACATCTACGTAAAACTATAAACCTGCGTGTCTAAAGTATACAGGAATAAACAAGGCGTGCCTGTGGATAGAACTGGAGACAGCCTGCTTGGTGAATGAAGTATTTGTGTACATTATTCGGTCTATTGTCCTCATCTTTGTCGCAATATTTATTACAACGCTCTGAACTTCTTCAGGTGGTTGGTTGTCGAACTGAACCCTTTATTTCACTCACTGCGGTAGCCATGTTGTTTTGTTTTTTTAATGGATGTCAGTTGTCAGTTATCAGTCACCTCCTGTTAATTCCCCTCTGCCTTAACCGAGTATTGAACTCACAGTTGGGGTCATGTCAGTGGATTTGACCAACGCCTTTATCCACTGTGCCATGTGTCCTTGAGGAGATCTGTGTATGAATTTCTGGGTATTATAAATCTATCGCCTTCAGTTACCTTTTTTTACCAGTGCTCATATTGCAATTTTTGCTTTTATCTTATCATTTTTTACCAGAGCTCATATTGCAATTTTTGTTGCTATTATTGCTTTTCTCTCCTTGTTACTGGTTCCCATATTCTATTCATTTCTATGCTTGGTCGGCTTAGGAGATTTTTGTAACATAGCATATGTGCTGATTCCTTAAGTTTACGAATTTTCCACTGGTGTTCTTTGTCTATGATCAGAACCTGATCCCACAAGGGGCGGTGATCTCCCTTTTCCATTCCATATGTGGCCGGCAACGTCTGATTTTTCAACTTCCCTCGTGTTACAGCTTTCTAGTGTTCTTGAAGCCTTACCTTGCAACGAGAACAGTCTACCCCAGTGATCGAAATAAAGGGTTCAGTTCGACATTCCATTCACCTGAAGAAGGCCGAAGCGTACAACGGCTGAAATGTTGTAATAAATATGGCGACAAATATGAGGACAATAGTCCGAATAATGTAAATAGTGTACATAATACCTCATCTCCAAAATATAGACAGATACTGAAAGGCCGATACGTTGTAATAAATATGGCGACAAAGATGAGGACAATAGTCCGAATAATGTAAATAGTGTACATAATAACTCATCTCAGAAATATAGACAGATACTGAAAGACCGAAATGTTGTAATAAATATGGCGACAAAGATGAGGACAATAGTCCGAATAATGTAAATAGTGTATATAATACCTCATCTCAGAAATATAGACAGATACTGAAAGACCGAAATGTTGTAATAAATATGGTGACAAAGATGAGGACAATAGTCCGAATAATGTAAATAGTGTATATAATACCTCATCTCAGAAATATAGACAGATACTGAAAGACCGAAATGTTGTAATAAATATGGTGACAAAGATGAGGACAATAGTCCGAATGATGTAAATAGTGTACATAATACCTCATCTCAGAAATATAGACAGATAGTGAAGGACCGAAATGTTGTAATAAATATGGTGACAAAGATGAGGACAATAGTCCGAATAATGTAAATAGTGTATATAATACCTCATCTCCAAAATATAGACAGATACTGAAAGGCCGATACGTTGTAATAAATATGGCGACAAAGATGAGGACAATAGTCCGAATAATGTAAATAGTGTACATAATAACTCATCTCAGAAATATAGACAGATACTGAAAGACCGAAATGTTGTAATAAATATGGCGACAAATATGAGGACAATAGTCCGAATAATGTAAATAGTGTACATAATACCTCATCTCCAAAATATAGACAGATACTGAAAGACCGAAATGTTGTAATAAATATGGTGACAAAGATGAGGACAATAGTCCGAATAATGTAAATAGTGTATATAATACCTCATCTCAGAAATATAGACAGATACTGAAAGACCGAAATGTTGTAATAAATATGGCGACAAAGATGAGGACAATAGTCCGAATAATGTAAATAGTGTATATAATACCTCATCTCAGAAATATAGACAGATACTGAAAGACCGAAATGTTGTAATAAATATGGTGACAAAGATGAGGACAATAGTCCGAATGATGTAAATAGTGTACATAATACCTCATCTCCGAAATATAGACTGAAACTATATGGGTATTCTCAAAGTCTACTGCTTTGTTACTACAATGTTTGGTGTATTTGTTTACGGCAAATCAAATTCAATGGGTGATTTAATGCAGAAAATATATTTATTTGTGATATGTTTTTTTTTTTTTTTTTCAAAATTGTATTCCTTGTATTAAAACCTATTTTTACACTTTCATGCGGTTTTGACCATACTTTGGAGGCTAACTATTTGTCCAGAGCTGAGACTCTAACATGTGCTACCAACCCGGTCAGGGTGAACCTTGGAATACCACCAATTAATAGGGGTTTTTTTTTGGGGGGGGTTAAGCATTTCACCCCAAGCAAGGCGGGGAGCTAGTAGGACGCAAGGGGTTACAGAAAATTTAGAGCAAGATCAGATAGTAATGATAGAAGAATGGATGAGGGGGAGGCTAGTGGAAAGATCAAGGCAACTGGAGATGTCGATTGACATTACACTTGAACAGCTGGAGATTATAGCTCTCAGGGAAACTGGAATAAGGAAGGGAGTTCCACAGGCGAGAGGTGCGAGACATGAAGTTATTGGAGTAGAAGAGACGGCTACATTTAAGAATTTCGACAGTGAAGGGGTGAGAGCGGGATGGCATCCACGTAGGGCGCTTGAACTCATGACGTCTGGGAACCAGTGAATGCAGCTCCTCGGAGCAATTACCATGAGAGTATTTGTAGAACAGACAGAGGGAGGCGACGGCGCGTCTGTGAGAAAGTGACTGTAGACGAGATGCCAGAGCAGAGCCAACTACATTGCATATCCGCCTCTGGAGCCTATCAAGAACCCCAAGGCAAACAGAAGGGGCACCAGACCATATATGGCAGCAATACTCCATGCAAAGGTGAATTGTTGATTTGTAGTTCTGGAGGATCGATTCCGGGGGGAAAATTTCCTGGCGCGGCACAGGGGGCCAACTTTCCTTGCGGTGGACGAAGCAATTGACTCAATGTATTTATTCCATCTCAGGTCAGCAGTCAATGTGAGACTGAGCAGCCGCAGAGAGTTGCTATCGAGAAATCGAGCGTCAGACATTCCAATGGAGGGCAGGGAAGGATCTCTGTGGTGATTAATAGAGAGCAGTTTTGTTTTAGAAGCGTTGAAGTTGACCAGCCAATTCCTGCCTCAGTTTACAACCGATTGGAGGTCCTTTTCGAGACGCACGGCCAGGTTAGTTCTGTCAGTGACACTAGATTTGTTTTTGAGTCAAGAATAAATTGTGGTGTCATCCGCGTAGATGCCAACTTGGGAATTTATGGCGTCAGGAAGGTCATTTATGTAGATAAGGAATAGAGTGGGGCCTAGGATGGAGCCTTGAGGAACACCTGCGTTCGTGGGATAGGAACTGGAGGAGAATCCGTTGAGAACGACCTTCAATTCACGGTTTGACAGGAATGATTGCATTAGTTTATACAATCGACCCATAATGCCATAACCCTGGAAATAACGAAGAAGGCCGGCATGCCAAACCCTATCAAATGCTTTGGAGGTGTCTAGTGCCACGGCACGGGCTTCCCCGTTATTTTGAAGAGCTCGGTAGACAGTTTCAGTGATGGTCGTAAGCACATCAGCTGTAGATCGGGCAAAGCGGAAACCATATTGCATGTCTGAGAGCAGATTATGGGATGTGAGATGGTTAACCACCTCGGTATTGATTATGGCTTCGAAGACTTTGCCGAAGAGGTGAAAGAGACTGATAGGACGGTAGTTGGAAGGGTCAGAGGGGGTCGCCGGAGTTCTTGAAGACAGGAACAATCGAAGAGGACTTCCAGCAGTCAGGAAAACAAGATTCCTTGAGGCAGTAGTTGCATAGTTTAGAAAGGGCGGGCGCCAATTCAGGCGCGCATTTCTTCAAGACAATGGCTGGTATCCCGTCTCCACCACTAGCCTTGTTGGGGTCTACTTCTCAAAACCTCCTAATCACAGGCTTTGCTGCTCCATGTAGTTTATCGTCATACCCAGGATCCCTCGTTGGGGTGATCTTACCCATTTGCAAAGGTGCAGTCAGAATATTCTGAAGCCCTAGCCGACAGGGCATTCTACAATGTAGTTTAGTGGTGTCTGTGAATGAAGTTATTTTAGGGACGCCTGAGAAGTTAAGTTCCGTCTGTCTATTTTTTTTTTCTTGTATTTTTCGAATCTTTTGAATAAGATGTCCATAGCTGAGACTCTAACAGGTGCTACCACCCCGGGTCAGGGGGAACCTTGGAATACCACCAATTAATATGTGGTTCCATACTTCTCAAAACCTCATGATCACAGGTCTTGGATATAGTTTATCTTCATACCCAGGATCCCTCATTGGGGGGGGGGTCTGACCCCTTTGCAAGGGTGCAGTCGGAGTATTTTAAAACCCCAGCCAACAGGGCATTCTACAATGTAGTGTAGTAATATATATGGATGAAGTTCTTTTAAGGAAGACCTGAGAAGTTACGGTACATCTGTATATTTTTTCTTGTATTTTTCGAATCTTTCGAATAAGATGTATATTACGAGCGAAATGTCGGACAATCTGCTGAAGGTTAGGTGTCTTCTGTTGGTTTTGTTCAACTAATTTCGATCATCTCGGTAATTTACAAGAACCATGCGTTGCAAGTCTGGTAGACAAGATATGGTTGGGTCATCCTGGCCTGTTTTAGAAATTTTGAAACAATCCACAATAAGATCATATGTTAAATGTAAGCAGTAATCTTGCTTATCACACTGACGGCGCATAGTTTTTGATAATGACTGCGAATGTCGAAAGTACTTGATAGAAAACAACACAACGAGCATGAACAATGGACAGATTATCCACAATTCCAACCCTAATATACAAGCCTGAACTACGAAAGCTCCCTTTCACGGAAGCCTTTTGGGACGTTTACCCCACAACTCAAGTGGAATATATACGATCCGTATTTAAGATGCTGAAAAATTGTTCATTTCTTTGTACCTCATCTAATTCCACGTGCTATGCTCTATCTTTAAAAGAGACAGATCAGACAAAAATCATGCGTCAGTTCCATTAGGACTGGATCTGACAATACTCTCTTTCAAGAATATAGGCAGTCTTGTGGTAGTAGTAGTAGTAGTAGTAGTAGTAGTAGTAGTAGTATAAATAATAATAATAATAAGAAGAAGAAGAAGAAGAAGAAGAAGAAGAAGAAGAAGAAAAAGACTTATTTCACTCTTAAATAATCATACAAATGTTGATATTTTTAAAATCCAACAATTGGTCGAATTTTGCACCCGTGTAGCCTTCCTGGGTATGAGGATAAACTACATCCGCCAGCAAAGCCTTCGATCGGGAGTTTTTGAGGAATGTGTAACCACAACTTAACTGCTCTTTATTTAGGCAAAAAATTCTTTTTTAGGCATGTTTGATTGAATAAATTACAAACATTATGCCTGCTTATGTTTTTTTTTATCATAATCCTTTAATATTCACGAATATTTTCCGTATATTACAATTGAATAAGGAATTCTCCCAGTGCATTTCTTGGCTTATTCACTAGTAATATATGGAAAAATATTCGTAAATATGAAAGGATTATAATAAAAATAAGCAATCATAATGTTTGTAATTAATTCAATCACACACACACACACTCACATATATATAATCGACTCTCCCGTCGAGATTCAACGTATGGGGGTCAAGCAGATCAGTTTCCAGGAAACCGACAGCCCGACACCGGCACATGAGATTTGATTATAGAGGTGAAGGTTTCGTGCAAGACCATCCACACTTTTTGAAGGGACGAATACAGAGACCTGGTGCACCGAATGCCACAAGGTTCCCAAACGACCCTCCGCAGTTTTGAATTCAGAATTGTCCTTCCCCTAGACCAGTTGTCATCCAAAGCTATAGAACCCAGTCTGTCCTGCTATTTTACCCATAGCTGGAGGGAGAGGAAGAGGATTCATACCTTTCCATATATATATATATATATATATATATATATATATATATATATATATATATCTTTTTTCGTTTGTACGATGCTTTACAAATTGTGTTATGAGGACATTTGCTTTAGAAGTGTAGACTCTCTTAAATTTAGAGTTAACACAAGACCGGCAAAGTTTATTTACTTCTTCCAAGAGGAACTTCTCTAATTCGGAAGAAATGTGTCTTTGATTAAAGGCATAAAGAATGATCTGGCAATTTTTGCTTTTATTATAATTCCTATCTCTTCTATATCTAACAGAATTATCTGACTTACATAGCCAGTTACGTACCTATGCATTTCTGAGTGGGAAAACTCGAAATATTTAACTATATTTTTCCCTTTCTTCCAGTTCTTCCTTCTGATTCACCCGAACAGCGTTCCTAGCATGTTAGCGTTTTGTTTATTAGCACAAAGTTCTGACTTTTGAATTGTACACTGTAATACGTTTACAACCCAAGTTCCCAGGAGACTCTAAATCAGGTTATTCTCTCTGCTTATAAAATATTGATCCGGCCCCATGCTTTGGAACGGGGAATCCTTTTGAAGGCCCAGAGGATTTCGTGTCTTTCATTCTCTCGGACCAATTCCGGACTATTCATATAGCATTAGCTAGCATTGTCAACATGTAGCCGCCTGCATAGTCCCAGTGGATTACCTTCTCTAGTGAGTCATGACTATTTTTGAATTCTTTCTAAGGCCAACTTGATGTATTCGCCTTACTGTTCACTGTCTCATTTATAATAGGTACGTGGTCTACTAGTTACAATGTTGGCGTTTAGAACAGGTTTGAATGTCAGTAAAGTTGATTTATTTTCGGATTATTATTTATTCCGATCCCTATAAAATTTTCTTAACAGGAAGAACTCCAATTCTGTAGAATCTTGTAAAAGCCATTTACAGCAGTTCGGTAACACGAGACAATAATAATTCAAGTTGGAGTGAATCAATTAGCTGCTCAAAGATATTAAATGTCATTGAAACAATATATATATATATATATATATATATATATATATATATATATATATATATATATTTGAATAAATCTATACGTAACTATTTAGATATTGAATTAAATTAAATGAAGGAATACTTAAATATCTGTATCTATTTTTGAGAAGAGGTATTATGTGCACTATTTACATTATTCGGACTATTGTCCTCATCTTTGTCGACATATTTATAAAAACGTTTCGGCCTTTCAGCATCTGTCTATATTTCTGGGATGAGGTATAATGTGCACTATTTACATTATTCAGACTATTGTGCTCATCTTTGTCGCCATATCTATTACAACATTTGGGCCGTTGTACGCTCCGGCCTTCTTCAGGTTTTTGGAATGTTGAACTGAACCTTTATTTCGCTCGCTGGTGTAGACTGTTCGATTTCTACGCAACATGTTTAATGGACATCAGTTATCAGTTATCTCCTGTTAATTCACCTCTCCTTAATCGTGTATTGAACTCACACTCTTTGGGTCCTGTCAGTGGATCTAACAAACGCCTTTATCCACTGTGCCATGTGTCCTTGAAAACTGAAATATTCGAAATTCACTTAACAAATGATCTACGAACTTTGGTTGGTTAATGCAAAATATAGGGTGTTTCATTAAGACGGATCAAAATCAGCCGTAAATAAACCAGTGTTGTTGGTGAACATTTATTTATTTCTCTGTTGGATCATGTTATTTAACCCATAGCAATTATGTCTGAAAAATAATAGTGTCCAAATTTCTACCAAGTCTTCGGCGGCACATCTCCACACGATGGTAAAAATGTTTCATGACGTCTCTGCATAGTTGCTCCTCAATCTCAGCAATATACCTTATTATCTTATTCTTCAGCTGTTGAATTGCTATTGAATTGCCGCTGGATTCTTGGCACAGACCTTACTTTGGAGATGATCCCAAAGGAAGAAATCTCAAGGCATCAAATCGCACGATCTTGGTAGCCAATTGACTTCACTCTTACAAGCGATGATGCAACGTGGGGACTTCTCATTCAAATTCTGTTTGAACCTTCCATTTTCGTAATAGGCTCGATTACTTTAACGCGTTGGGTGATTGTTAATCTTTCCACAGTTGAAATTGTCAAAGAATTAATTTGTTAAGAAAAAAGTTCATTAGCCACTTAAACTTAATTCACATTTAAAATCGGTCCATGTTATTGGAAAACCCTATATACATATACATATATATGCATATATCGGTATCCCAGGAATAGAATATATCGCCAGGAACACAAGGGGGTCGTTTTTTTTAGTTAGAATCTTTTTTTATACCAAGAATCAATATTATTTTACATTTTTAAACACTTTGCGATGGTTACTGAAAAATAAAGTGTGTTTCATTAAGACGGATTATATATAAGGGTGCTTGATTAAGACGAAACAAAGTCAGCAGTAAATAAACCACTGCTATTGGTGAACATTTATTTATTTCTCTATTGGATCCTATTATTTAATTCATGGCAATTATGTGTAAAAAATAATATCGCCCAAATGCCCGCCAAGGCTTCAGCGATACACCTCCACTGAATGGTTAAATGTTTTATGACGTCTCTGCAAAGCTGCTCCTCGATCTCAACAATATGACTTAGTATCTCATCATTCAGCTGTTGAATTGTTGTTGGCTTGTTGGCATAGACCATATTTTTTAGATGCCCCCCCACACCAAAAAAGGAAGAAATCTCAAGGCGACAAGTCACACGATCGTGGTAGCCAATTGATTTCGCTGTTTCGAGGGATGATACAACCTGGGAACTTCTCATGCCATTTCCGTTTGAAAATCCATTTTCGTAATAGGCTTCGATAACTTTAACACTTTGTTTGATCATTAACCTTTCTATGGATGAAACTGCCAAAGACTGAAGCTGTTAAATCTGAAAAAATTATTTAAAAATTTAGACGCTTAAAGTTAATTTACATTTAAAATCAGTCCAAGTTATTGGAACACTTTTTATACATAATATATTTTTAAATATCCCCGTATCAAGTAAATGTTTATAGACTCGAATATTAAGAACCAGTTTTAAACCTTCCATAAATCAACTGAACGCTTATTAACCCGTATAGAAAACGCCGATGTTTGCCTCTCTTCAAGCTAATTAAAAGAATGCACAGGTCGGCTTACGACCTATGCGACATATGACTGTTCGCATTTATGACCACCATCGCGAATTGGTATGTTTGGTATATCATTGGTATATACAAGGTCTATCTCAACTGAAGAAACACTTTGCACATTTTGAAGGAAGTGGCCCAATCATAGAACTATTTGCAAGGATTGAACACACGAGATTTATGATTAGAAAAACAAATTATTAAGACGTTCACCATGTTTGTGAGTAAAACAAACACACCAGTTAATCCGAGCCCTACACCAGTTGATGACATCGACGGTCCACAACCAAATAGAAAGTTTTGGAGCGAAAATTTCCTTTGTTTAACCCTAGATCACTAACCATGGGTATATAGTACCCAGCGCAAATTCTCCTATTTTTAATTACAATTTTCACTACCTGATTTTCTTACCTAAATAATATGTTTTTCATTTCCTATTAATGTTAACGCAAAGTACAAAGTTTGAAGTGCCTGCATGTAAAATATTTCAAATAAACATTTATTAATATTTTTGATATTTTCAAAATCGTGTATGATATACTCATGGTTAGTAATGGTGTAACTTTAATTGATTGTTAGTGTTCTAGGGTTAAAGATCTTTAGAAGTATTTATATTTCTTTCATTAAGCGATGTCCCACAGTTTTCTATATGGTGATTTGCTATGATTAGATGTGACATAAGGCCGAAAGCGAGACAGACTTTCTAACAATCACACCACGTCGAGATGCCACAGTTCTGTATATCTCTTATGTTAGTATGAGATTCACGAGAGAAAAGACCAGGGGACTTAATCCAATTTAATGTCCATCAGGAAAATTTAATGAACTTGGAGTTGATCTATGGTTGCCCCGATATATAACAGCTTCACCCTAATAGCTACTACAGTAAGCTTCGTAATCAGTGGCACATCAGGAAAATTTGGGTACCTCAGAGAGTTTAACTAGAATGCGTCCCTCGTAGCCAGCACGTGTTGAATCGGGATCCAGATTATGTTGATTAGTGGGCCGATGCACGAAGAATGTCCGGTAGATCTTAGGATATACACCTATAACGCAACCGGCGGACATGAATTTAGCTGAATGACCACTCAGTGAGGGGAGGTGGCAAAGCCCGTCACATCCACGTGAGAAGTTCGAACGTTCAAAGAAAGTCACCGACACCACATGTCCACGTTTCCGCTGTCGTTAATTCGATATGCCCAGAAGTGAATAACAATTATCATTCGGGTAATTTGCTATTTAAGCCCCGCGTTAACTACAGTGTAACCCGGATATAAGAGACCCGGATATAAAAGAAACCCGGATATAAGAGAGATTTTCTCTGTTCCCAAATTAGAGCCTGTGTTAATGTATATAAATTAGACCCAACCCGGATATAAGAGAAACCCGGATATAAGAGACTTCCTCTCCGGTCCCGACAACTCTCTTATATCCGGGTTACACTGTATCTAATAAAAATGTCCAAAATAATTATATTCATGCGTCAATGTATATGCTTAATACGAAAATAAGAAAGAAATTTTGCTAAAATCGACCGTTTTGGAGTTATAGAAATTCGGTCTCATTCGCGTCGCGGCAGCCATTACTGGCGATGTTGGCATATATTTCCTGCACAATTAACAGTTACTTGTCTCTTTGTTTGCGCAGGCAATGAATTCTCAGCTGCGCAGTAATAGAGACAATTAAGAGTAGTAAGAAGGCCCTTAACAAGGTAATCTTCCGCGAAAATCTAATTAGCAGCGAATGTATGCAAACAACGCCAATAATGGCTGCCGTGCCGTAAACGTGAATCAGTCCGAACGTCTATTGTCAATAACTCGAAAACACTAGATTTTATCAAAATTTCTTTGTTATTTTCGAATTAAGCATATACATTTATACCTACATATAACTTTTTGGAAAGTTTTTATTATATACTTAGCGCGGGGCTTAAAAAGCAAATTGCCCAAAAGCCCTCTGGTGTTCTTCTCAGACGTTACTAGCATAATAATATAAGTTTATATATTCTTGTCTGAAAATATATTCTTTTTTCAGGTGTTCCTTGATCCTTATATTTTGTCTGTGGCTTGTTGTTTGTTTGTTTGTCTATGGTTCACACGCACAAGCTCACGTGAACGCACATAGCAGAATTTATTGGCAAATATATTTACCGTGTTTACTTACGGTTTGGCTGAGTTATTTTAGCATGCGCCATGTCTTACACGAATTAGAAATATGTCAAGATGGAGTAAACATGAAAATCCGTGACAAACACACAAAAAAAGAATGAAAACGAAAAGAAAAAATGACGCAGGAAAATAGAAAAAGAATAAGAAAATTTAATGGTGCTAACCAAAAAAATCGTAACAATGCGACCTGCAAGTGAAGAAAATATAAAAAACATCTTAGATTTTAGATGTTTGAATGTATACAAGTCTAATTTGAAGTTTTATGAGCAAGGTTGAAAAGATCTAATTGGTAAGCTGTCCCCACGACGTCCTTAAGATAAATTTTTCTTTTCACGAGTCCATTATGCAATCAATAATTAAAAAATGGCTCTGAATGAATGAAGGTCATAGCAAGGACAATCTCTCTTTGAACCTCGTGAACTGATGCTACACAATCACAAAGAAATGCACCAATTATCAAAGGATCACTTGAGGACTCTTTACATCAGCAGCAACTATAATGTAACATAAAATACTGACATACTCAAGATGTTCCACACTACTTCAAACAAAAGGCAAAGAAGGAAAGCCACTTCAGTCATGGAAAAAGCGATGATAATTCTGGGAGTTGATAACGGTGTTTTCCTGTTTATTTCTTTTAATAGGACGATTTTATATTTCTCAAGCAACAGCAGCACTGGTTGCTAAGTCGCTGAATGCTGAATGTTTCCTTATTAGGAAACGGTTAATATTACAATTAGATATTCCATGGCATCCGTCAATTTCGAGAAATATTGGATCTGCACCCAACAAGTGCTGCAGATTTTCTCTCCAGGTCTGGGTAGGGTTGATCGGCGTTTACCCATACAGCAGGACTCCCCTCTCTACACCATCCATGTTGCCCAAGAGAAAGGCAGTGTCCAGTACAGCTTTGCACCGGTAACGTCGCAGGAATTGCCAGAACATTATATTGTACTATCTGAGGGATTCTGTTTCCGGATTTGTTCGCAGGGTTTACTCCTGAATTAGCTATTATTTCACTTGTTATTTACATGGTGACAGGATATGGCACAAGTACGGTTTAAAGTGGGGAGACCAAGCGCTTGCTCATGGACCATGCCCCATAACAATCCGTTCTCTTTCTGAAAGCCTGACATCTATATTCCACCGATCTTTTTGGGGCAATGAGGGGAAGTGCTGCCTCAGCGTTGGAATCCCCAGGAGAGACCAACCACCATGTAGGTATTGTGTTCTGTCCGAAGCTTTTCTGTCTCAAGGCAGGTACTAAGCTTAGTATTTATATTCGGTCAGTTTATAGATCAGGAGCATTAGTAAAATTAATATAGCAAGATCGAAAAATATAGAAAACTGATTTTTTTTCACGGATGCTAAACTATAGCCGACTAATTCAAAATCGATACAGTCCACAAAAGTCCCTAGCGAGGCAAATGTTCGGGAACACAAAATACAAGATGGCCGCCTGTTTCGAGGTGACACATATAATTTTTAATCATTCAGCTCACAAACCTGTGTAATGCCTCTTTTCCAACTAATTTGATGATGAGAAATTAAATTATTACTTATTAAAATCTAACCTAAAAAATCTAGGTTAAATTTCAAAAATTTATTCCTACTATTTACTACTCCCGACTGTCTGATTGAGAAATAAAATGTAGCTTTTCTGTCTCAAAGCAGATACTAAAATTCGTATTTACTTGCCGCTCCACGATGCCAGGATACGACACTGGGTCAGATTAATGTGGAGAGCGCTGAGCGCGTGAGTGTGTAACCGGGCCAGGGCACAAAATATCCCAGCCCCAGAAACCGTCAGTTACGCGGGCGGCTGTTTCCAGAGAAACGAACATCTAAGAATATATTCAGTTGCATTGTGTCCGCAGACATTGATACAACTGCGCTCTGAACGAAGAATTAAACACAATTGTGAGATAAAATGTTTATCCGCCCGAAGGCAGATACTACACTTTGATCTCACTTCGACGGCTGGCAAAAGCGTATCTGGAGTAGTACGGTCTGTTTGGTCAATAGCTTCAGAATGTTGCGTTTTTTTTTCACAATGATGTTAGCTATGTACAAGGCACAAGGGCCACACGAGGTAGAGGGTTACGGAGTAAGAGTGTCAGCTTCTGCGGTTATCTGTGGTACCTGTTCAAGTCTTGGCTCATCAGGTTAAGGATGCAGTGATCGAAGAATCATCCTCTTCGTAATCGATTGCAAAAGGGCAGCGGTTTGTGGAAAAAAGCTGCTGGTATGGAACTCTCTCCAAAGGACTAACAAAGGAATGAAGGCTCTTCGCTACCAAGTACGCGGTATTACGACTGTATAAGCAATCAAGTAAAGTTTTAGTACACTATTTACATAATTCGGATTATTATCTTCACCTTTGTTACCATATTTGTCACAACGTCTCGGCCGCTGTACGCTCCGACCTTCTTCAGGTTTTTGGAATGGCAAACTGAATCCTTTATTTCGCTAGCTGGTGTAGACTGTTCTAGTTCCACGGGCCATGTCTAATGTATGTCAGTTATCAGTTATCGCCTGTTAATTTCCCTCTGAAAGTTCTCCACTGCCTTAACCGGGTATTGAACTCACATTCTTTCAGTCCTGTCACTGAATCTAAATAACGCCTTTATCCACTGTGCCATGTGTCCTCAATGAATAAAGACGTTAGTTGATCAATACCTGGTTAAGGCGGTAGATAGCTGACATTCATTAGACATGTCACGTGGAACTACAACTAGTCTACCCCACCGGGCGAAATAAAGGGTTCAGTTCGACATTTCAACCACCTGAAGAAGGTCGGAGCGTACAGCGGCCGAAACGTGATAAATATGGCAACAACGATGAGGAAAATAGTCCGAATAATGTAAATAGTGTATATAATACCTCATCTATAAATATAGACAGATACGTGATAAATATGGCAACAACGATGAGGAAAATAGTCCGAATAATGTAAATAGTGTATATAATACCTCATCTATAAATATAGACAGATACGTGATAAATATGGCAACAACGATGAGGAAAATAGTCCGAATAATGTAAATAGTGTATATAATACCTCATCTATAAATATAGACAGATACTAAAGGGCCGAAATGTTGTCATAAATATGGCAACAAAGATGAGGAAAATAGTCCGAATAATGAATAGTGTACATAACTGATTTCAGAAATATAGACAGATAATTTTTTAGTATATATTTCCATTGCGAGAAACCATTTCTCGATGCTCTCTACAGAAATATAACAAGGAACTATATTCTGATTGGATCGAAACTCTAAAAATAGGATTTTTTTGTGCATTATATACGAACGTAAGTGATTGTTTAAAGTTTCTAATCCAAATTTTCATCAGCTGATACTTTGTACAAAATTGTTGACAACGGTGTCATAATTTGCGATAATATATTAACCTCAGTGTGGAAATAGGGTTGGATTCAATTTCTAATCTTACATAATAAAGATTTCGCGTAGCACGTCGCTTATTGATGATAGCTGGTTGAGAAGTTTCAATTTGCTACATTAGTTCGTTAAATCACAGCAGCCGTA
Source organism: Acanthosepion pharaonis (assembly GCA_903632075.3). Classification (NCBI taxonomy): domain Eukaryota; kingdom Metazoa; phylum Mollusca; class Cephalopoda; order Sepiida; family Sepiidae; genus Acanthosepion; species Acanthosepion pharaonis. The sequence goes on along the minus strand of CAHIKZ030005089.1, from coordinate 1,323,905 downwards.
CATTGTGATTTGCCAGCTTATTTCTTGGGAAGGTCAAGCCTCTAATGAATAATTGCAGTGTTGGCAGAGTGTAACGCCCTTATTATTTTAAAAGGTCTACAATTAGGGCATTTACTCTGATAACCTTTCTGGATGAAATGAACATTAACGTAGATTCCAGGAATGATATGCCCAGTGGTTAACACAGTTGCGTATAGTGTCAGTTGTCCGTGTTTCAGCCTACAAGACAGCCAGGTTTATTTCTTTTTTAAGCATATCACCCTAAGCAACGCGGGAGTGCCACTAGCCCGCAAGGGGTTGCAGAGAGTGAGAGCAAGAGTAATGTGGCGTGTTTGAGGAAACGATAAAGACAACGGAGATCAATATCAAGATCAAGACATCAGAAGATGTCGATTGACATTACATTTAAACTTTTTAAGATTATAGATATCAGGGAAGCAAGAAAGAGGAAGGGAGTTCCACTGACGGGAAGAGCGAGATAAGAAGCTGTTGGAGTAGAAGAGACGGCTACATTTAACCGTATAACCAGTGAATGGGTGGGACCGAGATGCCAAGCTAATAGCACGCTTAAATCCATTTTTCTAGCTACCAGTAAATGTAGCTCATCAGATTAGTTGCCATTTGTAGAAAAGACAGACGGAATTCACAGCACGTCTGTGAGGAAGTGACTATTGTCGACATGCCAGATCAGGACATTGTACACTTATTTGTCCTGAAATGTAGGGTCAAATTGAGCATATCTCCCGTCAAACTGAACCCATAGTAAGCCGCCTCGTTGATGGAGGAATGAGGGAGGAAGAATTGTAAGATTTAAATGAACATTTGAACAGAGTTTGGTTGTATTTGTGTCTTCGTTTTTAAAACGGGTCTATCACTGGGGCACCAGTGAAAGTAGCTCGTCAGAACATTTGTCGTGAAAATATTTGTAGAAAGGAGAGAGGGAAGCCACATAACGTCTGTGAGAAAGTGACTGTAGACGAGATGCTAGATCAGGACATATCATATTGAATACTTATTTGTCCTGAAAAGTAGGGTCAGCATATCTCCCGTCAAACTGACCCCATGGGGAGTCGGGTCATTGAGGGAGGCAGAATTGTAAGATTTAAATGAACAGTTGAAACTGGACGGATTTTTGTTGTACTTGTATCTCTTTTTTATTATTAAGGGATTTGCCGTGATAACTTTCTGGATGAGATGAACAGAAATGATCAACCGAGTGGTTCATATAGTTGCGTATTTTGCAATAATGATGGATTTTTCATTTTTGTTTATTAAGACATTTTCTGTGAAAAGATTCCGGATAAAATGAATAGAATGGTAGATTTCACGAATGATCTGCTTGGTAGTTAATATAGTTGCGTATTTAGCAATGGTGACAGGGGTCAGTGTTCGAGCCTAGGTAAAATTCCAGATTTATAATGGTGGCTTTTAAAATAGAGTAGTTAGCTCCTCTACTTTCAATGTTTGGCGGAGCACGTTCTTTTTATATACGATTCTTGTACATCTGGCCTTGAGTCAAAATAACCTGAGTATAACAAACATTGATTTTAGTATTTATTTGATAGCTAAGACAATTCCGTGATTTTATCAAGTGGTGCTATACGATCTTTCTCACCTTACTTCCGTCATTTCGCGTTAAAATTCATCAGTGGATTGAAAAGTCTATGAAGACATGGGTAAAAATTTCTTTATCAACAGAAATTTACTGAACGAATTTAAATCACCAAAAGTATGTGATATTCCATCCTCTTAGATCTGATTACTTCCCGATCCAATATCCATAGATAATTGGGGAATTGAGTGTATTCCAGGATCTGTGGAATAGAATAAAATGGCACTGGACAACAAAAAATAGTTATACAGGGTTGTTGAAATTTTTATTCTTAAATTTAAGCTGTTTAATTATGTCAGGCACAGAAAGAAACTACTGATTCTCCGAAACAATTTAGTAAAGGAAAGGGAGAAGAAAGGACTAACAATCTATTGTATGAAGACAAAATATATAGTCGAAGTAATTCAATGGATGAAAGAAAATGTGTCATGGAAATCCCAGGGTGCACTGGAATAGAAAAAAGACTAACCAAAACTAATAAGAAACAGAAAAGGAAAAGTCATCTTAAATACTATATATTTTATTCTATGACAGTGAATGCTGGACATTTTCCTCATAGATGCAGTGATGTGGTTCTATAGAAGGATACTAACAGCATTCATGGAAACAAAAAGGTTATTTGTGATTAGAATCAGTTGAAAGTTCTAAAAAATATGAGGAAAGAATGCTTGTAGAATTTAACACTCACAAGGAAAGCAAGAGAAGCAAGACGAAATAGCGAGTAACCTAATGACCTTGTGCAAATGGATATCAGAGCAATGACTTCGAAAGGTATTAATATAACAAATACTGCTAACAGCTACAAAGAATAGGAAGCTGTGGAGAGATATGATTGTCACAGGGACACAGCACATAAAAGAAGAAGAATGAGAAGAAACTAACAGTAGAGTAGACTGTATAGTGTCTATGCTATATTCTGAATCTGTTGTTTCATTATAATATATATTTTAAAACAAAGCTGGTGAAGGCATTGAACAATGTCGGAGAAAATTAAACCTTTACTAATAATGGTGGATATTTATATTATCTGCAAATAAGAAGAAAAAAAGAAAAAATTCCAAGATAAGGCCATTAAGGTTATATTTTCTCAAATGGTTACTCTGAGGAAATTCTTGCGTTCAGAGAGGAAATTTCTTCCTAAATTTCTTCCTATGCTCACTCGAACATAATCTGCATAGCAGAAATATGCATTTTCACAATTAGTAGAATCTTCTATGCTCCGTGTCCTTTGAGTAGAGCGACTTTCATAACACTACCCTATCCCATGTAACACATAACAGGTTTTTCATCATTTGTCAAGCCTCCCGTTCTCTTGTTCCGCATCCATATATCCAACCCTCTTGGGTAGCTGTCGTAATGTCTTCTCTATCTCTATTGTCTTCGATATGCCCACGGAGGGTTAAGTTTTACATGTCCTCCTTCTTAATCTATTGACCAATTCCCACAAGCATTTTAGTTACCTGAGGCAATGCCTTCCTCTATCTCTGTTGCCCTCTATATGACCCGGAAGGGGTAAGTTTTACTAGCCTTCCAAGCTAATTTAGTGTCCAATTCCCACAAGCTCTTCAGGCACATGAGGCCATGCCCTCCACTATCTCTCTTGCCCTCTATATGATCCGGAAGGGTTAAGTTTTACCAGCCTTCCAAGCTAATTTAGCGTCCAATTCATACAAGCTCTTCAGGCGCCTGGCGCAAAGCCGCCCTCTAGTTCTATTGCCCTCCATACGTCTTGTGAGGATTAAGTTTTACAAGCCTTGCTTACTTTAATAGTGTCACATTCTCACAAGCTCTTCAGCACAATGCCTTATTCTATCTTTATTACCTTCGCCATGCTATGTGAGGCTGAAGTTTTCAAGTCGTCCTTCCTAATTTATTATACAATTCCCACAAGATCGTCAGGTACCTGACGCAATACCTTCCTCTATCTCTGTTTCCGTCGATATGCCCTGCGAAATTTAAGTTTTACAAACCTTCCTTTCTAATTTAGTGTCCAATTCACACAAGCTTATTCTTATTCTTCTTTCTTTCATACGTGTGGATCATGGCTCTTCCCAACTTCCGATGCTTTAGGAATGATTATCTTTTTACCATCTGTTCTCTTCTCTCTTCTGCCATCCATGTAAACAAACACGTTATATAGGCTACTCACTGTTTTTTTATGTTACACGTACCTCCGATATGTCCTCTGAGTGTCAACTTTTCCAGGCCTTCTTTTCTCATTATATGACCAAATATTTTGATCTGTCTCTTTCTGATTTTATCTATAACTTTTTGTTATCATTTTAATTTTAAACATCTTCCTTGATAAATGCTTCGTCCATATTGTTCTCAACGTCTGCTTTTTAACTACAATCTTTTTAAGACAAGTCTCCTCTTCATTGTCCAGCATTCATAGTTTTATAAGATAACTGATATTGAACTCTTGCCTTTGTTTCTAACGATTCTTAAATATTCAGAAAATAAATTTAACCTCATCTTCAGTCGAGCGGAATATGTGCAGAATGTGAGTAGCCAAATAACAGGGAAGGGTCTTGCAATCTTGCAAGCACGTTGTATTTTTGTTTGGATGATATTTAATGCCATGGGGACTTTGCTGTAATGTCGAAATAAATGGTTTTCTTGATCCCTAACTGTACGTTCATATGCAGCGTTATTGCAACATAATAGTGAAATTTTCTGAGTGATGCAGCTGAAGTTTGTTTGTTTAGCGGCAAATCAACTCCCTATGGGTCATGTAAACTTAATTTTCTTGGGGGCATAACTAATTTATTTCCCAAAACATGTAGACCCTTGTGCAAATTAATTGAAACAAAACGAATAATTCCGTTATTATTTAGTTTTTTTAGTATTTTTCCTAATGAAACATGACCCAATGCACATGTTAGTACTTCCTATGTCCATTCCACGAATTCATTACTTGCATACTGAACACAGATTCGATTGGATTGAAATCAGGAGAGTCTCCGGGCCTGTCTATAGTACTTTGATTTGCTTACTAGTAAGGCTTGCCAGTGTGTCCGTGCAGCGTTACAATTATCATACGCTTCCTTGGAGTAACGTCAATCTCAGACAATGACTCTAGGACAACTAATCGAGAGCCAGGACAATAGTGTCTGTGCGTGATAAAAATCTGATGTAATCACGGATGATGCAATATTTTTCAAGGCCAAACAAATTTCATCATATACCCCGAAAATAGATTCATAATACTGCACACCACTGCAAATGACCTAATCTGAAGAAAAAAGAGAAATCGATTACACCCTGTCAATCCAGTGGGACTAAAACTGACTGTATGGTGAAACAAAGTGTTGATTTCAATTAATTTCCCCTAGGATGTAATGCTGGTATTTTTTTTTTCAAAATTGAATTGCTGTTAATTTGTTATAACTATGAAAATCTATTGCTGGAATTTTTACTATTAAAAAGATATTTTTTATACATTCATGCTGTTTTGAACACAGTTTGATAGTTAACTATTTTCACATAGCTGGGGCCCTAGCAGGTGCTATCACTTGGGATCAGGATGGATCTGGGAAGAACAGCAATTGAGAGGTGGTTCCACGCTCCTTAAAACTTCCCGATCAGAGACCTTGCTGCCGGATGTAGTTTATCGTCATACCCAAAACGCTGTTGCTGTGAAACTCTACTCGTTAATTATAACATCAGAATTTTTTTTCTTATTTAATAATAAATAGATTAGATGAAAAAATTATTTTCTTATCTTTTAATTGATAATTATTAATTAAGATAGACGATGCACATTTTAATTATATTTATTATCACTTTGGCGAATTCTAGAATTCATCATATCAACTGGCACCATTCTAACACCTGTGTTTCTGCCATCATTCAGACTTTGATATCCCTCTGGTAAATATTTCATTTCTCTACTCGTTTACTTTGGAATTCTGACGTAAACACTTCTGTATTTTAAATGTTCCTTACCTTTTATTTATCCCGCCTTGCTATTCTGCCTACTTGGGAACACGCATCACGTAGGGTCTTTAGATAATTATTTCCAGTAAAAAGAAGCATTTCGAGAAGCAAAAACTTAAGACCAATGACAAGAAAGAAAAGGAAAGACATTCGAAAAAGAAATAAGTGGCGAAAACAGAAACAAAAAAAAACACATGCCCCAGTGAATAAAAGAGTTGGTTGAAGTAATCCAGAGACTTGACCCAAAGAGCTGTGAGTTCAATCCCTGGCTACAGCAGAGGTGGCCAAAAACTTCAAGAGTTGAGTTACTAAAGGAAAATAACTGAAACTGCGATATCCGGACGAGAAGAGAACGCTGAACCGTTTTTTTTTTTTGGTTTGTTTTTTTTGGAACCGTGTTCGATTATCTCTTACTGAATTAAATGCATCCAACCGCCGAGTTTGGTCTGTTTTCGTTCGGGATGCGTCAAGTTCCTTTAATGGAAATAATCAACATACAACTCCCATATACCGATTACAAAAAACAAAATTACAAAACACATCAAGAGAAAATGGCAGGCAATTTGGGAGATGTTCCCAAACAATAAACTATATGAACATCAGCCGACAATAAGAAAATAGAATATAGATCCATTGGTTGATCGCAGATAAGACATAGTGCTCAGCAGAATAAGAATTGGACATCCACACTTGAAACACACACACATACATGCTCAAGGCAGAAACTACATCTCAGTGTACACATTGCAACCAGTTCCTCTGTCAAATATACCTTGATAAAATGTAAGAAGTATAAGAATATATAGCCACTATTACCAAGCAGAAAATCTTAACATGATCTTCAGAAATGTACCTCCTGCTCAAATAATAGGATCTCTGAAGAAAATAAAATGCAGTAGAATCCATGACAAATCGACTAGGAAGGCTTTCCGGATATGAGAAATTGGTTACAAAGTCCGGATATGAGAGGTTATATTTAGATTAAAATAAAAAAACTGAAATCGGGTTTAACTTTTATTTTCAATGTTTTATAACAAACGAAATACGCTAATGGTGAGTGAAATATAACAGAATTGATTTTAAGGAAAAAAGAAATAAATTATGCCATGTTAATGAAAATTCATTAAATTAAGTATGCCACGTATGTAAAACAAATAATGTAACGAGGATTTTTTAATCGCTGTTGCATGATGATTCTTTCTCTTCTAATGTCATTCTCAACTTTTTCCGCATTTTGTTTTGCTTTTGTTTTTGAAATTTTTTAAATGAAAGACACTTTTTAACTCTGCGTGCGTTATTGCAATCGTCATAGGTGAATACTGGCTTTCTTTCCATAAAACTGACAACCTTTTCAATAGTTTTTTTTTTCATTTTTAGTCCAGGTTTCATCACAATGATGTTTTTCATTTCCTTGTTCATTGTAACAATGTGAACGCTGGAGAATAGTTTCTTTGGTAGATTTTATATCATACAATGTTGACTTTCCTCATTTCATTAGTTACAATTATCTTTTACCAGCGTCTCTTCTGCGCGTGGAACTAGAACAATCTACACCGGGGGACGAAATAAAGGTCTTGGTTTCCGATTCTAATCACCTAAAGATCATCGGAGCGTACAACGCCCAAAACGTCGGTAATATGCCAACAAAAATGAGGGCAACACGCTGAACAATATAAATAGTGTAAATCGTTGCAATACCTCATCTCAGACATATAGACAGATTATGCAAAGGGCCGGCGCATACAACGGCCCAAATCAACTGAATATGACAACAAAGATGGAGACACCATCCCGAACAATGTAGATAGTGTAAATAGTTGCAATAATTCATCTCAGAAATACATAGAAAAGAAGGTCGGAGCGTACAACAGCCGATACGTCGTGAATAAGACAAAGAAAGATGAGGATAACAGTCCGAACAATCTAAATGTTGTAAATAGTTGAAATATCTCATCTCAGAAATATAGACACATCCTGAAGAAGGCCTGGGGTTACAACAACTGAAACGTCGTGAATATTACAACAAAGATGCGGACAGCAGTCCGAACAATATTTGCAATACCTCATCTCAGAAATATAGACAGAAACAGATGAAGGAAAACTTTATTCTACTGGAATTTAAGACGATCCTTAAGAAACCCGTACAAGAGTACGGAAAGCCTAGCCTCAACCTATTCTATGGGAGATTTCACTTCAGGAGGTTAGCGATCATCGTCCTGTACAATTTACTGCTGTCTGAATCTTTCATTAATATTCCTTCTATTTTTCCCTATGCCTACTAATCACTGTTCTGACAACCCGTAGAGCCCGTTTGGAGAATTATTTTCTGCTTTCCTCTGTCTCTCCTGCTGTTTTCCAAGATCTCTTTCCACTTTATGTATCTGAGAAATTTCAACGCTTTGCTTCTCATTCTAAGTTGTAGTGTCCTTTCTGTGTCCATTTTTTTAAAGATTCCTTGATGGTATTCGCTGCCTCATTCTGTAGAACTACATTTCTATAGCCTCATGCCTCTTCTGCAACTTTGAGTAGATTTTCCTGCATTAGTTGCCATATAGGAGGAGCGATATTACATGACACTTTAGAAATATGTTTTATTTCTTTCTAACGAAATTCTGTTACTCTTAATTATTGGAAAGAATCTTTCAGTCTTTACTTGTACTTGTATCGCTTGCACCCAGGATCAGTTCACCAGACTCCATCAAAGAATTGATTGATTATTGATTTATTTTACCAGCATATCAGCGTCTGTAGGTTATTTATTGCTGAAAATGGATTTTTATTCACGAATATTTCAGAATATTTCAAGTGGTTGTGAGGTTCTAAAATTGTTTTCAAAATATCGGAATTAATATGGTTTATGTGTAATTTAAAACACGAGTTTTATGGTTCAACATGCATGCTGTTTTTTTGTTATACCGGAACATGCCTATTCTATTGTTAATAGACTCTCCCAGATATAATAAGTAGTAGGAGTAGCAGTTGCCACGGGGCTCAGTGTGAGATGGTGGGCGAGTCGGACATTGAAGTATCAACCACCACAACTAGATTGCTGCGTCATTAACTATTATTTCAAGTTCCTAACGTTTTGTACGTCGAACCTAATTTAGGACCGACTTAGTGAAATACAAGCCTCCACTGTGAAAACTACTCTACAACAATTTTCTATAATCCCTCATATCCGGAGTGCTTCATATCTGGAGAGACTCATATCCGGAATCCCGCATATCCGGTCATGATTTTGATGTGTATATTTGAACTATTTGGGTGATGTGTAACTGATTTGAAATTTCTGTTTTTCAGGAAATTTACTTTGGATAATTGCTTATGCCTATCTCACCCTAATGGCTTGTATTGGTGCCAAAGATGATGGGAATAAGAGGAAAATAACAACTTTGGAGTTATCGCAAAAAGTGGAAATTTTAAACAGACTAGACGCTGGTGAAAGTTAATTGTAACTAATGAATGAGGAAAGTCAACATTGTATGATATAAAATCTACCAAAGAAACTATTCCCCAGCGTTCACATTGTCGTGTATCCATTTGAACGTGAATATTCATAGTAGGGGTTTCAGTCGGAATTTAGATTCACCAGCGGTTCCCAGTCTCATATATACACTGTTTTGGGGATAGTGCAATCCGAGCAGCGATTCGGTTAGAGCGAGGAAGCATTCACTTTCCACACCCAAGCCAATTCGGTGTCGCCACGGTCGCTATGGAGTTTGACCGGCAAAGGTGTGAAACGTGATCAGAACATGGTCATCTCGCTCAACCTATTTTCAGCTATTTTCTAGGCCCATTTTCTAGCTCAGGAATACCGAACGTTCGAACCCAATCTTTGCACCACTGGATTTCGGAGTCCCATTTGAAATCCTCCGTTAAAAGCCCTTCTTGTAGGAGATACAAGCAAATTTCTGTTAGTGTTATCTTCATCTTTCTTGTTTGTGCATGTGTAAACAGTATTTAGCAACATGCTTATCAAGACGGAAAATATAATCGGAGGACTAAGCTCAGATTTCAAGTGGGCTCATCTACAATCAACGCACGATAGATAAAGTGGCCTTGGTTGCTAGTCAACAGTGAATGTTCTTCACAAAGTCTGTGATGATCCTTATTGGGCGTAGGCATTCCCCAAATTCACGGGTGGCGATTGGGCCATCACTGTACCGTGTAGCATCTTGGGAAAGGCGGATGTGACACGCTTCAGCGATTATGTCACTTTCCGATTCATGATCACCCAAATGTAATTGCATGTAAGTTAGTGCAATGATACCGACTTGGATTCGAACCCGGCTCTACGATTTCTCGTCTCGAGAAATTATCAGTCACACCGCCAGCACTTCCAAGCTTCTATCACTTTGTATTCACAAGCAGTCACCCATCTAGTTACTAACCACACTAGGCCTTGCTTAACTTCCGTGATATGGCCGTAAGCCCAACGGTAATTTTTAGAGTATAGCAATTTGGAAAACAAAATGTGAAAAACGAACTTAAAGTTAATTTTAAGTTTATATTTTATTTTTTTTATTTTCCTCGTCCGCAGATCATTTCTCTTTTTTTCCAAATTAGCTGTAATTTTCTTAATCTGTTTTTTTGTTTTCAATCATTTCATTGAATTTGCCTTTATTTCGTTGGAAATGAGTTTCCTCACCCCCAGGGGGTGGGTGTGGTTACCTATTTTGTTATTTTGTTTTGCCAGTTCAATAGACATTTCCTCTACTAACGGTTTTCTTAAATATCAAATCAGTATCTCCGTCTTTGTTTTGTTTTTTGTTGTTGTTGTTTTTTCGTATCTTGAATTAAAAGTGTCTGTTCCTTCTACGTATTGAACATTCTTTTTAAAATATATTTAGTGAGTTAAACTTGATCTTCCTAATAAAAACACGTCTCACGTTTTAAGTTGGAATTTTGTTTAATCTGATATATAATGAAATGGATTAAGTCCGACAATTATTCAATATATTTTCTGTTTATACGTTATTTTGTAGATAAAATTTATTTAAGTAAATGCTATTTTTTTTTAATTAAACATTATTAATTACATTTACCGGCCTGAATGTGCGAGAAACAACATAGAAAACAGGCGTTCCCCGACAGGAATCGAAAAAAAGTATTCCTATACGGGAACTGTCATTTCATCTGACGTGCTATACCATTTAACTACAGAGAAGCGTCTGGTTAGCAGTGTCCATTGTTAGCAATAAAAATTTTGCTGATATGATTCTTAATTTGAGAGGTTGTTTTATTGGTTAAATATTCAAATTTATTGTGATCGTCAAAAATGCCCTGTTTTTTTTATTTAAACAGTATTAATTACATTTACCGGCCTGTATATTTCTACGAAATTTCTTGAACATTCAATGGGGAAGTCGTTTATTTGGGATGCGACCTGTGCAGATACATTTTCGGCCGGTAATTTGATCAAGTCTGCAGTTGAGCCGGGGACCGTGATGCAGATAATGTTTTTTTACTCCTGTGGCAGTGGAGACTTCAGGGGTTATTGGCCCTTGTTCGATGGCGTTCCTTTACTACAAATTCTTCATGCTGTAAAATCAAATAAACAATCGTATCTTTAGAGGTATAACATTTATTTACTATCGCCCTGTCGATAAAACGATTTTCATCATTATTCATGATGCATAAAATCATTATTCATGATGCATAAAATCACACGTCTCTCCCACCCATCAATATTAAACCCACTATTTAAAAAAAATATTATTGCCATTTACAACTCAAGTACCCTTTCATGAACCCTAGGTAATATTTATGATCAAATAGACGGTATTGCAATGGGATCTCTTTAAGGCCCCCTTTTTTTCTAATTATTTTATAGCACATTCAGAAAATAAAATACTTAATGACACTAAATTGCTCTCTATTAATCACCACAGAGATCCTTCCCTGCCCTTCATTAGAATGTCTGACGCTCAACCTCTCGAGAGCACCTCTCGAGAACACCTCTCTGCAGCTGCTCGGTCTCACGTTGACTGCTGACCTGAGATGGAACAAATACATTGGGTCAAATGCTTCGTCCACCGCAAGGAAAGTTTTCTCCCCGGAATCGATCCTCCAGATCTACAAATCAACAATTCGCCCTTGCATGGAGTATTGCTGCCATATATGGTTTGATAGGCTCCAGAGGCAGATATGCATCTCGTCTCCAGGCACTTTCTCACAGACGAGCCGGCGCCTCTCTCTGTCTGTTTTACAAATACTTTCATGGAAATTTCTCCGAGGAGCTGCATTCACTGGTTCCCAGATGTCATGAGTTCAAGCGCCCGACGAGTAAGGCATCCCGCTCTCACCCTTTCACTGTCGAAATGTAGCCGTCTCTTCTACTCCAATAGCTTCATGTCTCGCACCTCTCGCCTGTGGAACTCCCTTCCCGATTCCAGTTTCCCTGAGAGCTATAATCTCCAACTATTCAAATGTAATGTCAATCGACATCTTCAGTTGCCTTGATTTATCCACTACCCTTCTCCTCATCCTTTCTTCTATCACTCCTATCTGATCTTGCTCCAAATTTTCTGTAACCCCGTGCGTCCTAGTGGCTTCCCACCTTGCTTGGGGTGAAACGCTTAAAAAAAATAAGCACCCTTATATATATATATATATATATATATATATATATATATATATATATATATATATATATATATATAAGATACATCGATGATATTTTCATTTTAGCAAAAAGTTTTGGTCAAATTATAAAACTTCTAAAAGATTTGAAAGTCACTGCGTCCTCAAATTTACACTAGAACTAAATATTAATAATAAAATCCGATTCCTGATGTACTTATTGATTCCAGCACACATAAATTTACTACTTCGCTATATAGAAAACCTAAAAGCATTAACTCGAGTCTTCTTAATTAGAATAGTGGATGCCCTCACTGATATAAGTTAACCGTTATAAAAAACTGAATCCAACGTACGCAAATGGTATCTTCTTCCAAACCATATTCTATAAAGAATTATATAACATTAAAAAGACACTTGTTAATAATGGATTTTCTAAAAATATATATCTGATATATAATATCGTACATTAAGTACTGGTGCTAATAAAATAGTGTTCACTGTGTCATAACAGAGCTATAATTCATGCTAATAATGCATATACATTTTTCACCATAGACGAAAAAATGGTGTAATTTCTGAAACCCGAGTGAGAATCTCACCATGATCGATTTGTCAGGAAGGTGACTTCTTGATATTATCGATTTGTCAGGAAGGTGACTTCTTGATATTATCGATTTGTCAGGAAGGTGACTTCTTAATATTATCGATTTGTCAGGAAGGTGACTTCTTGATATTATCGATTTGTCAGGAAGGTGACTTCTTCATATTATCGGTCTGACGGAGGCAATCCCAGCTTGAAGCACCTTTGGAAAATGCCGGAATAGCGTGTTTACATAAATTCAAATTTTTTTTTTAAATTATTTAAATTTTTTTTTTAATTTTCTTTTAATTTTTCGTATTTTTGAGCGTAAGAATTTGAAAGGTATAAATTATAAATAATTAATTAAAATGTTATGGACAACAATAATAAAATGAACCCATTTTAACACAAAATGTTAAATCAACACCAAGAGAATACAAATTTCATAAGTCTTAACGGTCAGTGAGTAACCTGCACCTGAAGATTGCGTATCCGCATGAAACAACGAGTACGTGTTATCAACGTGGGGTTTTATATATATTTACTAATATATACTTATGGATAATTCCAAGGAGGAGGAAATTCTGAGAGCTTAATGTTAATTCAGAGCGAATAATTTAATTTAAAGAAAAACAGACCATTTTAAGGTTCCATTGTAATAATTTATTTCATCAGAGACTTTTATTTTTCCCTGGAACTTCAGACATCACTTTCAAAAGGTGAAACGAAAAATGAAATTAAAATTTACACTTTTGACAGGCAGTATTAATCTTACATAATATTTTCTTACATGGTCGAGTTTAGAGAGGGAAGAGAGAGTTTTAAAATTTCTTTTTATATTTCTTTTTATTATAATACTTAATATTGAAGAAGGAGTAGTAAGGATCAGACATGACCTAAATATATATATATATATATATATATATATATATATATATATATATATATATATATATATATATATATGCATAGAAAAGAGAGAGAGAGAGAAACAGACAGACAGAAAAACAGAGACAGAGAATTTGGAAGTTACCTGACTTAGTTAATAAATGACGTTGTTACCACATTTTATACAAGGTTACATTGATGCTGCAATAATCTTTTTTTGTATCCTTCCTAGTACTTGCCTGCAACGTTACCTTTCAGAAATGCAAATACATTGCCTTGTAACGTTATAGAACAAAATAAATGAGACACTAAATATATTTGAACCTGCATTCGTAATTTAAATTAGTGATTATCATTAAAAAAAAAAAAGACCAATAGAAAATGTACATTATCTCCTGACATATTGTGAAGCGATGAAAAAGTCTTCTGATGTCATAACAGAACAGTGACGAATCTTTTATCTGAACCACCTTGGGGCTGAGAAGTCAGTTTGAAATTCTATAATAAATAATGGTTTGAAAAGTTATCATAATATCCACACAAAGTCTCATATCCCCAACCAAAATAAGTGACTGCATAGGTGGTTCAATATATAGCAACATGGAAAGTCAAATTCAAATTCCAGTTCGTTACATTAACTGTCGCGCAGATACGCTTGGGAAATGTATGAATCCATTCCCCCCACATGTGGGTTAAATAGTAGAATTTTTATTGAAAAAAAAACATTGTTATTTTAAAACAAATTCTTCATTCCCTATTCACTTGCAACACAATTGAATTAATCTTAAAATCAAAAATATGTTTCGGCTAAAAATTAAGACATTGAAAGACGTAAAAACAAATCAATGAAAAATAAAATTAAAACAAAAAGCCTAAATAAATGTAATCCCGAAACTTTATGAGTCTGTTTCGTGTTCGGTGATTTTGTCTTGAAATAAACTCCATATATTGTTTAAATATTTGGCGAGTATACTGCAAACATGGCGTATTGTCTCCCTCTCAAAATCATCGGCAAATCCTCTTCTTAACGATTGAACTCTAATGTATGTGGCCGTGCTGATCTCTTGGCCACCTCACATAAATCACAAATGATTCCAAGCAAATGAAACATGACAACACCTGAATAAAAAGAAATGCAACAAGGAAAAGAAAATTAGAAGAGAAAGTACCTCGAAATTAAACACTATTTACATTATTCGGACTATTGTCCTCCTCTTTGTCGCCATATTTATTACAACGTTTCGGCAGTTGAACGCTCCGAACTTCTTCAGTTGGTTGGTATGTCGAACTGAACCCTTTATTTCGCTCACTGAATTAGACTCTTCTAGTTTCAAGTGCCATGGTTAATGGATGTCAGTTATCAGTTATCTCCTGTTAATTTCCTTCTGAATGTTCTCCACTGCCTTAACCGGGTATTGTCATCTGTCCTCAAGGATAGGGGGATTAACAAGAGATAACTAATAACTGACATCCATTAAACATGGCACGTGGAACTAGAACAGTCTACACCAGTGAGTGAAATAAAAGGTCCAGTTCCACATTCCAACCACCTGAAGAAGGCCGGAGCGTACAACGGCCAAAACGTTGTAATAAATATGGCGACAAAGATGAGATGATAGTCCGAATAATGTAAATAATGTACATAATAACTTATCACAGAAATATACACAGTTTTTAATATGCTCTGTTATAACTATGAACACGTATGAATGAGCTCCGTTATAGTCAATTTAAAACTTAAAACAAAAAATAACTTTAAATTTTTGAAACATGGTTCTTACTGTGTAGCTAAGAAACTATATTTCAAACCAGTTAATATATATATATATATATAGGCAGAAATTTTTCATTAATGAATGTTTCATTAAATAATGTAGACAAGTTTTGTCTATTTATTTTAAGTTCCTTTTTATATTGTGTGATAAGTTTAATAACATTATCATTGAAAGACGAAAGGAAATCACCATATTGATACATGTTTAAATCCAATCCAAGCTTTCGGCTTACATAAGCCATTATCAAAGATGACAATTACATTTCAATATATCAATCACGTCATTGATAACGGTCGCTACCAGCGCGTTGTGTATTGGTTAACAATCAAAAACAAACACTTTTAACACCACATTGAATTTCTGAGATGCAGTTCAAAAAAAAAAAATGAAAAAAAAAAAACGCAGAGACTGAAACGTCTACACAAAAACAATCCCTTGTCCAGTGGCAAAAGCTGCTGATGGTGCCAGAGGTGACAGTACGGCCTTATCCACCTGTGTTGCGAACGTGTTTTTAATTAACGAACGATAATTACGGACGGTAATGGGTATGTCCCCGTTCGCATAAATACAGCAGTAAATAATGTATATCAGTCTGCAGGTGGAGATTCATTGTGGAAAATTATTTCACTCACTTCTAGCAGTTGAGTACTTCATCTACGCGCCGCTGGCGAATCTTATATGTGTGTTCTTGTCATAAGTATTATCGTTCATTACAAAGCTTCGTGTGATTATTCTTTTCAGTAACCTTTCCTAGGTTATAACACCGCCGAAAATCTGTTCCCCACCCCCGGTTTTCGGCTGACGAGTACTGGGTATCGCAATTACTTTCACACATTGTATGTAGAAAGAAGAAGAAAATAAATGAAATCAAAACCCTATACTAGTTACGATACAACAATGTAATTTATTTCCTTCCCTTACATTGTATCCTTGCTTTTCTTCTTTTTATAATTTTGTGTGTTTCTACTATGGTTCTTCATCATTTCTATTCTTTCTCAACTCTACCCAATCTTTTCTTCCTTACTATAACATCTATTCTTTGCTCAGTTATCTGTTTACACAACGTCGATAGGTAGGTAAATATATTTACCTCTGCCCTACTTGAATTCAATATGACCGGTGAGTGTCAAAATATCTAAATTCACTTTCCCGATGAGTTGAAATTGAAACTATCCACATCTTATTGTAAGTAGAAGTGTCCTATTATTTGCTTTTTTTCTTAAAACTTCTCCACTGCTCACATATTCTTTCTGTCGTTAATTGATTCTGCTGATGCAACAATTGTATTCTTACGGAGGAACCGCGGAGGCACTACGAAAATCTAGAGTCGACAAGCAACGCAACATGTGTTACTGAAAATATTAGTACGAGAGAGTTTGCGTATCAAATATGAAAGTTTAGAGAAAGGTGAATTGTTTGTTCACCTGAGAAGAAAAAAACTTTAGATTTTCAAGATACAAAAAATAGTATAAAATAAACATCTTCTTCTTAAATTTTCATATGACCGTGTCCATTCGGACGTAGACGAAGATGATAGTCCTTCCCAACTTCATATATTTTATATCTCTAGGCAATTATTTACATTATTCGGACTAATGTCCTCATCTTTGTCGCCATATTTATCACAACGTTTCGGCCGTTGTACGCTCCGGCCTTCTTCAGGTGGTTAGAATGTCCACTGTGCCATGTGTCCTTGAAGACATCTGGGTATGAATTTCTGGGTATTATAAACCTAAGGGTTCAGTTCGACATTCCAACCACCTGAAGAAGGCCGGAGCGTACAACGGCCGAAACGTTGTGATAAATATGGCGACAAAGATGAGGACATTAGTCCGAATAATGTAAATAATGTACATAATACCTAATCTCAGAAATATAGACAGAATCTCTAGGCAATGATTTCCTTTTAACCTTCAGCCCAGTCTTACTTCTTCCTATTCATTTACACGAATTTCTTGAGTCGGTTACTCGCTGTAACGTTCAATCCCTCTTCTATTCAGTATTTCCTGTGGGAAACAAATTCACGAAGCCCTCTCTCCTCATTATGGACTGGCGCTACAGAATCGTAAACAAAGAACTGTACCCGATAACAGAAACCACATCATTTGAGAACATTCAGCAGTAGAGGCACGATGGAGTAATGAATAGCAGATTTAAGAATCGGAAAGCCGAGTTCGAATTCCAGTCGAATCCATTTTATTCATATAATATCCACTTCTTCTCCACCAAGCTATAGGTAAATCAGGACAGACCGGGTTCTATAGTCTACCACAGAAAGAAATGGCAACCCCCTGCGAAGAAAAATACTGCCTGGTCAGTCATGTATCGAAAGGTACATGATCGCCAAAGCGTGTATCACGCATGACACAAAACTGACTGAGCACAAACTAAAATGGTTAGCACTTAATAAAGACTAGCAGTAGAGCCCGGCGTTGTATCGCCCATCATAAAGACTGAAAAATATTGTTTAAGGTTGACGGACACGCATGTCTTAATTAGTTTTTTGTTTTTTCGTTTTTTTTTTTACGAATTGGTCAAACCCAAACAAAAAAATTGTTTTCAATCGTTATGAGTCTATCGATTGAATAGAATTTTATTATAAAC
The DNA here is from genome assembly GCA_903632075.3 of Acanthosepion pharaonis. Lineage (NCBI taxonomy): Eukaryota > Metazoa > Mollusca > Cephalopoda > Sepiida > Sepiidae > Acanthosepion > Acanthosepion pharaonis. The sequence goes on along the minus strand of CAHIKZ030005089.1, from coordinate 1,305,922 downwards.
AATTGTCTTGTAAATGAAATTTCTAAAGCATTCTGAATGTAAAATTAAAGAAAAAAGAAAAAAGTGCGCAAGACAATGAGAAACACTACCTGCCAAAAAAAAGTGAAGTTTTGTTGAAATCGATTGAAAAATGTAGGAAATCCGACCCCATATATAAACGAACCCACACACACACACCAACAACCTGGGTTTTAAAATGAGTATAACTCGATATGAGTTGTCCCCCTTTCATTCTGGCGACAGAATCGTGTTTTATCGTGTTTTCAAATAGATTTCGTGCAAAAACAATTCAGAACCACCACAAGGTAATTTTACGTAGTCCTGTGAAGTTTTGTTGAAATCGGTTGAAAAATGTAGGAAATCCGATCCAATATATAAACGTACAGACACATGCACACACACAATCTGCGTTTTATAATAAGTAAGATGTTGATATTTCACACTACCCCAAACAAAATGCAAGGAAGGAAAGCCACATAAGTAAGAGAAAGAGAATAAAGTGTTACTGGACTTGCGAAACCTATCTTTCTGAAAATAGGCATTTTATAAAAGTCAAACCAGAGCAACACTGTCTCCTTGGTCAATGAATGCCGAATGTTTCCGTATTAAAAAAAAAACCCGTTGGTATCATCAATGCTATTAACATAAACTATCCTAGTCTATCATATATCCGAGGTATCAAACAACATCGCTTAGAATAACCCGGATATTATCTGGCCTGGGTGAATACTCTAGCCCGTTAAAAGAAAATATTCTTTGTATAACTTTTGTCCACAAAAAGTTCATAAAAATATCAAAGTAGGTCGGAATTTTGCCAAAAAAAATCCTACTGATCGATAGCAAAAGATTTGAAGGGTGAAAATAGGTTGGGAAGGAAAAGGGAATAAATGATCGACTAGAATGAATGATGGGAAGAAAGGCGTGTGTCAGGTTGGGGGACAGCAGATTGGTGGGTGGGGAGCATAGGTCGAATGCTGGCGTCGATATTCAGAGCTGTGTCCGTTTCAATGCAAACATGTTATTTGAACATTGTTTGCAACGTCTCGGCATTACATCTGATTTGAATTAATAATGTCCACCTGAAGAGAGACGAAGCAAGTTTTCGATGGAGAAACGAATTGCGAAAGTGAATGAATTCATGTATGTAACTTTCGTTTGCATTTCTTTAGTAGAATAGGTAGATAAATAGGTATTAATATAGGTAAATTTACAAATATTATTTATCTCAATGAAAATACTGAGATATATAAAATAGTAAGAAAAATAGATTATAAATGGAAGATAGCAACTATCACAGGTTGATGCACACACATACAAATACAAATGCACACACTAACAGGAACATACATACACACTCACACACACACACACACACACACACACACACACACACACACACACATATATATATATATATATATATATATAGATAGATAGATAGATAGATAGATAGATATAGATATTTTTAGGAAGAGGCATGGCTCGTGGAACTATATATATATATATATATATATATATATATGAAACATGGAACTAGAAATATATATATATATATAATTGTTATTTACTTAAATATTTGTATCTATAAGAAGAATGTATAAACATAATGCCTTAAAATAATTTTCGAACTTTGTCCATTTCATAATGTGTGACGTCATTTGTTTACATTTGGATACGCTTTGAGCAGATATGTATGTACGTGAGAGATTCATGAAAGACTGAAGTTTAAAAACAGTAAAATCGACCTTGCTAACCGAACGATTCTCCGTGGCTCGATCGCTTAAGACACGTCAGGCTAAATGCCGTTTTCATATAGGGTACAGATTCGATTCCTGTCGGAGGACGAATATATTCTATGAAAATTTCTGACATTCAGGCCGGTAAATGTTATTAACACTGTTTATTATAAAACAGAAATTAAATATTTGTATCTATAAAAAGATTGCATGAACGAAAAAAATGTCTTAAAATGCATATATATATATATATATATATATATATATATATATATATATATATATATATATATATATAGATAACTAGACTCGTATCGAAAAACTATCGAATTTTTGATTTGCTAATAATCAAATCAATCTCGAGGGAAAAAAGGTTTTAAAAAAGAAAGAGCTACAAACATGAACTTCTGCCGACAAAAAAATCGCACAGATGCAGGTCTGAAGCCCAAAGAAAAAACCCCGATACGAGTAAACAACTAACTAACAAAAGAGCTCAATACAACCGTAGAGCAGACCTAGATACACCTAGTGAGCCAGACAAACCTTGTCTGGCTCACTAGGTGTATGTATGTATCTATCTATCTATCTATATATATATATATATATATATATATTATTATTATTATTATTATTATTATTATTATTATTATGTCCACGGTCACCTGTTTTTTTTTTTTTTTTTACTATTTGTTTGCTTTCGTACAACTAACCTAAAGATTATTTATCATATTTTTTAATTTCTTCTTTTGCTTACCTAAACTTATATTTAGTGTTCTGCTCTCATTCATTTATTGTCAGTTGATATTTTAGGCAATACGACTGTCAAAAATGTATTCTCGGCTTAAATGCCGATTCATATTTTTTGCCTTTTTCTTTCTGCTATTGTTTCCAAAATTAAGAAACTTGTGTCTCTCTATTTATGTACCACTATTTCGTAATTTTTTTTGCTTTCTTCTATTTTTGTTTATCTATCCACACAAACACACACACACACACACACACATATATATATATATATATATATATATATATATATATATATATATATATATTGTATATTTAGGCAGCAATCCTTCCTTTATGCATGTTTCATTAAAAACGACAGACAAGGTACTACGGTTGAGCTTTTTATTTAATTTTTCTTGTGTTCTGACAAGAGCTTTCTTTTCTGGACAAAGAGTGTGTAAGAACTGTCCGAATGTTCTATATTTCCGAGCGCTTTCGGCTATACCTTTAGCCATTATCAAGGATGATTCAATTATCAGCTTAGTAGAGTGTGTGCATTCTGTGTATGTTCAGTGTGTGGTAGTGATGTTTTTAGTTTCCGAATACGGTTAGCACATTTTGGCTTTGTTCATAGTTAATATTGTTAAGAGTTGGCTTTTTCTTTTTTTTATTATTAGAGCTTCCATTATTTTTAGTCTTTTTTTTTTGCAAGTGGATGCAGTTAATATATTTGTGTTTTCTACTAGTATGTTCCTAATAGTGTCAGGTAAATCTAAGTGTGTGTTTAAATGTGTTCTGATGGAACTGTGATCAGATAGGTGTAATGTAAGACGTCTGGATAAACATGTGGTTGTGTAGCCGATGTAATTATTTATGAGTCCGGTTTGGTGAGGAACGCAGTTCCTTAAAGGGCATTTGAACTCATAGATAATGTTTGTTCTTTTTAATTTGACTTAGTTGGTGTGTTGTTATTTTTGAGGATAATGTTGGCCGTCTTAAATTTTTTATAATAGATAATAAGTTTGATTTTTTTATTAGGATCAATAGGAGTAGTATATGGTACAGTTCAAAAGTTTGATGACACCCTTAGAATTAACATGGGATGAACTTTAAGGAGACGGGAAAAAATGAAAAAAGAATTTCTCTCTTTGAGTTATTGAGTCATAGAAAAAAAAGAAATGGAATCAATTATCAAATTTGTACATTGCGCCACTTTTGTAACGATTTCCCAAAATGTTTTTGCTACAGTAATCAAGGTTAATGTAAGATATTTTGATGAGAGGAAAATTTAATCATAAAATGTTACTTTTATTTTTGTTAATAAATTATGTCTCAGTTTTTTTAACCATGTATAATAATTTTCTCTCATTTAAAGTATAAAACAGCTACTTTTTGAGACAATTAAAAATTAACCAGGAGTAACCTAAAATTTTTGAATTGTAGTGTAAGTATATTATAAATGTTCTAAAGGATGTCATTAACGTGGAGGTAGTAGAGACAATGCTCGCTCTCTCTCTCTCGCTCTCTCTCTCTCTCTTCTCTCTCTCTCTCTCTCTTTCTAAAAGGCTTCAGTTCCATGCTACTCAAATAGCCTCTTACAACAGTTCCTTTGCAAGACAGAGAAATGGCGAAGCCTGACAAGTGGCGTTTCATAACCAGCTTCTTCGACTAGATCGAGTTCGACAGCCCGGGAAGGTAGCCCGTCAAAGGGAAGGAAAGCCATTATTTTCAAAACTCGGCTGCCTTGCATCCATATTCAAACAAGGGAGGGGCTATGGAAGAAAATGCAGGAAGAAAATCAGGAGTTGAGCCTCGGAGACGTTTGGTTGTCACCACCTGCAACCAAGACGGCTCCAAATGTATACCATTTCTTCCCTTTGATCTCATCGGTACGATCGACAGCCAAAGCCCATATAATCTGGGCACCGAATGGCCTCCATATAGCATCGCCTAGGCCTGCTCCCAAGAAAGATCACTTCAGTCTCGTCACAAAAGGACTAAATTTGGACCAGTCAGTGTGCTACTTTTATCTTCCTACTACACACACACACACACACACACACACACACATATATATATATATATATATATATATATATATATATATATATATATATGGGGGTGCGTGAGCGCGTGAGTGATGGATAAAGATTCGCCATTTTATATTTTTAATTTCGTGATCTCATGCTGTAAAGTATAGTGAGAGCACGTGGGCACTCTCTGAGAGAAAAAGGAGCACCTTGGCGCAATTCATTCCACCAGAAATTTGGAATCGTACTGCTTGGCGTTCGAACAGGAAGCTCCAATACAAACATTTCAGATTGTTTGGATATCAATCTGAAGACAGTTCACAAAGTTTAGAAAGAGTTAGCTGAGGCTCGGAAAAATCACCTTGATCCTTTGGTTAAGAACTCCCGAATGTTTTGATAAGATGGTCAGACTCATAACGGAGGCCTACTTGAGGAAGTAGTGCTGCCCTGGGTCAAGATGGTGGCTGCTGGATGACCCTGGGTCTTGCCACTATGAATCAGCACCAGGCCCCACATGCAGGAGAACCCAGTCATAATTGTCAGACAATTTATGCGACCACATCACCCCTAATATCTGGCCACTTCACTCCCCAGAGAGCAACCCACTTGATTATGTGTGATCTGCAGTTGGGCGAGGGACCAACAAAACTCTTTGTAACACTAAAGATGAACTGAATGCAAGGATTATGGCCGCATTCACGAACGACGTTGACTGGAGGCCGTCGTTGCAGCCAATGGTGATTTTATTGAATAAATTTACTCTTTACTGTTTCAAGATATGTTTGTGTAATTTTGGTAAATGCATCCGTTAAAATGAAATGTCAGTAATAAATTCATATATAAGTTATTTTAATTTATCTAATCATTACTAATGGTCTATCGTTCGTTTTACACACACATATTGTGTATATTTAGACAGTAAGTTTTCATTGATGCATGTTACATTAAATAATATAGACAAGTTTTGTCTATTTATTTTAAGTAAGTTCCTTTCATATTGTCTGATAAAATTAATTTAATGAAATTTAAATATGTATCAATATAAAATCATCATATTGATACATGTTTAAATCCAATCTAAGCTTTTAGGCATTTAAAACATGCCTGGCCGGATATACAATTCCGGAAAATCCTTGTTGACAACACCACTATACTTAAACATGAAAACAATAAACAAAAACTAAAAATTCTTGAAACTTTATACATAAAACAGTTGAAACCTAACCTTAACAAAATAAACTACGAAATCTCCACAAATATTCTTAAATTCCTATAACTGATAACAGAAGCCATTGGTTTATACCAACAGCTTCCCATACTTAATACTTCTCGTTTTCACTCTCGCGTGATCATGTGTGACGTCACGAGCTGCGACGCGATTTTCGCTTCCGCGTCTGGTATACACGAGTCGTTGCTTTGAAATTTTTCATGCAACAAAAACAGACTATCATTATTTTTTCGTCCGTGTATTGGCTGATATATTGAAAAATAATTGTCATCTTTGATAATGGCTTATGTCAGCCGAAAGCTTAGATTGGATTTAAACATGTATCAATATGGTGATTTCCTTTCGTCTTTCCATGATAATGTTATTAATCTTTTCAGACAATATGAAAGGAACTTATTTAAAATAGACAAAACTTGTCTATATCATTTAATGAAACATTCATCAGTATATATATATATATATATATATATATATATATATATATATATATATATATTGTCGCAGCTCTTCAATGTAACGAGCCGGTCGATTGTTTCAAACCGGGATCAAAACCCAACCGATTTTGCATCAGTCAGAGATCCTACCCCTAGGCTATTGTCGCACGGCCGAGTGAAAGACAATGTTTTAAAAATTAGCCTTTTCTCAAGAGAACTGAAACGGATTTCCCGAGAGCATATATATTTTGGATATATAGTTCAGGTAATAGATCCATTGGTATATGGTCCTTGTGGATCCTAGTAATATCAAATATTAAAAGTGATCAACAAAGGGAACTCAATGTATTTATTATAACAGTGCCTATGAATTACACGGCAAAAAATCCTAAATTACCTCATAAGGGTATAGCCTATTTCAAGCAGAGCAAACAGAGATCTTACCTTATTCCTTGTTACTGTCCACCCCACCCACAATGTTGAATATATAATGGTGATTAACTTCATCAATTCCCCCCTATTCTCCATATTAATCCTGTCTTATAACAACCCCCTTATTTACGCAACCCCGTTTAATGTAATTCTTTAGGGTTGGTTTTCCTAGTAATTTAACCTATCCTTAAAGTTATAAATGGGTAATTATTGTAATTTTAAATTATTTTGTCTTCAAATCCACCTTTCCTTAATAATACAAAACCCTTAAATCTATTCTTTCTTTATATTAATAGTCTATTTATTTCTTTTTTTAAGCATTCCACCCCAAGCAAGGTGGGAAACCACAGGCACGCAAGGGTTTCAAAGAGTCTGAGCGAGAACAAAGAGGAGTGATAGCGGACAGGATAAAGAGAAGGTTAGGGGATAGATCAAGACATCTGGTGACGTCGATTGATATTACATTTGAATAGTTAGAGATTATAGCTATCAGGAAAACAAGAAATGGGGAGAGAGTTCCACAGGCGAGAAGTGCGAGACATGAAGCTATTGGAGTAAAAGAGACGGCTACATTTAAGAGTTTCGACAGTGAAATACGATTTAATGTTTATATACATATTTGAAATAGGATATAATGTTTAAATACATATTTGTTTTTAGTATAATTTGGCATTCCCTAACGGAAACCTAAATTGCTGTATATATGATTAAAAGGTTTTGGTTATAAATAAACTCCCCTTTCTGACCTTCTTTTAGTTTCAATTCGACACCCCACTCTTCATATAATCCCAAGTTAGAATCATAAGGTTAATATTGGAGCTAATTCCAGCAGACATCTTCCGTTTTTAGAGAGATACCTCCCGTACTCCCTTTACTACCAACTCGAGTTTTTTATCTAGCAGAGGCGTCATTTTGGGTATATTCGGTAATTTCTCCTCAACTGCTATCTAGATTAAATACTAAATTCTTGATCCCGAGAGAAATTCAGTCTAGGGTTGAAGAAGACTAGCGCAAGGTTTCGCTGGTTGAAATAGGCTATACCAACATGAGTTAATTTGGGATTTGTTGCTGTGATATATATATATATATATATATATATATATATATATATATATATATATATATATATATATATATATATATATAGAGAGAGAGAGAGAGAAAAGAGAGAGAGAGATGTTAGGGTAATTTGGTATGATTTAAGTAGGAGCCTATATTCCTTTATATTTTAAACTCCAATTTCAACATCTCATTCTTCATGTAAACCCAACTTAAGGTCATAAGGTTAATATCCGGGTTGAATTTGTGGAGCCTCTTCCCTTTAAAACAGATAACTGCCACCCTCCCATTACCACCGACTCGGGCATTTCGTCTGACTGAGGCGTCGATATGGATAGGGTCTGTATCAATTTATCGACTGCTGTCAAAATTAAATTTAAATCTCTAATTTTGACAGGAACACATTCCATCTACCGGGGTTGAATAAGACGTACTTCGTGTTGGCTGCAATATATATATATATATATATATATATATATATATATATATATATATATATATGTGTGTGTGTGTGTGTGTGTGTGTGTGTGTGTTTATAACAATGTGAACATAGAAATCAATTCTCTTATTTTCAAGCTTTAATGAATCATGAGATAATTTTTAAAACTACAATTGTTCTATGCCATTTAGTGTACTCTCACGCAAGAATAAATATCTTAAACGTAAAAATACATATATATAGACAAATATATATGCATATCTACACTTTAAATAAATATATATATATATATATATATATATATATATATATGCATGCTACACATTCCCCCATATATATATATATATATATATATATATATATATATATATATATATATATATATATATATATATATATACATGGTATCAAATGATAATTTTGCCGCCGCGTTTCGTCTTCCGACTTTTTCAAGGCAAAAATGAAATCGAAATGTTTTTTGTTGTTATAGTTACATTAAAAATCCAAATTTAAATAAAATAGACGCTTGTGTCTGAGTCTTTTTTGTGGTTAATGTAAATTGCGTTTATAGTAAGAGATGATTATTATTATTATTATTATTATTATTATTATTATTATTATTATTTCAATTGTCATTTGATACCAATCTGTCTTATCCACAAAATTCATCTGGGAATTTAAATATATATATATATATATATATATATATATATATATATATATATATATATATATATATACAGAGACAGAGAGAGAGAGAGAGATTATTCGATTTATATGTAAGAACCACTGAAGATATCAAAATACGTAAGTAGAAAATAATGCGAAGGATAAGACCGACGGATTGTCAATGTCGATAGATGCCTTAGATAGATAGATAGATAGATAGATAGATAGATAGATAGATAGATAGATAGATAGATAGATACTAAGAAATATCGATAAATCGCGTCCAAGTCAGTATACCGAGATAAAATAAGAATGATTTACTCAAAAGAAGAAATAACGAAATTCTTATCTAGGAATTGTAAGACTGGAGAAAAGAGATAGCCGACCAAAAACAAATAGCCGGTCAAAATAGAGTTACAAATAATTATTGATTGGATCAAATAAGTTTGTCTAATTTACCGTTTCCTTCCCTAGCGGAATATGTCCCATCAACACATTTTCTTCATTCTTCTACGCCTCTAGTCCTACAACGCAATCATTTTTATCTTTTCTGTCTCTACTTTCTCCTTCCTATATCCCCGAACCTACACCCCCACCGTCGACATCTTTTCGTATTATGTCCAGATTTATTTTTCGCTTCTAATGTTTTTTCTTCCTATTTTGTTTTTCTATTTGTCTTTATTTGCTTTCTTCGGTTCTGGCTCTTTTTCGTCCGATGCATTTTTTTTTCTCACATTTTATTTTGAGCCAGTTAACCCACAAACGATGGCCGCCATTCACTTCTCTTTCCACCTCCCCACCCACCGCGTTTGACGTTTTCTTTTCTTTCGTCAACATATTTCTTGTAGTATTTGCTTATATTTCAATAAACTCTCCGATGTCCCTTTGCTAGGTAATTTATCTTCAGCGTCTGTCTGTCTCACTCGATTTCTCACGCCTTATTTCTTTCCATTTAAAATAAACTTGGCTCAAATTGGAAAAGTTTTTATCAACTTATTCGGCATATTTTTTTTTATCATTATTATTCTCATATTTATGATTTTTAACAAAAACTTTTGCCTGATATATTATTCGGCCTTTTCGAAAATTTGAGTGAATATCTTTTCATTGCTCTATGAATAAAATTCTTCTGAAAAATGTGTCTCACTCTGGATTTATAGGAATTATTATTATTATTATTATTATTATTAATGTTGTTGTTATTTTAAACATTTGTTACCTACGTTTATTTCATAATCTCATCACAGGTTATAACCAATGAATTCAAGCAAGCAAAGAAGGGCATCTTTATTATTTCTACCTGAACAAACGCCAGTTATCAACCAAGAAAATTAAATGAACAAACCTTTTCGCAAGATATGAGCCGTATGTGTTTAAACTATTCTTTTGGTTTCCACGAGAGATGCTGCACCCGGGATTATTTCTTATTTTTTGTTGACTTTTTCTGGAGTTCCTATTTATCAGGTCCAAATTTCCAACTACAAGAACAGCAGGTTTTTTTATTTATTTGCTTAGATTTTCAAGAACTTTCACAGATATACCTTTCTCACTTCGTGTTAAATAATAGTCTAGCAGACTATTATTTCTTTACACAACTGTATTCCTCCACTGACATCTTCATTTGACCTTCGATGTCAGACACATAGAAACAAAGGAAGTCGTTTTTGATTGGCTAAAAATACCGTGGGAATGTTGGATGTAGAAATGTCTTTCAGTGAGTTGAGTTTTAGAAGTCGATGAATGTAGACGTGTTATATAGTGTCGGGAACTTGCTCGCCAGTGGGGTGGGATAACAGCCCCACTGGCTAGTTAGAAATGTAAATATCGACGTGGTTAATAAAATAATAGTTAAGCCAAAATTTCCTTGTTGAAATTCTTTCTTTTATCTCCGAAGTAAAAACTAACTAGCGATAACCGGCTGTGAGAAGAAGAAAATGTCAATATGAGTGAATTGATATCGTCGCCCAAGGACCAACCGCCACCAAAGGACTATGCAGCATATACTCAAATTAGTGCCGTGACCAAGAGAACCCCAAACCAAGGGCCGTACAACATTGGTACGCTCATGTCAAGCAAATATATTTTTTTCTTTTCTCTCTGCGATAATTATGTTTGGGTGTTGAGAGAAAATCCTCTATCTAGAGCCAGAATTTTAGGTTTTAGAAACTGTTACGGTAATTTACCCACACACGCATGGACTCTCTCACCTATAAATAGGAGCAGGTACTGCCTTTTAAGAGTACTGTCAGCTCTGACAGTCGGGCCGTACATTCTTGTTGTTAACACTGTTGTTTGTATATGTTTGCATTACCGTTTCTGTTAATATATTTGCTTAACTCAATTCGTCTGTTCATGTCTTTATTTCTGGCCCAAAGAAGGTCACAACAAATACCCGATCCATGTTGATATCCGAAGCAAACATATTAGTAATGAATGGACTATCGTAAGTTATAATTAGCTAAAATTATTCTCTATTATTTCTCTAGTATTTTAGTTTTCAATTTCAGGACTTGTATTATCTACCAGTTCGCCCACATCGCAACTGTATGTGACACAAGACGAGTTTTAAACAGGGCTCTATCGGCTGCAGCGCACAAAAATCCCTAGCCCCCCTCAACACTTCCCATTTGGTAACGCCTTAGGCGTCGGACAATAAACCTAGACCCTGCCTCCTGAGGGAGAGGTACTGCTTGAGAAGAAAGCCACCTATACCTTGGGCATACCAATCACAACCACGGTCAGGACTGGTTTAGCATCCAGTTGTATCAAGTGCTATTTATATGAGATTTGATTATTAATACAACACCTGTCATAGAAACTACATATTTTCGTACTGGGTATGACGATAAACTACATCCGGCAGAAAAGTATCTTACCGAGAGGTTTTGAGGTGCGTGGTACCACATATTAATTACTGTTGTTCCCAGGTCTACACTGACCTGGGGTGGTAGCACCTGTTAGGGTCCCAAGTAAACTCCGAAATTGTGCTCAAACCATTATAAAAGTATAACCAGCCTTTTCTTCTTGGATATGACGATAAATTGCACCCGCGTCCTGGGTAAGACGATAAATTACACCCTGCAGCAAGGACTCTGATCTGGTTTTGAGGATCATGGGACCACTTCTTAATTGCTGCTGCTCTCAGGCCCACTCTGAACCGTAGTGGTAGCAACTGTTAAGATCCCACCTATGGGCAAATAGTTATCCCTCAAACTGGGGTCAAAATAATATGAAACTGTAAAAAAAGATTTGAATACCAGCAATATTTTTTTGTAAAATGTATTACCAGCAATGCATTTTTTTAAATATTACCAGCAATACAATTTTGAAGAAAAAAATATTATCAGCAATAAAATCCTTGTAGGTATTAAGTAATCCATTGAGATTGATATAGTAAAACAAACCAAACCAAACCAAGTGAAACCAAACCAAACCAAACCAAACCAAACCAAACCAAACCAAACCAATACATTTTCATTGAAACAAAATTCACAGCAATATTTTTATGTAAAAAAATGGAAAAACATTACAAACATATTTTTTGTAAAAGAAATTACGAATACTCTGTAGAAAATTAAATTTCCCCATTTCCAAAAAAAAACAGACGACGGATAACACAGAACAGACTGTGTATCTGAAACACTAGCTGAATGTGGAAAAGTCATGTAGAGAACACTATTTATATTATTCGGACTATTGTCCTCATCTTTTGCGCCATGTTTATCACAACATTTCGTCCGTTGTACGCTCCGGCCTTCTTCAGGTGGTTCAAACTGAACCCTTTATTTCGCTCACTGGTGTAGACTCTTCTAGTTCCACCTGACATATCTAATGGATGGCAGTTATCTCCTGTTAATTTTCATCTCCATGTTCTCCAACTCCGCCTTTACCGGGTATTGAACAATCACACTTTGGGTCTTGTCACTGGATCTAACCAACGGCTTTATCCACTGCGCGTTTACTTGAGTACATCTGTCTATGAATTTCTGGGTATTATAAACCTAATATCTTCAGCAACCGATTTTTCCCAGTGCTCATATTGCAATTTTTGCTGTTATTATTTATGTTTTTTCCTTGAGCTCATATTGCAATTTTTGTTGTTATTATCGCTTTTTCTCTGTTACTCCTTATTACTGGTCCCCATAGTGTATTAAATTAATGTTTTGTCCGTTCAGGAGAATTTTATGGCCAAGCGTATGTGCTGTTTCCTTAAAATTATGAATTTTCCAATGATGTTCTTTGATATGATCTCAACCTGATCCTACAGAGGGCGGTGATCTCCCTTCTCTCTCCATATGTGGTCAGCCATGCCTGATTTTTCCCCTTCCCCTCGTGTTACAGCTTTCTAGTGTTCTTGAAGCCTTACCTTAAGGGGGCGGCCTGTCTCCCCTTTATATTTCTTTCTGAAGCTGCACGGGATAGAGTAAAAACAGCCATATATAGAAATAAAGCATGTTCGCCCTACACTTAGGATTCGACGCATATATTCTGGTTAGAGGAAATACAAATTTAAACTAAATTAACCAGTCTGTAGCTTCCCACTTTTGGTAACTTAGAAAATCAGACATTGCCATAAAATTTGGACGCATCTCTTTTTGGTTCTATCTTCCAATCTTCAGTGAAACTTCTCGCTACTGCACGTACCTACGCCGATATGAATCTCAAGCAGCCATTGCAGTTGGTTATGTGTTCATTCATGTATGTATTGCTTGTGTTGTTTTAGGAGAAAGGCTGAACGTTAAATTCATTGAACATGGCAAAAGGTGCATTAAAACGAGATGAAAGTAAATATATATAAAGGTATTGTATATACAATATGTTTCATCTTCTACTTTTTTACTGTATTTATATGATTTGTTCTCCTGGAATTGTCCTGAGTCGCCATAATTATCGATTCAACTTCAATCGTGTCCATGTTGTTTCATCCGTATTTCTTTTTATCTTATGTAATGTCCCTCTAGTCGTTTTCTTCAGTTTTCTTTTTTCGTTTTCTGCACCGACATTTGTCAGTTTTACTGCAGTTTTTTTTTGTTTTTTTTTCTTTCTTCCGGACTGTCATAATTAATCTTTTATGAAATGGCCTTGTGTTGTTCACAACTCTCTTGATAGCGCAGTTGACGCAATTTTCAAAGGTGACGAGTTCACTTCCGCCCTTCTTCCTTTGCATATACAGTCGATCGATATCATCTCTCGGGGACAATTATTATTATTATTATTACTATTATCATTATTATTATTATTAGTAGTAGTAGTAGTAGTAGTAGTAGTAAATAGTTTTGTCCATTTTCTTTTTTTCGTTTTTTTTTTTTTTTTTTTTTTTTTTTCTCGCCCGGATTATCTTTTTCTCTTCACTTTCATTCCCTTTCTGTTGTCGATCAAATTATTCTTATTCTTTGAAGATGATAGATATTTTATGGATTTTTATTTTCTTTTCAATTTTTCTCGTTTATCGAAATCCCTTTCATTTACTCCTTCTTTGTTGTGCTAATGTTTCGTTTGTTCCCTCTCTTCTTTCTTTTCTTTTTTTTTCCTTTTTGTTTTATTTATCTACACACCTCTCTACTTTCATCGCTTTCTTCTTTTTATTCATCCTCGTCTTTCATTATTTCTTTCGTCCATATTTTGTTCCTTCTTCTTTCAATATTTATTTATTTCTCTTTCATCCAGTTTCTCTTTCTTTTTAATATTTTTTGCTAGTCTTTCTTTCTTTTATCCTTACCTCTTTCCCCGTCTGCTAATCCTTTTTCATTATATTTATTTTCCTTCCTTCCTCCCTTCCTTCCTCCCTTCCTTCACCCCTCCCTTTCATTCTTTCTTTCTTTCTTTCTTTCTTTCTTTTTTCTTTCTTCCTTCCTTCCTTTCTTTTCTTTTCTTTCTTTCTTACTTTCTTTCTTTCGTCTACATTTTGTTTTGTCTTCTCATTCTTCTTTTTCTTCTTTCTTTTTCTCTCTCTCATTTCTCCCCTTACTATTTCTTCTTCCGCTTCTTCTTTTATTCCTCTTCTTCTTTTATTCTTCTTCTTTATTTTCCCTCTTTACCCTCTCTGCTAATCATTTTTCTCCATTAATGATTTATTCTTCCTCTTTCTTTCGTCATTCTCCGTCTCACATTTTGCTAATTCGTTTTTCTCTTTCGCTTTTTTCTTCCTCTATTTCTTCTTCGTCATCTTCTTGTTCTTCTTCTTCTTCTTCGTCTTCTTCTCCTCCTCCTCCTTATTATTATTATTATTATTATTCGTCGTCGTGGTACGAATAGTTTTTTGTTTTCTACTTTTGGAGCGTGTCATCTTTTTTTTCTTCGAAATCGAAAATAAGTCTTTAAAAAATAACTTAACATATTTGTCCAGTGAAAACAAAAAAAAAATACCCGCATGTATTTGTTGAGAAAGTCTGAGGGAGGAAATAAATAAAAAAAATATTTTTCTTCGCCTTAAAGGCAAAATTCCTCCGAAGTTGACATTGGATATTTCAGCTCGACTGGAAAACAAATATTCGCGAAATTGCAACAAGCCATTTCGGTTTGAGAGAAATAAAAAGACAATTGATCAAATCTGTCCAAAGTTTACAATGGAGAAAAAGCAATGATTGGAAGACAATCAGGTTTTGAATAAATGGAATAGAATGCAAGAACATTTTAGCTGGTTGTGCAGGGGGGGGAGAATCAAACAAAAGTGGAAAACCAGGGGGGGAAGGGGGCAGCATTAAAAAGATAAACCATAAAACGAGTTACCAAAACCAAAAGACTTAAGAACGGGTAGGTGTGAAAATGGAGGAATGTAACGGTTCAAAATAGGGACATGACTGATTGTTGATTGACTTGTTTTTTACAGTTTATCGACCTTTTTGTTGGTTATATATATTTTGTAATGAAATAATATATATATATATATATATATATATATATAGTTAGACCTAGAGAGCCAGACAAACCTACCAAGGTTTCACCTTAGCGGATCGTCAAGGAAATCTGGCTAAAAAGGTAAAAACGAACAGAATACTTATAGTCAATACACAAAAAACTTAACCACGTGACCAACTAAAAAAAATACAAGGGGGAGGGTAGGGGAGAACCATTTATTCAAAATTTATTCATTTTTTTTTTTACTTTTTAGACAGACTTCCCTGACGATCCGCGTAGGTGAAACCTTGGTAGGTTTGTCTGGCTCTCTAGGTTTAACTACGTCTGCTTTACTTACTGTACTGAGCACTTTATTTAGTTATTTTGCTTACTCGTATCGGTTTTTTTTTTTTTGGGCCTTGGACTTGCATCCTTTGCAACGATTATTTTCGGCTGACGTACATGTTCTTGGTTCTTTCTTTTTTTTATAACTTTTTTATATATTTGGTATTGGTTTGATTATTTGCAAATCACGGCACCGAAGGTTTTCCGAACGAGTATAATTTCTTATACTTATAAGACTACTACTACTACTAATATATATATATATATATATATATATATATATATATATATATATATATATTATATATTGATCTTTTTTGTGTGTGTGTAAATTTGAACTTAAAATTTTTTTCCATATACAAGACCCACAATTTAACCCATAGCGGGGTGAAATATATAGATTCCTATCCTTCTGAAGAGTATTTGCGTGTAGGTGGATGCAACGTATCTGATAGGAATTCGAACTCCTCTAGCCGAGTCCTCATTTTGAGCCGCTATCTCTTACACCCACCGCACACCCTTATACAACGGAGCCGGGGAGAGAGATTAAAAGTGTGAAAGAACACAGTTGCAATGTTTCGAAATAAGATTGAAACAACAGAACACGGTTTTTTTCCGGTGGGCGATTAAGACTGTTGGATGGGGGATGAACAAAAGTGAACGGAAAATGGTAGCCCATTGGTATACGATATACGATTTTGAGGCTGACGGTGTTTCAACATAATCTACAAAAAATATACAATGTAGACATGCAAAGAACCTATGTAAAAAAAAACAAACAGGTGGCTGAATATGGATAATTGTGTTATACGCCTAGATGACATATAAATATTTCTTAAAACAGAGAATATTATGGTATTTAATGTAGTTTCGAGAAGAGTCATTAACATTCAAATACACTGCGTGCCAAATTATTATCGAGATAACTTTTTTTCTAATATTTAAAAAACCGTCAAATCAATTTGAAAATCAAAAATTTTCACCCAATGTTGGCAACAGAGATCTGCGCAATCACTGAATTTTTCTTACTGATCTGCGCAATGTAAACAAACTGGCGCCATATTTGTTATCAGCACGGTTATTTGATGGTGCCAAAATATTTAGTAAAATTCCTTGAATTGAGTAAACAAAACGTTTATTAATGTTGCACGTGAATTTTTAGGACCAAAAAAGCTAATAAATAAGATAATCAAACAAATAATAACAGATACAAACAAAGGCACAGTTTTAAACAAATTAATAGGGAATGTGCTTTCCCTGTTTTGAAATTACTTGAAGAAGTGGACGATCCATAGAATTTGTTAATTGTAGGATGTCATCTGCTGTAATGCCGCGAGATATGTCAAGAATTGCTTCCCACAACTCAGCGTTGCTCCTGAATTGTCGTCCGTTGGCGTACAGTCTTCGCTTCATGATGCTCCAAAGGTTTTCGATTGAGGTCAAATCCAAACGATTTGCTGGCCACTTCATTTTTCGAGGTCCATCGAAGCCTAACTGTTTCAAATATTAAGTAGTCTTGTGAGCAGCATGTGAGGGAGTATTATCTTGCATAAAATCAATGGCCCTTCTGAAGGCAACTCTTTGCCTTTTCATCCACGGTTCAAGATGCTCCTTCATAAACGTTATGTATACATCAGTAGTCATTTTTTTTACCTTGAGCAGATCAGTACGAAAATTTCAGTGTTTGAGCAGGTCAGTGTTGCCAACATTGTGTGAAAATTTTGTGTGAATTGATTCGATGGTTTTGAAATATTAAAAGAAAAGATAATAATTTGGCACGCAGTCTACATATAAATCAAGGAAGATCAAGTACAACAGAAAATATTCGCTGCATTTTTATTAGTGTATATACTTTTTAATTTTATAATTATGAACAAAAAGATTTTTTGACAAAACTTGCAACCGTAATCATAAAACCGAATTATATGTATAGTTTTCAATCGTCAGTTTTACTTTTGTGTGTTCTTTAATACAGTATCAGATTTATTTGGTATCTCCCTTCGGTAGTTTTCACTACACGATGAAATCAGTTTATGAACCAGTAACAAACTTGTACCAAACAATTCTGGTATGCTTTTTAAAAGTTACTATTCATGGGACGAGGACGCAAAAAAAAATCGCAGCGAATTGAATGAAGAATGCAAAAGAAAAAAGTAGAGAAACAACACTGAAAAACTCGAGCTAGAAAAACAGCGAACGCGGAGTGAGCAAAAGGGAAACAAAAAATATCGCCTATGAGAAAATATATTTAATAAAAATTATTGCATTGAGGATTGATTAGGTTTTTACGGTTTATCAACCATTTGAATGTTATTTAAAGCCAGAAAATAAGTTTAGATTGTAAGAATTTTTGTAGTGGGATCGGGAGATAATAATGGTTTACTTACAAATTAAACCCTAGCGGGGGGCGGTTAGAAGAGATGAATTCAATTTATTTGCTTTTGCAGATATAATATAACGAACCCAACTGGAATTGGGACTCTATTCTCCAGTTAAAAATTCCAAGCAATTATCCATTGCTCGATCCGGACAACCAAGCTTACAACAACTGGTATTGCCACGTGGTCATTCAACTAGTTACTGACCATCCTCGACGTTGCTTAACTTCAACGTAATATTCTGAAATAACGAGAGTTAAAAAGAAAGAACGATTGCAGTTAAAATAATCGCAATCAAAAGAAAAATAAAAAAATTAGGCGTATCAGAAAAATAAATTCATAAAAATGGTTTGGAAGAAACGAAGAAAACAATGAAACGGAAACAAGAAAGGAAAAAGAATTATGAAGGAAAAAAAAAACATTTGTCAGGAGAAATTCCAAAAGAGAAAAAGACATGAAGAACGACCCCCAAAAAAGGCATGCATCCTGTGAATAGAAATATTATTTAATTCTATGGCCGTTTGCCAAAATTCGGTTTTATTATTCCTGAACAGAAGATGCAGACACCAGATAAATATTTTGAAATCATGTCCTTCAGAATTCTGAGTCGTCAAAGAAATTCCATTTCTATGAACTGTTAACTCTTATGAATTAATAGTACAGCTTAATATGGTTTTCACACCCAACACACATATATCCGAGTGTGAAAACAAAGGTAAATTATCAACCGGGCAGGTTAGTATTGTTTACAACTTCCCAAGCACCCAATATCTCTTCTGTCTCTGTCTCTCACACACGCAGACACACACACGCACACCACCGCATGGAGGGTACTTCAAGAACAGCTGCTGTGTCCGTATCATTTACAACATGTTCAGGATCTTTCACGCTCTGATCAGTCAGCAAGGGAAAACCATTGCCGATGGTTTATTACACAAATAGCCGATCCGTTGTTTAACTCTTGAGGCTTGTTTATGGATGTGGCAACATCGAAGAGATGGAATCACAAATTTACACAGCCAAACATTTGTGGGTGGATCGGAATCCCCATGATACAATACAGTCTAGATATCAGCATCAGTTTACGACTAATGTGACACTGTCTGGTTGGTCCATATGTTCTCCCATAATTCCCAAATGAGCTGTCTACAAGTGCTTTATTTCGAAAACACCTCCAAACCTGCTAGAGGATGCAACCCTGCTAATAAGAAGTCGAGTGTGGCTGATGCATGATCGGACCCCAGAAGGTTTCTGTCACAATCTCCGTGATGAACTGACTGATATCTACCATGTAAAAAAGGATAGGTAGGGGAGTACAGGTAACCTAAACTGCACCTCCCACCGAACTCAATTTTTTTGGAATTTCATCTGTGACGGGTGCATACGTGTGTAGAAGCAAGTGGAAGAGAATTTGAACATTTGTTATGAGTTGCTGTGTTGAGGTACATGACTTTGTATGTGTCCTAGAAACTTCCACTGATCCGATTTCAATGACTCATAGCTCATTCAGAAGCCCTAGAAAAGTTAGGCGCTAGGAACGATTTTCGTTGAGCTCAGATTCAGGGTTGCCAGATTATGCGAAGTTAAAAATATATATTAATATATTATACTAGCCATTATCATTCCTTTCATGGTTCAAGGGGAGTAACTTTTATTTTACTTTTTTCATCCAAAATTGCAGTGCACGTTTTATTATAAACTAGCTTAAGAGCTGCTCTGTCAGGCCGCATTTAAGCTAGCTCCTATGTAAGACCCTTGGTTTGCCCATCATCATAATGACTAGGAAGGAGTAGATGCTTACCGCATCTACAGAAGAACTCAAAATTGATCGCTGCATTTAAGTATTGAATTAATGCTTAATCTTACCTTTTAAAGTTCAATGCAACTTGATTTAAAGATGATTTGATGTATGTAGGTCCTTATTTTCCGTACAAACAATTATTTTTATTTCATGGGTGACAGAACTGGGGACAATTTATAGAATAAAATTAATAGAGTGTAAGGATAGGAAGATAGAAATTAGAATGAGTTATACATTTAAAATTTGAAGAGTTAGAGAAAAATAATAGCTAATTAAGTAAAAATTATCTTAAGGAATCTATATGAATGCAAAATTGGAGTTCAATTTTTCCACGAATTATGAGACTAAAAAGTCTCATTTGTACTTTTTAGTGATATGCATTTACTCTACACTCACCCCACCAAACGAGGTCAGGTTGTGACACAGGGTCAGTCCCTCTCTATAGTGCAATTTGAGGGTGCGGCCTCGGGCAACTGTTCCCCAGAGCCAGGCACCTCTCAGTATAAATTTCCTCAGTTACGAATCTGTCCTTTGACGGAGCCGCCACTGAGCACACTCTGCCCAAAGGCAGAGATGCAACGGAGAGAGTATAAATAGATCTGTAACAAACTACTTTACAGCACCACTACACCACCCCGAGAAAGTACAAGCGGTATTTACTCTGTCCCCCCACTAGGACCAGATGTGACACAAGGTCTACTTTTAGGTGAGGACCCGAGCGCGTACGGCCGGACAGGAACAAAAATTCCCCGCAACCGACGGTTGCGCTGGCCTCTGTGTGAGCACCGATCCCTTCCACTGGTGCAATGGGAAGGCGCGGCCTTGGGCAGATGTTTCCCAGGGATAGGCGCCTGTCAGTATTATTTTTTCAGTTGCCTCTCTGTCCTTTGACAGAGAAGCCCCTGAGATCACACTTTCCAAAGACAGAGACGCAACTGAGAGATGATCAGTAGAAATTTAATTAAGTAAAGTATTAAGTAAATTAAAGAGAATTTAAAATGAACGATTGATTTTCGAAATCATACAAAGCGTAGTGTTTTAAATCTCGACATTAGATTTTAACATTACTTTTAACAATACTAAATAGTATGAAGATTTCATAAGACATTACCATGCTCCAAAAGAAATCTATTGCTTTAAAATTGTATATAAATGTAGATAAAAGCAGCAATAATGGTGCGCAAATCTGTTCTTACGAATGCAACACAACGCTGCTATTTTAAAATCTCATGCAATATAAAATATTTACCGTGTTTTACGGAATGTAAGTCTGTGGATAAGACATACTGCGAATAAGACATACTTTTAACTTGAAGACAAGATTTTCAAAGTAAAAAAAGCTTCAGTCGCATTTGAAAAATGTTCATTAAACAAAGATTCAGTTTGGTAGAGAGACAATAAAATAAGTACACCCCATCTCCCCTCTCGCATAAACCATCCATCACAATAAAAAATGTTTTTAACACTAAAAACTGAATTGGTTAAATACAGCTACATAAGTTTCTATTTAGAATCGTTACGTTATTACTGGCACTTAAAAAAAATTACAGGTAATTACTATATACTAGAAATTATAGGTAATTCATGTATTACAGGTACTTCTAAAATATGCATATATTTTTCTAAACTCTTCTCCTATGTGACGCGTCTTTTCAAGACATACCTGAACTTGGTTTTCCACAACTTCCTACCTGCATATTATATATATATATATATATATATATATATATATATATATATATATATATATATATATGTGTATGTGCTTGTGTAGCTTAGGCGTGTTAAAACGAATATATAAATCTTCAAACACTGCTGTACAAATTTAAATGCATTTTATTATTGATTATTTGTTTTCATTCGAACTGAAAGAAACGAATTACAAATAATCTTTGCGAAACAACTTCGCATAAAATATTCTGTCTTACTTTCTTTTACAATAAAACTGAAAGTGTAACGCATTTATGTTGTTTTATGAATTCGTTTAATTTTCTAGCGGCAGCAGTAGGCAGTCAGTGGAGGATAGCTGTATTATACTACTACTTACGTTTGTAAACAAAGTCAGGACATATGTTTCACGTCTTCTTAATTCGCTTTAAATATGGCTACGCTTTGTGAGATGTCATATGATGAATTACACGAAAGGATTTGGAAATTCAGGTTAAATGCAACAACGGACATCCGACTATGGTCAAACTTTTACGGAAAACTGAAAACTAAATATTAATTAAAATCACAAATATTTATAAGAAATAAATATGTTCCTGAAATCTAAAAATCACAGTTTACTAAACTCACTAGTTTATTGGTTATTTAATATTTTACCTATTTTAATAATATTATTAAAATATTCTTAATATAATATATTACAATAAAAACATTTTACATCATTACATTTTGTGTAGCGATATAAAAGGTTTTTTATTGCAATCTATTGAAATAAAAATGTTTTAATAATATTTTGGTCTACTTTGTATAGAGCACTTTTTTTAAAAATAAATGCTAAGAACCGTGGATTCTAACTTCATCTGTTATTTGTCTTACCCAAGATATTTTAGAGTATATATATATATATATATATATATATATATATATATATATATTAGAAGGGAAAGTATTGTGGATCATTT
This sequence comes from Acanthosepion pharaonis, assembly GCA_903632075.3. NCBI lineage: Eukaryota > Metazoa > Mollusca > Cephalopoda > Sepiida > Sepiidae > Acanthosepion > Acanthosepion pharaonis. Next base: position 1,283,178 of record CAHIKZ030005089.1, on the reverse strand, counting down.
TCCGAATTGATCCGACTAATTTTGTAGCAACTATAAACATAATTGTGGCACCCTGCATTATTAGAAAAACTAAAAAGAAATATTCATAGAAATATGATTTAATTTTTATTCGGTTTATTAACCAGTTGTTAGTTATTTAGACGAAGAATAATTGAGTTTTGAGAATAATTCTCTAATTGTTTTTAGGCGACCCTAAGGGAAGAAGAAGGGAAAAAGAAAAAGGAAAAGAAAAGAAAAGGAGAGGAGGAGAAATAGATAATCCGGTCATAACAGGTGTCAAGAGATATCTAGGCTAACGCGCCTGACCGAATTTCAAAAACAATGGAAATTGTTATTTGGAAGAATAGAATTAGAGGTAATTAAAAGAAAGAAAGAAAACAGACTTGGTAAAAGTGTATGAACATACGTACGATTGATAAAAATATCGGTCAAAACATCTGGCCTACTTTTGTGTAGAAGCTCATTATCAATTTGGAGAAATGGGATTTTTAGAACAATGGAAAACGAAATATTAATCGGAGAAGGGTGTCTTTTGGGATGAGAAGGTGACCGCTGGAATTGTATACAGATCCTGACCTGTTGAAAATTAGAACCCCCACGATGATGAGTGGAGAATATTTTCAATTTAGATAATTAAGATTTTGTTAACAGGCCCCGAGCGAGGGAGAGAGGTGAAAACAATTGTTTTAGCTCACAGAAAGCGCCAGCGAGACGAGAAAAATTCTTCCTGAAGTCATATCTAATTAGCGGCGGGCTGTTTTGACAAAAGCCAAAAAGGTGAGAAAGGCCGAGATTGCCATTTTCGTGCGTGCGAAAAGGGCCAAATTGGATTTTGTTTTTTTTAGCAAGGTGTTCTTTCCCAGAACAAAGCCGGGATAGGCCACGCCCGATTGGAGACGTCACGAAGGACGGGAGACGCCCAACCAGAATCTCATTAGCCGAAAGCGGTCACGTGATATGCGAGAAAGAGGTGAAAGGACGCTCGACCAAGACCCATTGGTCGAAAACGGTCACCTGACATACGAGAGACCGGGAGAGAAGGGCATGCGCCTCCCCCCAGAGGCACTGTGAGGAAGTAGGGGTGAAAATAAGAGCGATAATGGGAAATCAGAACTAATGCGACTTTTGGAATTATCGAGAAAACCCTGACGCCGACAGACCCACCCCAGTTTGTTGCGGCGTCAATAAAAGCAGGACCTCAATCGACAGAAATCAGAGAGTTGCGGGGTAGACGGCCAGAGCAGTTGGAGAGCGGATGGCGGGCCCTGTTCATTCGCCCCTTGCGGGCAAGAAGGGTCGGTCCGTTTGGCCCGGACAGGCAGAGAAGTTGCAACCAAGTCGAAGAGAAGAAAATTGCTCGAAAGCCGCAGAGAAGTTGGAGCAGAATTGCAGGCCAGACAGGCCGAAGAATTGCAGGCCAGATAGGCAGAAGAGCTGCAGGCCAGACAGGCCGAAGAATTGCTGGCCAGACAGGCCGAAGAATTGCAGGCCAGATAGGCAGAAGAGCTGCAGGCCAGACAAGCAGAAGAATTGCAGGCCAGATAAGAAGAAGAGCTGCAGGCCAGATAGGCAGAAGAGCTGCAGGCTAGACAAGCCGAAGAATTGCAGGCCAGACAGGCAGTAAAGTTGCAGGCCAAACAAGCAGAACAGTTCAGCCCCGGAAGGCAGAGAGAAGAGATCACCTCAGACGACAGAGAGAAGAGTTCGGACCTCGGCGAGAAGAGTTGCAGGACGGAAGAAGAAGAAGTTACTTGCAGTTGCGTCTAGAAGAAGTTGAAACCATGCCAAGCCTGAGGGTGGAAATTCGTCCAACCCAAATCGAAGTGAAGAAATACGTCCAACTCAAGCCGAAGCGAATAAGCTCGTCCAACTCAAGCCGAAGAGAAGAATCAACCGTGAACGACTGGCAGAGATTAGCGCCCAGTGTCGAAACTAAACCACACTCCGACATACAAAATTCTAGAGAGTAGGCAACTCGAAGTCTTTAAGTTGTATGATAGAAGCTTGGTGCCACAGTCCACAAAGCGGGTCGGGAAGTAAGAATAATTTTTATGTAACGAACATTAGATATAAAAGGTTGTTACCCTTTTTTATCAGTAATTTTTGGCCTCGTGAGTTTTTCTTTTACTTGTGTGTTGCCACCCCCGTCGAACTCAGCTTGCATACGGCCCCAATCCCTGTCTGATCCCATGTGTCTAAGATCTAATCACAACGTGGGTAGGCAGACCGGAGATCAGTACAGTTACCCTAGTAACCAGGTGTTGGAAGCGAGTTGGGAACGGCGAGGCTGGTAATCATCTAACCAAAGTGTTGGAACGTCACACTTGGAGCAGCGAGGAGCGAACAGCTGACGCCGCGGCAAAAACGTCACGTCACAGTTGGAGCCGCGAACGAGATCGAACGACAGAGTCGACGCTGCGACCAGGAGGAGCGACGTCACAGTTGGCGCCGTGACCAAAGGATTCGACCCTGGACCAAGTGACGTCACATAATTGTCTGAAATGTTCAAAGGTCACAGCGCGTTTACAAATAACAAAATTGCTTATTGCTTAAGATATGCGAATGTGGAGATTCAAATCAGAGTTCATTTAGTGCACAAAAAAATGTTAATTTTGCGTTTTAGTAATATAACATAAATCTATTGCATTTTTTCTACAATACTTTAACGGGGTTCTATATATATATATATATATATATATGTATGTGTGTGTGTGTGTGTGTGTGTTATTCATACAGTCCGCGTATAATATCAAATAATTCGATAAAACGTACACTATAATATATATCCGAATTTAGTGATTATGTAAACACCAATATATGACGTCGTAAGTTTACCAAGGGCGATTATCATATTTCTGATAGACCATGATCAGATCGCGTGGTCATGTGTGACGTCACGAGCTACGATGCGATTATCGCTTCCGCGTATCGTGTACACGAGTTTGTCGTTGCTTTGAGAATTTTCATGCAAAAATCACCGACTACCATTATTGTTTTGTCCGTGTATTGTTTAATATATTAAAATGTAATTGTCATCTTTAATAATGGCTTATGTAAACCGAAAGCTTCAACATGGTTAAAACATGTTCAATATGGTGATTTCTTTTTGCCTTTCAATGTTAATGTTATTAAGCTTATCAGACAATATGAAAGGAACTTACTTAAAATAGACAAAAATTATCGATATTATTTAATGAAACATGCATCAATATATATATATATATATATATATATATTCATTCTTTACATAAATCTATAGCTGTTATATATATATATATATATATATATATATATATATATATATATATATATATATATTACTATGAAAATATATTACTAATGTTTTTACGATGAAAAAAATTATACTTTCATCGTGTTTGGCCCCAATTTTGGGTTTAACTATTCCCCCATAGATAGGACCCTAACAGGTGTTACCGCCCTGGGACAGAGTGGACCTGGTAACAACAGTAATTAAGAGGTGGCTCCGCGCTCCCAAAAACTCCCTGATCAGCGGCTTTGCTGTTAGATGTAGTTTATCGTCTTACCAGGAGGACAAAAAATAAGAAATGTTGCAAGACGTTCGTATAAACCCTTTTGCTTGTCCTGTCAACCGGGCTTATTATAATCCGATTACATCGCGTGCAGATGTGTAATAACTCACAAGAAAAATGGCTACCCTTCGAAGGGTTATTTTCAAACTTGAGTAGAAACCCAACCATCTTCAAACTTTATGGACTCTAGTATAAACTAGACCTGTATTTACCTTTTCTTTAGCTTAAACCAGTAACTCATCTAAATAATATACACATTTTTGAATGTAGCTTAAATCAGACTTTAGTCTAACTTTTTTGACTGTATTGTAAATAAGTGCTATATCTATCTTTTTTGATTCCAGAATAAATATATCTTTAGTTTTAACCGGATTTATGTCCAACTTTTTGGACTTTTGCATATGTCTACCTTTTTGGCTTCTATTATAAAGCAGAATTATATCTATATCTTTATTAATTCATTGTGACGTTTTTACTACAAAACTTCTTAATAGCATGAACGCTTGTGGGTAGGTTCACGTTGCTCTTCCGGATAATAGAGTTGTTTCCCGTTGCTTTATCCAGTTTGGCATTCAGAATTTTCTTTCCGTAAGACCGGCTACGACCCAAAGCTAGAAAGACTATTCTACTCTGTTATCTGCCCCATATCTGACAGAAGAAAAAATGATTGGTATCTTTTCAAAGGCCATTTATGAGAAAGCGAATGTAACAGACGAGACAGGAACTTGAACTCGGCTTGCTGATTTCGCTTTTTCTGCTGCTAAACATTAGGTTACCTATATGAACACCAGCAGCCGCTCCTCCATGCATTCAACTTGAGTGTCAAAAAAGGGTTCAAATGTTAAATTATCCGACCTAACTAAAAGTATCGGCAATAATTTATTTTTTGACATGCCAGGTTTTATCATCTAAAGGAACTCAATGTAGTAGTATTTTATTTTAAACTTTCCCCCGGACTTATTCAGTCTTTATAGAAAAGCTAGTCTAAGAGAACTAAAAGTCCTCCTAAGGCTCATTATTTTGGAGTCATTTATTAACAACATGTTTTGTGACGTACGGTGGAAGTTAATAATTAAGTTGCTGAAACTTGACTAATGCATGGAATAATAATGCAACACAAAATGTACTTAGAACAAAATGTATTGAAACAAGAAAGTGTACACAATATTTACATTTAGTCTTTTGTATATTCCTGGTAAGACTGTTCCTGGAGAATGTGTTGATTGAGTCGCAGTTGGGCAGAGTCTCTGGTTGAATCTCTTGATTCCTCCCTCTCTTCCCGGTACCAACCATATTTATATGGTCGGTACTCCACTATGCAAATTAGGTGGATCCTACCACAACATAAGTATAACTCAAAACTTCAAAGTTAAAATAGAACAGTATTTAATGACAACCGCAAATAAATACTTAACAAGAACAAAGCAGTAAAATTCAACCAAAGATAGTTATTCATTAATTATTCAGTGAATACCTTGTTAGTAGCGCGGCTCGGCTTAAATCAAAACCAAAATCATCGACGCAAAATAATTCACACTAATTCGACTGATTAGTTCCACTCTATAGTCACTAAATAATCACTCAAGAAACACGTAATAATCACCACAGTCAGTAGACTGACATCGCTATTTATACACCTGGCGGTAAACGTATATTCATAAGTCAAGCGTGCCTTGTTCGAACCTTGGTGACGGTAGTTATTCATTTTCTTCTTATATGATATGTAGATTATAAAGTGTCGACGACAGGTAAAAGAAAAAGTGCAGAAAATCAAAGAGAATTGTAAAGGAAAGCGAAAAGAAATTGTTAGTTATAATTGTAATAGAAGAGAATTTATGGTCTTTCGAAAAGGAAGCAGTCCAATATCCGATTTAAGAACAGATGTTAAAATCAATCCGCCGCTAAACAATGTATTAAGAAACAGGAATATTTCGTTAGAAAATAAGGAGCAATGGGAAATAGAATGACGGAAACTAAAGAAACTTTAATGAAAAGAATTGGGAATCGAAGATGAAGGTACCAGATAAATATGAAGGTACCAGATAAATATCTTGAAATCCTGTCCTGCAGAAGCAATTATCCATTGCCCGATTTGAACAACCAAGCTTACACCAACTGGTATTGCCACGTGGTCATTCATCTAGGTACTGACCAGCCTCGACGTTGCTTAACTTCGACGGTCCTACGGGGAATGGTGTTTCAACGTAATGTGCTGAAAGACGAGAGTTAAAAAGAAAGAACAATTGCAGTTAAAATAATCGCAATCAAAAGAGAAATAAAAAAAAATAAGGCGTATCAGAAAAATAAATTCATAAATATGGTTTGGAAGAAACGAAGAAAAAAATGAAACAGAAACAAGAAAGGAAAAAGAATTATGAAAGCAACAAAAAAAAAAATACATTTGTCAGGAGAAATTCCAAAAGAGAAAAAGAGATGAAGAACGACCCCCAAAAAAAGGCATGCATCCTGTGAATAGAAATATTATTTAATTCTATGGCCGTTTGCCAAAATTCGGTTTTATTATTCCTGAACAGAAGATGCAGACACCAGATAAATATTTTGAAATCATGTCCTTCAGAATTCTGAGTCGTCAAAGAAATTCCATTTCTATGAACTGTTAACTCTTATGAATTAATAGTACAGCTTAATATGGTTTTCACACCCAACACACATATATCCGAGTGTGAAAACAAAGGTAAATTATCAACCGGGCAGGTTAGTATTGTTTACAACTTCCCAAGCACCCAATATCTCTTCTGTCTCTGTCTCTCACACACGCAGACACACACACGCACACCACCGCATGAAGGCTACTTCAAGAACAGCTGCTGTATCCGTATCATTTACAACATGTTCAGGGTCTTTCACGTTCTGATCAGTCAGCAAGGGAAAACCATTGCCGATGGTTTCTTACACAAATAGCCGATCCGTTGTTTAACTCTTGAGGCTTGTTTATGGATGTGTCAACATCGAAGAGATGGAATCACAAATTTACACAACCAAACATTTGTGGGTGGATCAGAATCCCCATGATACAATACAATATATATATATATATATATATATATATATATATATATATATATATATATATATATCAGCATCAGTTTACGATTAATGTGTGACTGTTTGGTAGGTCCATACGTTCTCCCAGCAATTCCCAAATGAGCTGTCTACAAGTACATTATTTCGAACACACCTCCAAACCTGCTAGAGGATGTACCCCTGCTAATAAGACATAGCATGATGGGGCTCCAACATGTTTCTGTCACAATATCCGCGATGCACTGACTGATATCTACCATGTAAAAAAGGATAGGTAGGGGAGTACAGTTACCCTAACCTGAACGTACCACCGAACTCATCTGTGACGGGTGCATACGTGTGTAGAAGCAAGCGGAGAGCAATTTAAAATTGGTTATAAGTTGCTGTGTTACAATAATGACCTTTTCGAAGTATGTTTGTCTCGTCAGTCTTGTTTATGGATGAGGCATCATATCAATATCAAGCCGCCTCTAAGCAATGTATAAAGAAACAGGAAAATTTCGTTAGATAATAAAGCATACGAGGTTATTTAGAATGAAAAGCAATAGCGTGAAGGAAACTGAGTAAATACTACTGAAAAGAAAGGAGAAAAATAAGAAGATGAATTAATGAGAAAGATCATGATGATTGATGTTGCATTTAAAATTTTGAAGATCATCATAGTTTAAAGTAAAGCAAGATCTTGGAATAGAGACCCGAAGATGATTAGAGTGAGAGAAGAAAATGTTTGAATAAAACTTGCGGTTGTATCTAGCAATTTCAAAAGTAAAATGAAACCCAGCTGCTACGATTAAATTCATAATTTGTTTTGGTTTGATAAGATATTTTTCCTTCAAAAATCTATTGCAGGTAATATTTTTTTTCAAAAATGTATAGCTTGTAATATTTTTCCCAAAATGTATGGCTGGTAATATTTTTTTCAGAAATATTTTGCTATTAATATTTTTTACGAAAATGTTTAGCTGGTAATACTTTTTCTCTTCAACAATTTATTGCTGGTAATATTTTTCAAAAAATACATTGCAGGAGAGTTTGTATCAGTTAACAATAACCCATTTAAAATAACATTAGGTTCGCATTATATTTTTTTCGTCTGCAATGCTACCTGAATTTTACCAAAAACAAAATAATTTCCTTGCTTGAAGATGACTGAATGTACAGTTGAAAGTACTTTCATATTTAAGAAAGACCTTATACAGCTTTTAATCTTTTTAGAAAAAGGGATAACATTCATCGAGTGATTAGTAGGATAATGAATCTTTAAAATTTTGTTAGTGAATTGATTTCCAGTTTTTATATCATAACTTTACTAATTTACTTTTTGTATGAATGATTCATTGTAACATATATATATATATAAATTGTATTAGTATTAATTTTTCCTTCCTAAAAATTGCTGGTAATATTTTTTTTACACTTTCATAGTGTGTTAAATTCGTAAGTGAAGGTACCAAACAGGAAAAGTTAACAGAAAAATTGACAGCGAAACTATTCTGGAAGTCCAATCGGGATTTATTGTCAAGTATTGACAACATAAGCTATACAGATAATACCCTCTCAATGTCAGAGACAAGAATATTACAGCAAACCCTAGAGAATTTTTCAAATGAAAGCGAAAAGAAATGATAAGACGACAGAAGAAAATATCTGTAGAAAAAGAAAAGGGAAGCTAAATTTGGAAAAAAAAGTTTGAAGCCGAGATGCCAGTTCGTGGCTGATAATATTTTAAATTCTTCTTTAGTCTTTCTCTGCATTTCCGGTTTATTGAAAATTTAATTTATCTCAAATTGATTTTTAAGATATTCTTAAACCTAATGTTTCCTGCAATGTTTTAATTTTGAATGAATTCTCTAATATAACTTAATTCAAGCTATTCTTCCGTTTCTGTTTTCTTCATAAGAGTATGTTTGTACTACAGATTTTCCGGCATGATATGGCACCTCATTTAATCCGGACAAAATTACGAATAAGCATTTTGATTTCACGCAATTGTAAAACTAATTGAGCAAGAAAACCTACCTGGCATTATATTGTATATTTGATTTCTGTTGTTCCGTAAGAACGTATATTCCGGTAAATTATGGAACTAACGCTGCCGGATATTTGGACAATAAAATCATTCTTTATCAAATAAGTTTATTGTAATAATCTATATAATACTAAAAGTCTGTGATTCGTGCGTGCGTCGTCCGTCCGGCACATAATGATTTAACTTTCTTTCCACCTCTCTCTCTTTCCACTTCTCTCCGTTTCCACCTCTCTCTTTCCATCACTGTGATTGCGTGCGTGCTTGTGTGGTGCGTCCGTCGTATAACGATTTAAGTTGATCTCATTTAAGTGAAGATGTAAAAATACGTGTCGTTTATACAGTAAGTAATTTTATTTTAATTTTCTTCAAACGGACAATTTTTAATTAAAATGTCTTCAAATTAAAACAGGCACAAAGAGATCCCCTCTTGCTATTTCGTCCAGTTGTTTGTAGAATAATTATTCATATTTCAGATTTCTTTAAACAAACAATATTTGAAATATTTAAAAATTATTTTTTGCTATATTTAAAAAAATATTTTCAAGTGAATATAATTTTAGAATATATTTTGGCATATTAAAATTATGTGTTTAAGTTAATCTGATTTTAAAAAAATGTTTTAAGTGAATAAGATTTAAAACATGAGTTGTATGTATTTTTACTTCAACTTTCAACAAACAGATAATTTTATTAATGCTGAAATGTTCTTCAGTGTTTTAAAACCTGAACCATCAGTGACCCAACGGATCACAGATATTTTAGTTTCTAATAAAAAACAAATATTACAAGTTGAAATTAAAAGGGTATATGCATGTAGTTTTTTGTCGCGAAAAAATGGAATCAGCGAACATAGTTCAAATTTCGATCTAGACTTGTTTTCACTTTTGACCTTAATAGAAGCATGGATCAGTCTGTTCTCCAACCAATTTATCTAATCAAAATCCAGAGGATTCTCTCTCCTGTTAGGGGAAATTCATACCTCGTTTTCAGGTGTGTTACTATACTCACAACGCTTGGCCAACTGGGAGTTGATGAGGATATTTAATCCATAGTGGGGTGGATGGCGCTGACACTGAAGAATTCATCCGCCCTTGAAAAGATATTTTTCTAGTTAGGCTCGTGATCCAATAACCTAATCACCACTCGACCACCCAGGTTTTGCCACCCAAGGCTATATCACGATCCAGTCTATCATACTATTTACCAATAGGGTGGGGAGTGAGGAACTCATGAAGTCACCCCTTTCCCTGTGGGGTTTTGCATTTAAGCGAATATAACGAATTCGACTGGAAATAGGGCACAGCTTTCTAATTTCTCAATCCGAGCCGCTATCCAAAACTAAAATCTAAAACCATTTAGAAGGCAACGGGAAACATTTATTTCTTTTTATTATAAGTCATGGCAATTAACAGATGATGAAAAAAAGGAAGCTGTGGAGAGCTATGAATGCCTACCTCTTGAACGGATTTTGTATGAAAAGTATCATGTGAAAATGTCATGAATTTTACAAGAATTGGTTGCTTTAATAAAAATATCATTGTGAAAACATTGAATTGCATAATAAAATCCCTTTTCCAAACGGTTATTAAAAGAGGGTAAGATATTGAATGTGTATGAAAGCAACGGGGAAAAGCTGCTAATCATTCCGAGCACAGGAACCAAGATTTGATCTAGAAATGATTTTGATATAAATTAATATTAGATGTCTTGATAATTTCCCGACAGACCACGCCATATTTACAAACCATTTTCCCGACAATACAATCTCTTCATTTCAGCGAAAAGAGAATCTTTCGAAAGCGTTATATTCTATTAGAACACTATCTTTTTTCTAAAAAAGGGCCGAATCATTCTTATTTCGAGGAACGATTCTATACATTACTTGGTGAAGTTTATTATGTAGTAAATTTAGCCACTAGCGTTACTCATAAAATTGTTTACAATCGAAGTATGTTAGCCGCGTAAAATTAAGTAGTCAATTTATACATTCACAACAAAATCCAAATATTTACAAAGCCCTAAGTTTAACCTCTGTCCTTTTGATAGTGGATAG